>OY720638.1:3442552-3939606 GCA_963169105.1 Ceriagrion tenellum
AATGGAGGTTTGCACGGTATTTGGTATATGTAGATGTAGATTTGTAGCCCGAAAGTCAAGAATATTATCTCCACTGTTAGGTGCCGTAGGTATCTGAAGTAGTGCGTATGATGAGAAAGTGTACAACGGGGACTAACAAATGTATTTTATCTCCCCCAGGGTATGAAACAGTAGGTCTTCTCATCTCCAGAGAGAACATTGAGATCTCCACTTATAATTAAATTTCTTTCGGGGTTACTGGATGTGATGCCATTTATCTGCATTTCTAATTCTAAAATTGAATTGAGGTCAGTGTTGTGTGGCCCATAATACGAGCACACATATATTGTTTTGGATTTCGGGCGTTAAATTTAAAACCATACAGATTCAAGGCTGGTCTCTGGAACAATTTCTGCTTGGCTTACGATTTATTTTTTACAGCCGCAAGTAGGTACTCCGCCGCAGGCTCAGTTAACTCGATCTTTTCTATTAATGGTGAACGATTTTGGGAAGACTTAACTATCTGAAATATCGTTCGTCAGCCAACTTTACATTGACTAACACGTACATTGACTTCCATATGTCTCTCAATAATGGTGGAAAATTGAGAATTCAACTTTTTAATATTACATCTACGTAAAATTATTAATATTTATTTCACAACTTCTATGAAAAACATGGAAACTGCCTTTTCAAAGTTATGGCCGTTTGTTTTTTTAAGTACGCGTGCAAACACATCTACATCTACTTACCCTGCAAGCCACCTCGAGGGCGTTTGGCAGGAGGTGACTTATCTCCAACATGAACTACAGTTGAGAAAGTTACTTCCTCCAACAAGCACCACATTACCAGTATACTACAAATGCTATAGAAACTACTAAAATATTCCATAATATTACTACGACAATTTGACGCAAGATTCATGCAGGGAACATGCAAATCAAGATGTTATCACTACTCAAAAGATTAAGAAGCATGCATTAGGTGAAAAGCATGGAAGTTGGCTTTTGAGTTTATAGTCATTTCTCTTGACGTACGCACTGAAGACACTGAAAGTGTTGGTTCTCAAACTCCAGTTCAGTGCGTTAAGTACTCGCCTGATATACGAGGCATTACTCGTACCATGTTTATGTCTATCGCTCAATGCGGATAAAAAACAAGGAAGATACATGTTAAATATTCTACGCACGAAGGTTGATAATATTTCTTGCACAGCTTCGATGGAAAACATGGAAGGTAGTTATTAGAAGACATATCCGTTTGCCTATGATGGACGTCTCAGGACGTCTCGGACAAGTCTCAGTCGCTTGTACTTGATGTACGCGCAAAAACTCGGTCAGTGTCGAACATGTTTCTGAATGCCCATAAAAAACAATGAAGTGTTAATATTTTTGGACTACTACATTGATATGCGTGGAAGCAAACTTTTAGAAGTTCTAAACATCTAACATCACCTTTCTGGATGTTGACATCTCCCTAAGCAACCTTAAATTTCACACTTCCGTCCATCTCAAGCCTACTAACAAGCAACATCTCTATTTTAACAGGTACCACCCTTCCCATACTAAGTCAGTTTCCATAAAATGAGTGAAATCATCTATTAAAGTTAAGATATATTTTGACCCATCATGCGCAACAGGTTTGATTAGCCCACATAGATCAGAGTGAATTCGTTCAAGCGGCCTTGTCGTTTTCTCTCCAGTATTGTTAAATGGCCACCTTGTCTATTTTCCATCTAAGCATATTCCACAGAATTCATTTCTTTCAACCTTCAGATTTCCCAAACCATCGATCATCTTTGTTAATTTATTTAAATGCTGGGCTCCAATATGCCTGAGTCTCTTATGCCATATATATTCAGTCACGGATGCCGTTGCTAAACCCGAGGGACCATCATTTACCTGAGCAATCAATTGATAAACACCTTGTCCTCAAACACCAATTTCAATTATATTTTCACCATCAATAATTTGACCCAGACCAGCCTTAAATGATATTTCAACTCCCTCCTTTTCCAATCTTGAAATGGGTTACAGATTCATTACTAAGTCTTCTGCAACTAAAACTCCTTTTAGGTTAGCTTTAGTTTAACACTGATATGTTTACCGAAAACGTTGGTTGTACCATAGGAATCACCTTTTTCACAAGGAAGCTTTGATACAGTGGACTTTGCTATTTGGATATTTACCGGTCTGCCAAGACTAATTACGTCCCTAACCAAATTTCTTTTATTGACCATGTTGTTTGAAGCGCCAGAGTCAAGTATGAATACCACAGACTATAAATTCAAGGTAAGCCTGGCTAGAATTCCAACCTCTCCATCCATGCCACTGAACTTCAACCTTTTAGGACAAGTAGATTCTTTAATTTGTTTTTCCCAACTTACACAAAAATACACTCCCTTTACACCGCTGTTATTGTCGTCTGCTGTGGAAGCAAACGCCACCCTCTCGACTGCTGCATGAGCACGCCTACTGGAGTGCCAACCTCCGCCTCGGCCACCTCGGTTCTGCTGGCTGTTGCCTCCTCGTCCCTGGGGTCTCTGGCCTACACTGCCATCTTCGCGGTGGAATCCATGAAAAGCTCGCCCACGAGACGGTCTGAGATTGCCCCGGAAGGCTCCTCCTCCTGGACACCAGCACTCGACCTGCGGAGGTGATTCTTGCCGCCACAATAGGTGCAGAGCCGATCGCTGTTGTGGTCTTGGTAGCTGCCACAGTAGCTGCCTCTCCTATGACGTTGGTAGTGTGGGGCACTCCTCGCCCCGAAAGCCACGCTGGATGACGTCATCCCCGACTTGCCACCGCTGGAGCTGGACCCGTGTTGGCGCGCGAGTTCAAACTCCTCGATGGTCACTCGTGCCAGGCTCAAGGAAGAGAAGCTCTGTGGGTTGTTGCGGATATTGGTAGTGATGGCATCATAGCTGGTTGGCATTTTCCATAAAAACTCGACAAGCGCACCAGTGTCGTCGATTGGCTCACCCAACCGAGGAAGGTCCCTCAGCATAGTGTCGAATTTTAAACAAAAATCAATGAATTTTAGTCCCGGAGGACTGTACCGAAGCAACTTAAATTGCTGCGACAATAACATCCGACTGCCCATCGTCGTTTGCTGATATCTCACCTAAATGGCCTCCCACATGTCTCTCCCCGTAGCCGAGATTTCATCCAAGTCCATGAGAACCCCCAGACACTCGGTGACACATCAGGTGATCATCCCCTTGCACCTGGCATCCTTGGTTCTCCACTCCGACTCAGCCTCTTCCTTTCTATTCCTTACAGCAAGAGTATTGGTCTCAGTTTCTCTGCACTCTGCAAGAAACTCATACAGATCCTTAGTAACTAATTCCAGCACATCGTTCTCAGCCAGAAATATCCTCACCCTAAAACTCCAATCGGTATAGTTCTTGCCATCAAAAATTATATTTCTGTTGATTTCTGACTCCATCCTCGCTGAGGTTAAGGTTCTGAGGTTTGATGAGATTATGATTTAGTTTTGAGGTTGGGACGGCGCTCAAATATGCACCTCGTGAATTTAAGTGGTCAGTGCTCAAATATGCACTATCATTAGAAATTGAAGTGCTCAAATATGCACCTCTCAAGCAACGTGCTCAAATATGCAGCGCTGCGAGAACTCGCTCCAATATGCAAGTCTCTTAATAAATGCTTGAACCAATATGCAAGTGAACTCTGGAATACTCCTTAAATAGGCAGTCTATAAAGACGAGACAGCGCTCAAATGTGCACTTCTTGTGGGAATCTTGTTTACTTTCACAATTTATTCTGCAGAAAATCTGGGCCCATAACCTGATATATATATTTTTTTCTTTTCTCACACAACATACATCTTCAATCTTAGTTCCCTTTTTAATCTCAGTAACAATAGTTTAATTATTAGTCATAGTTTACATTACAACGGCAACAACAACTACTTAGGAACATGGTAAATTGCTCATTCCAACACTGTGAACCATAAAAGACCTCTTCTCGGGACGCATTACCATTTCTCGGTCCGCGTGAGAAGATTATCTCGACCCTTCGTCTCAATGTGAGCTCCACTCACAGCATGAGTCCGCGGGCAGTTGTTTGTTGATGCTGGGTAGGAACAAACATATTAATTTTTGTATAATTTGCAAATTGAGGGATATAAGTACATTTTTTATGTTTAGGTCTACAATTACAAATTTTAAACGGAGCTCTATCGTTATTTTTAACTTAGTTTGTGTGTAATGGAATCACTGAATTAATTTTTACTTAGTTTAGTTAGTTAGGGAGTAATTTTTTGTTAGATTTTAGTAAGTTAGTTAGTTAGTATGATTTTAGATAAACAAGTAAAAGTTACTTTTTCAGACTTGGGTGGACAACCATTTTTAGTCAGTTAAATAGCTTCTTTTTCCATGTATATTACTTACGCTAGTTTGAGTATGACAGCTGATAATTTCAGTTCTTTTTTCGTTGCTCAATGGTTTCCGCATAAAGAATGCAATTATCTCTGGCAGTCTTTTGAATCCCGAGGCACGCAAATGTCGAAGGAATGAAATTCGCTTCGAAAAATTTCTTATTGCTAAAATTAGGAGATTTGTAATTGAAAATATCATTTCTGGCTTGCGATATACTATTTTGTTGTGGATATAGATAAAAAAATTTACGAAACCCGATATGTCGTATTAGGTAGATTAGAGCATGGAAACAACATTAATGTAATGGACTGTACAATGGACCGATAACGATAATAGATCACATTAGCGGCAATGAAGATTGCACAATTAGGATTCCTTATTACACATTATTATTACACGGAAGGCATAAACCAAAGACACCGTGAAGTCTGTGGGAGCGAGGGAGCGGAGTTCTTAGATCTCAGGCCGGTGCTGAATTCGTGTCGGGAGCCACTAAATCGTTCAGGTGTCGTCAGTGTCAGGTGAGAATACGTGTGAGGCATCGCAGGAGGTAGCGAGCAGGATATTGGAGCATACTCGTAGGCCTTTTTGAGGACAGAGAGTAGGGTAGTGAGTATGTCAAATAGTGGGCCATTCAATAACTTGCCATTCACCAGGATAGCAAAGAATAACGAGTTGATCAGAAAACACAAAATAGGTTTAGCAGGACGGAATAAATCACAGAAAAAGGAAAAACACACAAATCAAAACAACACCCATGAATCTCCAAACGGTAACTTTCCCAATATTTTAGAAAACACAAATCCCACAAATACAATAAGCAGACATTAAAATAGAGGAATTTTCAGCAGTGGTAGTTAATTGTCGTAGTTTAAGAAGCAAGATACCTGAATTCCATCACCTTATAGAGAGTACCAATTCTGACATCATTATAGAAACGGAAAGTTGGTTAACTATCGATATTGCTGATAGTGAAATTTTTCCAGTACATTTGATGTTATAGAGGAGAGGTCGAGAGGGTCGACCGGGAGGGGGAGTATTTATCGCAGTTAAGAACACAATAGTCAGAAAAATAGAAGTGATTCCCGATAATATAAAGTGTATGGTGTTCCATTCAATGTGCTAATTCCAAAGTAATATACGTTTGTGCCTACTAAAGACCACCCCATTCCGAGGTACATTCAGTATTAGAACTCGAGAAACAGATCAGGTCCATTAATTCCCATAGTAACGAACGACAGATAATTGTAGGTGGAGATTTCAATACACCATCGATAGATTGGAAAACATGTAGTCATAAGTCTGGGGGTAGGGACAAAGAAATCTGCGAGTCATTGCATAACCTGTTCGCATCATACGCACTATACCAAATAGTGAATTTACCTAATAGAGGGGGCAGAAGTCCCACAGGGGTCTGTGATGGGGCCTCTCTTATTTAATATTTACACTGCCGATTTTCCTATTGACCGAGAAGACTGGCATACAACGATTGCCTTGTACGCGGACGACGCAGCTATACTATCTCGCAGTAAAAAGGTAGACTTAGCTGCATCCTACGCCCAAGAGAGCTTTGACCAAGTCGTTAGATGGTATAAGAAATGGAAGCTCCAGATTAACGCCAGCAAAACAAAGGCCATAATATTTGCAGCACCGAACAAGGAAGAAAGACCGAGGGAAATAATAAGAGTAGGACAACAGGGACTAGACTGGGTAAAAGAAGTGGAATACCTAGGAGTGAAATTAGATTCAAGACTCAATATGGATAAACATATTGAAAAAACGATATGTAAAACAATGGCAATGCGTGCCAACCTGAGTCCTATTTTAAAAGCTAACACAACGCCGAACCTGATAAAAAGGTTAATGTACAACAGTTACATACAACCAGTAATTCTTTACGCTGCATCAGCCAGGCGGGGCTGCTAACAAAGGGACGTGTCGATAGACTAGAGAAACAAGAAAGAAGAGCCCTAAGACTAATTTTTAACATCAAAAGGATAGGGTGGTCTTTTAGCTCAGTGTTTATAATCTTAAGAGGATACACCTCATTCTTGTCCGTTAGCCCGAAAACGTTTATGAAAATATTATTCACTCGCTCGAATTTCAATACATCTTTTAAATCGGCTGGATATTGTGTGCAGTCCCAATGGTAAGAGCTATGAAATTCTGCGCAACCGAAATTGGAAATTCTACTGTGGTTTCGATGTGCTCATGTAACATTTTTTACCCATAACGCATACTTGAAGCAGTATGGATCGTTATTTTTCACGTTTATAATCGCTTTAGTGTTTTTTATTTTAGGTGGGAGGTCGATATAGGTGGATCCGCGATGTGTTACGTACTTGTTTATTCGTAATTCCAATCCAATGATCTCAGCAAGAGACCATCCTGAACCCTTGGCTTTAAATTCTGACTTTTCCTTTAAAAGTTTCGAAAATATCTCATCTACGATCTCGTTTGTTTTATAGGTCAGCAAGACTCTTCTATTCATAGTTTTAAACGAGGTATCTAACTCCTCATTTTCACCCTTCCGAAATTTGCCTATCAAAACGAGATTGCAATTTATAGCGTTGATAGCTACTGTCTGTTCATTCATTTTATCTATTACCTGCTCTCAAATTGTATGTTAAAATGAAACTACGTCTTTATTCTCTTCCTTGGGAGTAATACAAAACGCCTTTCGTCTAGATCTGATTGCTGACTTGATTTCGTTGAATCCTCTACCTATCTGTTCGTTAATTTTTAGCCGGTGCGCGTTCGTGTTTTCACGTGGGTTTTCCTCGTATATATTATAATAGATTTCACAGTAAGTACAAAATGTTCTACCCTTTGCCTTGTCTAACGCATCTTTCACTTTATGGTAAGTTTCTATGTCATCTATGCTATCGGTTTCAACTACTACTTTTGGTAAATGCTCGTTAGCCCCTGTTCTAGTTCTTCCGAGGTGACGTAGCGTTCTAAATTAAAATTGTTTAGAATTACGCTAATGGAAGACATGGTTCTTTGAAAAGGAAATTGCTGTAGTGATTAAATGAGTTGGTATTAGAAATAATTAAAGTTGTTAGCACATCCATGCTCTTATTTCCTCATGTCATGTGAAGCATTTATCTATATATTGTAAAGAAAAAATTCCTATTTCAAACAAACGTCAATAGTGATTACTGTTTTACTTACCATTCACTGAGGAGTCGATGTCCTTGAAATATGTATTTAACGATGCATGGAGTTCTCGTAGTGGTTTTTACTTCGTTGCTGCTAAGATAGAAGAGAAGATTTTTCTCCTCGAATTCGGTAAATATACTTGAAAAAAAATACCGTAAACAGCAGTAGAGGGGAAAAATTTCCCCTTCTTTCTCTTTTCACGCTCCCTCACCCTCTTCTCTGGCATCTTCGAGGGCGAGAGAGAGGCTCCAGAGGCGATGGAAACTGGTTTCTCCCACTCGACCAACTGTGACGAGAGCGGTCGCCGATATGGGGCGAGATACCGCAAGCTTATAACTTCAATCTTCCGAAGGCTATATCTCGACAGCGAGTTACTGGATTGGAGTACCTTAAACTTTATCTTACATAAAAATTATGACTCTTAGAATTTTGCGACTTGGAAACATTTTCACGTTAAAGATGATGGGAAAAATGCTTGTATCTCGGTTATTATGGGTCGTATGGAAAAAGTGAAGAGGATTTTGAGTATCTTAAATTATCTTTTCTTTCACTTGGTGTCATTGGTTTTTCCCTGACTTAATTATTTATTGAGATAATTGTTGTTAATTATAAAAAAACGTCCTCAAATAGTATACTTTATTTTCGTGGGTTTTCACAAGGATGATACTGTCTTTCACGCGGTGTACTTTGTTATTGTCTATATATGGGGGTATTGTTATAAGCTCTCTCGCATTGCTATGCGGAAGAAACTAGTAGTTGACCTTGATTAATGGGTTTGGCGGGGACAGGTGTTCGTAGATGGAGAGAGGAGGTGATTTATGGGGGAAGAGGGGTGATTGATGAGGTAGTGATTAGGTTAATTGCTTTTTTATGCTAATTTGACGCAGAAGGAACATTTTAACTCTACTGAATGCAGCAGTCTCAAGTGAAGAAGAAGAGACGATCTTCATCCTCCAACCCTACGAGATCTTCATCCTCTAGCTCTATTATACCCTTTCTTCGGACATCTCTGGAGCTGAGCAAGACCAAGAGCACATCGGTTGTAACGCCATTTGTACCCCTCTAACAATTACCCATGCTAAATCTCAGAACCCAAAAGACGAGGTTAGTACCGTGTTACATAAATTTTGCTCGCGACTAGCTAGCAGTGGAGAAATCATTTCTATAAAACTAAAAGAACCACGAGGATTCGTCCGGGACACCTCACGCAAGGGATCAATAAACCAAAAACAAAGATAATCAGTTCTATAAAACAAATCGTACCACAACTTGGGCATTTATTTGACAATTGCACCTTTTGGGTTTTCTACAAAATGACAATTCCATTAAACAAAATAAGATTTTCCCTGATCCACACTAACGACTCCAATCCACTGACCCCCAAAACACCACAAATACCCCTTCACTCGATGAACCTCACACACATGAATAAATAAATTGGAGACAAATGTCCACTGAATAGTCCCAAATATGGGTGCCCCCAAAATTACAACAATAAATTGATCTTTCCCCTTAAACCAAAATAAAACCAACAGCCACATACCTTACGCTAACACACACACAATCATACAACCCACATACACCGAAGTCCATGCTTCAACACTGAGAATTAATTCACGTCAGGAGAGTTCAAGTTAGGTGCGTCCAGCGGGAAGGTTGCGGACCGAGAGAGCGATCTCTTTCGCCTCGCCGACTACCTAGCACCCACAGTGTTGCCGTTTTTCTCAACACCGCGTAGCAGACGACACAATTTGTCGTCTGCTCGGCCCGCGCGCGCTCCTCTCCATACGCGCGGGTCTTTAAACTGGCATCGCAGTTTGACCGCTGGCCGCCCGCCGTCCAAGTTACTCCGCCGTGGTCAGCCGCGGAAGTAAAGTGGCGATCTTCTTCAAGACTGCCCTCAGAGAGGACCAATCTCTTCGCTGCAGTCCTGCGGCATGCCTGTCAACTTCCAATTCATCTCCCTCTCCTCTCAACATTCATACTCCACAAACACATACAAGAAAACAAAGAAAACACATTAGCACACAACACACACGTAACGTAAGTGGCTATCTGGCCTCAATGCTCCCCCCTTTTGGGACACGCGAGACGATACCGAAGAACAAAAGAAACAAAGTTAGTGGATTGAAGTCCCAAAAAGAACATACATATACATAGTTACAATTAATAATCTCTTTACATTATTTAAATACATTATATATATATATATATTTTTTTTTTAATACATTAACTTCTCCCACCTTCTCTTCGACCTCCAACCTTCCCGGACGCACTTTACGCATTACAAATCTCCCCCTTACTTAACAAAAAAAAAAAATATTTATGTGTTAGGGCTAAGGTATGGCTTCAAATCTTTTACATGCCATTTTCCAATACTTTGACGTTGATCTGTCTCCAATTCATACACATTGCGAGAGATTGATCGTAAAATGTGTTAGGGTCCCACAAACTTAGGCGCCAATCTAGACGAAAAGTTTTGTGCGGCTGAAGACAAAACGAAGTTTCGCTTCAGTACTAAATCACCAGGGAAATATTCGCGATCTCTATGGCGTAAATTATAATATTTACCCTGCCGACAATAGGCCTCCGTTAGATTACACTGCACCAAATCGTGCAACTCCTTTAAATTCCTTAAACGCCCAACCCACTCTTTAACTGGACGTACTACAACAGCATCCGTTACTTCTCGGGTACTCCTTTCCGACCTGCAAATGTGCAATTCTCGCCCAAAATTTAATAATGCGGGGGAATATCCTGTGGAAGAATGAACCGCCGAATTCATTGCATAACAAAAATCATTCAAATGTATATCCCACTTCTTGTGATTTTCTTTAACAAAAGACGATATCATCGTTTTTAAAACTCTATTAACCCGCTCAACGGGGTTGGCTTGCGGGTGATATGGGGGAGTAAATGATAATAAAATGCCATGATCTTCCGCCAGCTGCGACATAATACGATTAACATATTGCGGACCATTGTCCGAAACTAAAAATTTGGGTGCTCCCCAACGCAAAATCACTAACTCTCGAAACGCAGCCTTGACTGTTTCAGCCGTAGCCTGCCTAACTGCCCTTAACTCCACCCACTTAGTAAATAAATCCTGAAAAACGATAATATACTGATTTCCCTTAGACGAACGAACTAAAGGCCCCATAATATCTGTAGCTACCACTAGCCAAGGTTCCTGAACCTCTCTGGTTCCCATCTTACCCGCGGGTCTTCGTTGTTCCACCTTGCATCTTTGACATATGTCACACCTACGGACATAACGAGCAACATCCAACACCAACCCGGGCCAGTAATAAAGTTGTTTAATCCGTGAACAAGTCTTTTCTACCCCTTGATGACCTGCTTGCGTTGTATCGTGATTTTCTTTCAATACTCCTCCGACTCTCTCTTTTGGAATACACAATTTCCACGGACAACTACTTCCTTCTAACAAATGATCTATAGCCTGTGCACGGTGGACATATAACTCCCCGTTTTCAATCTTCCAGTCGGGATAATTGGCTGGATTATTCTGCACTTGCCTAAAACGTTTATTATACCATGGGTCCGCACTAAGTGACTCCACAGCCTCTGAATTAACTAAATCGATACACTCCGGTATGCGCGATAACGCATCCGGTACCACATGCTCGGATCCTTTTCTATGTCGGACCTCAAAGTCATACCCCTGAAGAGATAATGACCAGCGCGCAAGACGGCCATTGGGATTATTTAACTTATGTAGCCACCTTAAGCTACTATGATCCGTTATAACCACAAAATGATAGCCTTTCAGATACACACGAAATTTTTCTATGCTCCAAAGAACGCTTAAACATTCTTTCTCTGTCACCGAATATTTTTGCTCTTGCGCTGACAATGAGCGACTCGCGTACGCGATAACCCGCTCGGCTCCATCTAAAAATTGGGTTAACACAGCCCCTAAACCAACCGAGCTGGCATCTGTTTGCAAATAAAAGGTTTCTTGAAAGTCTGGACTAGCCAAAACAGGCGTGGTAGTCAGGTACTCTTTTATTTTCTCAAATGAACGTTGCTGTTCCTGACCCCACCTCCACTTCACTCCCTTCTTCAGTAATTGACGCAATGGTGCGATTATCGAAGAGAAGTTACCCACAAAGCGCCGATACCATGAAGCCATTCCTAAAAATCTGCGCAACTGTTGTATATTTCGCGGGACGGGATAATTTACCACCGGACCCACCTTTTCCGGATCAACGGACAAACCCTGTTCATTGATGATGAAGCCTAAATATCTAATTTGCGGACAGCACTATTCGCATTTGTCCCTATTTATCTGCAATCCCGCGCTCCTCAATTTCTGAAAAACTTCGCTTAACAACCTAAGGTGATGTTCGAAAGTTTCCGTGACTAATATTATGTCATCTAAATATGCAAAACAATGGGGTTCCATCTCCGGACCTATTAGTCTGTCTAATAATCTTTGAAAGGTTACCGGTGCACCCGTAAGACCAAAAGGCATCCGTTTAAATTGGAACAACCCTCTTCCCGGAACGGTAAACGCTGTAATCTCTTTACTTGCCTCATCCAAGGGAATTTGAAAGTAAGCCTGATGCAAATCAATTTTCGTGAGATATTTCGCACTTCGCAATTTATCTAGAATAGCTGACATATAAGGTAAGGGATAGGCATCTTTTTTTGAAACCGCATTCACTTTTCTAAAATCAAGGCAAAAACAATACTTCCCGTCTCCCTTGCGTACTACTACTACGGGACTTGACCAAGAACTTTGCGACGGTTCAATAATGTCTTCCCTCAACAATCGGTCAACCTCCTGATTTATTACTTCCTGCATTCGGGGATTAACGGGATAATACCTTTGCTTTATCGGAATATTAGCGCCAACATCAATATGATGTGATACCAAATTAGTGCAACCCGAAATTGGATCAAACGACTTGAATTCCTTATCCAAAAATTGTTTTAACATTTCCTTTTCCCATTCATTCACTGCAAATACCCCCTGAATTCGCTCCGTCCTTTTACTCTCCCTTTCAAAGGTAAAACGCACGCCAGGATCTGAACTAAAACTCCACGCGTTATCTCTCGTGTCTATCAGAAGAGCAAATCGCGTAAGAAAATCCTTGCCAGCTATGCACGGCACCGATAAACATGGCAAAATATAGACTTTCATCACCTTCGTCTTTCCTTTTAAATTAATAGCCAAGTCCACTGACCCTAGAACACGCGCTGTAGTGCCATTCGCTACTGTTACCTTCGTATCATGCACCAAATTGATTGATAACCCCAAATTTTTCACTAGGCTCAAACCTCCAAGACCCAAATACGTTTTTCCGGAACCCGTATCTACCAAGGCCCTTAACCTATTGGATCCAATAACTAAATCCAGATACCATCTACCATCACTCGAAACAGACGAATTGGAAAATTGACGAGCCTTGCGAAAGTCGGTATTAATTATTTTTTTCCTTTGTGATGACGCGAAGGGACACCCCGGGTTGGAGCTCCTAATTCCCTTCCTACCGAAACTCCTTTCCCGTTTCCCGACTGACAATCTCTACAAGAAGCTTTCGTTACGTCGTGATGACCACAACCAAAACAGAAACGATTGAGAGGTAAAGAACACCGAGAAAATCTATGACCAACTCGACCGCAGTTCCAGCATAGCAGCCGGTTAGACTCTAATGTGGCCGAAGACGTCGAGCCTCCTAACCCCTCCGTGGAGTTAGCCCACACTAGCGATCGCTGTCGGGTCAAATCCTGATTCACGGCCGGACTTGCCCTATTCAAAGCGACTGCCTCAATAGCATGGTTATCATGCTTACTCTGAAAGGTTTTCTCGACCTCTCGCACCGACGAAGCACTTTTCCTCAGAGTGGGAGGTTTATAAGCGGCCTCCGGAACCACAGACTGAGACGCATTCGGTGGAGAACGAAAAGTGCTTTTCAACTTCTGAATGTATTCATATTCCTTCCCCAAACAGGATAGCTCCTCTAGTGTATTGAAGTCACCCCGCCTTATGAATAGCTTATACTCGGGTTTCATATTACGATACGCCCACCTCAACTGCTCCGCCTCGCTGGGCGTGTGCTCCAACCTATTTAACAGTGTACAAAGCCCTGTCAAATAATCTGCTAACGCTTCACTTGGCCCCTGAGTCCTTTCCCTTATCTCGCGTTCTAACTGCTCTTGGAAATCATAATCGGTAAACCGATCTTTCAACGCGAACTCAACCTCGGACCAGGAGGTGAATTTGGATCTATTCAAACGAAACCAATAAAGAGCCGTATCTCTCAAAAGTTCTGGCAAACCCCTCAATAACTGATCCTGCGATACTCCATAACCTTCCCGCAATTCTTGCACTCTGATAAGAAAGTTTCCAACGCTATCCCCTTTTACCCCAGAAAACTTCACATTCCAACGCCTAACAACATCCATAACGTGTCGGTTCTGACTCACGATTTCATTTGAGGGACTATTTGCACCATACGACCTTACTTCACCCTCAGTCTCACCCAACTCTCCCCTCACATGAGCAATAAGACGAGCCCTCAATTCTGGCACGTTTCCGGTTGCAACTAAATTCCTTTCCAACAACTCCGCTACTAACCCACTTTTACGCAGCTGATATACCCAACTAACTTGAGGAATTGAGCCTACTTGGGCCGACGCACGCCCATCTAAATCAATCAACTCCTCAACGCCACCCTCCGACATTACGCCAACAATTCGTAGCACGCAGAAATATAACAACTCCAAACGACAAAACAATAGCAAAGCTCCACTCTACACAAAAAAATCAAATTCGAGCCCCTCGGGCCCCTAAGGACCCCTGTGGCCCCACGTTGGGCGCCATATGTAACGCCATTTGTACCCCTCTAACAATTACCCATGCTAAATCTCAGAACCCAAAAGACGAGGTTAGTACCGTGTTACATAAATTTTGCTCGCGACTAGCTAGCAGTGGAGAAATCATTTCTGTAAAACTAAAAGAACCACGAGGATTCGTCCGGGACACCTCACGCAAGGGATCAATAAACCAAAAACAAAGATAATCAGTTCTATAAAACAAATCGTACCACAACTTGGGTATTTATTTGACAATTGCACCTTTTGGGTTTTCTACAAAATGACAATTCCATTAAACAAAATAAGATTTTCCCTGATCCACACTAACGACTCCAATCCACTGACCGCCAAAACACCACAAATACCCCTTCACTCGATGAACCTCACACACATGAATAAATAAATTGGAGACAAATGTCCACTGAATAGTCCCAAATATGGGTGCCCCCAAAATTACAACAATAAATTGATCTTTCCCCTTAAACCAAAATAAAACCAACAGCCACATACCTTACGCTAACACACACACAATCATACAACCCACATACACCGAAGTCCATGCTTCAACACTGAGAATTAATTCACGTCAGGAGAGTTCAAGTTAGGTGCGTCCAGCGGGAAGGTTGCGGACCGAGAGAGCGATCTCTTTCGCCTCGCCGACTACCTAGCACCCACAGTGTTGCCGTTTTTCTCAACACCGCGTAGCAGACGACACAATTTGTCGTCTGCTCGGCCCGCGCGCGCTCCTCTCCATACGCGCGGGTCTTTAAACTGGCATCGCAGTTTGACCGCTGGCCGCCCGCCGTCCAAGTTACTCCGCCGTGGTCAGCCGCGGAAGTAAAGTGGCGATCTTCTTCAAGACTGCCCTCAGAGAGGACCAATCTCTTCGCTGCAGTCCTGCGGCATGCCTGTCAACTTCCAATTCATCTCCCTCTCCTCTCAACATTCATACTCCACAAACACATACAAGAAAACAAAGAAAACACATTAGCGCACAACACACACGTAACGTAAGTGGCTATCTGGCCTCAATGCTCCCCCCTTTTGGGACACGCGAGACGATACCGAAGAACAAAAGAAACAAAGTTAGTGGATTGAAGTCCCAAAAAGAACATACATATACATAGTTACAATTAATAATCTCTTTACATTATTTCAATACATATTATATATATATATATATATATATATATATATATATATATATATATATATATATATATATATATATATATATATATATATATATATATATATATATATTGTTGTCTCGTAGTTTCCCGCGACGTTTTGAATGCGATGATTTCTCCATCTTTCGGGTATTCGCCGCGTTGCTTGTCATGATTGACGACAGTTTCGCCCGGATTCCACCAGGCGTCTTCAGGTCGAAGTGCCGCTGTCAGCGTTTTGGCCGTGCTTTATTATTAGAAAAACGCCACCAGACGCTAGACCAGGAGGAACGACAACCCGAGAAGTCCGCATCTCATGCCATCATACCATACATCGCCGGCACAAGCGAGAAGATCTCCAGAGTCCTGAAGAAGAAGGATATTGTCACGAGATTCAACTGCGTATCCAAAATAAGCCAAATCATTCCAAGGCCAAAGGACAAGATACCGCCGAATCTCCATGAAGGGATATACCGCATCCCTTGCTCATGCGGGAAATCATATATCGGCGAGACATGCAGGTCCATGAAGATCCGCCTGCAGGAGCACAAGAGGGCGACCCTCAATAAGAAATTTAGCCAGTCAGCAGTCGCCGAGCATGCTTGGAGTGAACCCGGACACGATATTCTTTTCGACAAAGCTAGGATAATTGCAAAAGAAAAAAGATATTATCCCAGGCTGATAAGAGAATCAATTGAAATTGCAAAAACGCCTGGAAATTTCAATAGGGACGATGGATACCACCTGACAAACACATGGAAGAGACTTTTCCCAAAACCGACCAATCACAGCACAGCGCGGGAGCTCGAGGAGCTATATAAGCACGGCCAAAACGCTGACAGCGGCACTTCGACCTGAAGACGCCTGGTGGAATCCGGGCGAAACTGTCGTCAATCATGACAAGCAACGCGGCGAATACCCGAAAGATGGAGAAATCATCGCATATATATATATATATATATATATATATATATATATACATATATATATATATATTTTTATACATTAACTTCTCCCACCTGCTCTTCGACCTCCAACCTTCCCGGACGCACTTTACGCATTACACGGTTGGTTGACGGAGTCGGCTACACCGTGCGTGGAGATTTCCTCTTCGAGCAAAACAGCGAGACAGCCCGGAACAGTGGACTAGTCTAGAAAACTTCGCTGCTTCCGTTACGGACTATTTTGAAACATCAGTGATTCCTTCGTACGCGGATTCATCCGTCCAATTTGTGAAATATTTTGGTAAACCCCACGTAAATCTGGGGAGTAAGAATACTCGCGTATCATTAAAAGCTAGCGATTGGAAGGCATTAGTAAATTCTTTTGATCAGATTGATTCGGCTCTTGATGCAGTCACCCAATCGGGTGATTTGGAAGTCGGTCATCTAAACAAGATTATTCAGGCGTTGAAAGATTCGGGCATCGAAAATGTGTGCATCACTTTCGGTGACAAACAATCCAACGTCTTGAGAGTGAGATTCCCAGGATATAATGCATCGCTGTCCTAGAGTTTACCCACTCGGTCCCGTCATGGTCAACTCATTAATATTATACTTTCAAGCTCTAGTGAGGAAGAATGGTGGTGCAAATGAATTCATAGTCAGAGAGCTGGCCACTGAGGATCTCGAACATGACCGGCGCGAGTGTGGGTGTTCCAGCTACCTCCTGACATGGCTAAGAACTATGAAAATACTTGGGTGCAAAAGAATCACCACGGAATACCCACTGATGTGGGAGACATACAGTATGATGAATTGCATAATATTCTTGAAAATGAAACCTGGGCTTATAACCATCCATTTGCAAAGGGTTTCGACAAATGTAAATTCCTTTCGAAAGCTTTAAATCGCGATGTAATCGAAGTTGAAAAATTTTTAAATGTACCCTCATTAAAGTGTCTTAAACCATTGGGGGGTAATTCCTCATTAGTATGTCACGAGACGGATAAGTTCGCGTGCGCAGTGAAAACCTGTTCTAGATTGAAAAAATGGATTTTCAGTAATGTTTCTCAGAGCAGAATGATGTTAAAATTGAAAGCCGAAGAAAAAGAAGATTTATAACTATTTTAAAATGTTTAATGAAATCTCAATATTGTCAATAAGAAGAGTGTTTTTTTTCTATTTCTGTATCTCTCACGTGTTAATAAATTGAAAATTTGTTATTTCATCGATGCGTTTCATTTACTAAAATTTTTAACCCTTAAGAACAAGTCTCGACTTGTCACAAGTTACTCTTATCTCGCTTGAGTCTTAACCGCATCATTTCCATTTCCGTCAACCTGTGGTTAAGATAAGATATCCGGTCTGTGGTTAAGAGACCAACATCTGGTCAAGATAAGATTACCATTTCCGTCAACCTGTGGTTAAGGTAAGATTTCTGATCTTCGGTTAAGATACCAACATTCGGTCAAGATAAGATTTCCACGAGACCGCAGCTGCGCAGTAGAGCTCGCAGTGTTCCCTCCTTCCCCTTCCTTAAAGCCATCATTCCCCTCCCAACAATATATAAGAGCCTGCAGATGACTACGAGCTGCTACTACCTAAAAGAGGAGTGAATACGCAGAAAAAATGAATTCTTAAGTCGCAGGTTTACAAAAGATCCCCTCAGCTCGCCTGGGAAATGTATAGTTGCGGGAGGAGAGATAGCCCGACGGAGACACCTTTTTGACGGTTTTTGTCCCCAGAGATCTTTTGAAGATCTCCAACACCGATTTCATATTGACTGTTTACCTTAAAGCGTATTACTACTACTGCGTGTTTAGACATCATCAACGAGAGTTTGAGGTGGTTGGGCAGGAGGTGACATTCTCCGGCTTCCCAGATGGAAATGGGACGTTGGAGCGATTCCACATTGCCTTGACATCTGATATCACCAATCCAGCAAAACAAAGCAAAGCCGAGGAGCAGCTTCCTATCATCTGGCTGGATGTGCACGAGGCCTACAAGCCAGTTCCACGACCCAGCGGAGGAAATATTCCAGAGAGAACCGATGTCGATGGAGGGTCCAAGGTTATTGTCAAAGGTGTGGCGGTAGGATCATGGTGATTGACGGAGCGAAACCAGTGTGCTACACGGACCATAAAGAATCTCAAGTGAGATACGGTACCACAGACTTTATCAAGGGTATTAGTCTACGAGTGATAAAGTTTGTGCTTAAAATTGAAGATGAAATGTTAGTATACTAAAACGCTTGTATACGTGTTCTGAAATAAAAAAAGTATAAAAAAGTTCTTTCTTTTGCTCTCATTTCTTATTACATTACCAGGACAAGGTTTATTTGTGGTAATTTTAACTGAACCGGATCCGACCCTTCCCCTCACACCTCTCGGGAACGACCCCCCAAAAAAAATTTGTTTGTTTCCCATCCCCTCTCGCCGGACGCATTTCGTTCGTCGACTGTCGCAATGTTTCTCGCCCCAATCCTCCTCTTCTCACCACTTCGTGGCGCCACCGAGACGGATCCTGATCTCGCCTCTCATCACCCCCTTCGCCACTTCGCGGCGCGGTCACATGCACTAATTGGGGTGCGACTTATGCGATATATCGATATTTATCAAGATGGATGATCCATTTTCACCTCTTTTTTCACCGCCGCGTGCCGCCACTTTTGTGGTCACGTGCACCAATCTGACTACGAATTTTGCGATATATCGTTTTTTTTAAGATGGATGACTTGCCCCTTGAAGTTAGGCAGAAATGCGATGGCCCCGGACATGAACTTCTACACTTCTCCCGTAAGTTTTTCGCGATACACCTATTACTGCTCAGTAACGGTCCTTATTTATTCCAACATTATTTATTTGAAGTAAAACGTGTAAAAATTATTCTTATTATTGACACTTATATACTGCCGCAATGCTCATGTGACTAACCTAAATTGATGGCGGACTTAATTGGCTCATGACGAAAATCTATTTAGAGGGAGAATCCTGGATCGCTGCAGAAATATAGCGATTTAATAATTTGACTGGATACATTTTTTAAACTATGTTGGCTCTGAATATCTCGTCAGTTATCTTCTTGCCAGTTACAATAAAATAATTCAAAAAATGGTAATAACGAACTCTGAACATCCCTTTCATGAATCATATAGAGGCGCATTTATATCATTAATTCATATTCTCCAAAATATTGCGTATAATATAATTTATACGCAATGCAAAGCAATGCAATTTATCTCCAAAAGAACGATAGCATAGTCTTCTGAGGATGTTTATTACTTAACTCGAATGCACCAGATGGAGTGGATCAGATTGGAACAAGATGCCGGGGCTGTTTCCTCTAGCAGTGGCCGGCACGGTAAGAGCCGTCATTTTACTTCGTTGTGCGAAGCGTGCAAAGAAAACATGCTTCATAGAAACGGCTCATTATTTCAAAACAAAAACATTTCGATTTGCATTTCCACAGACCGTTACTAACACACCGGCCACGCATTTAGTAGATGGCTGTCAGTTTCCAGATGGTACCCAGAGACTTAAAATGCCTTCGTATTATTGCTGGGTTTTGAACCTGAATCCCTTGATCAAGCTACAGTAAATGGAGCATGGCCCTATAATTTCGCTGCATCATGAAGTAAAACAAGAATTCTTCGAGACAATTCTTCAAAATTAGCCATAACTCCGTATAATTTTAAGAAATTTTTAGGAATAAATAATATAAATAGAAAATGCATAGTTTATGGGATTCGTGGCTTTCTACGCCATGTATAAAGCAGAAGTGACGTCGACTTAACCTCCAGGGTGGGAAATAGGATTATAGATCCTAAGAAGGACCGCCCGCCACTCCCCCACCCCTTCCCTTCTTCTCTCCCTCCCTTTTCTTCCTCCACCCACCCCCTCCCACCTCCCGCTCTCATGACGAGCGTGCCGAGGTTTCACCGGAATTTGATACAATAAAGGCATACAGCAAATTCCTTCAGCTTTTTATGAGGTTCTCGTCATTCCCGCTGTGGTACACGAAAGCTTTTGAAGACGAGTCGTAAGATTGATAAGTCATGGACGAAAGGTCTAAAACGACGAGCGGGAAATATGGAGAAAATTCTGGACAATTTCGCGGAAGAAATAAAGGAGAGCGAGGAGGAAGAGCAAATAGGATACGACGCACACACACCACCTCTTAAAGAGCGTCTACGAAAAGTAAAACCAACTCCATACATGCGTTGGAAGACGCAAAGCTGAGTTCAGTGTATTATGATCCACTTAACCCCAACAGCTTTTCCACCATCGATAGACTTTGGAAAGGTGTCGGAAAGAAGTTTAGCAAGAAACGTGTGAGAGAATGGTTGGAAAATCAGAACACTTATACGCTGCATAAGCCTACCCGGAAGACATTCCCCAGGAATAGATACACTCCTGCGTAAATAGAAGATTATGGCAGTGTGACCTTAACGATATGCGAAAGTTGAAAATATACAGTAATGGTTATGCTTATATTCTCAATGTGATTGATGTGTTTTCTTAATATGCATGGGCCGTCCCTCTAAAGAATAAGACTGCCGAGAACGTGATCGATGCATTTCGCACAATATTAACCAATAGAAAACCTATGAAAGTTCAGAGCGACACGGAGACTGAATTCGCAAACGTAAAGTTTAAACGCTTCCTCGCCAATCATGGGATAAACTTTTACACTACGAACAATCGCGATGTAAAGGCAGCCGTGGTGGAACGCTTCAATCGCACGCTCAAGGGGCGCATGTATAAATATTTCACTAAATTCAACACCTTGAATTATGTAAGCTTGCTACCGAAACTAATGAAAGAATATAACGATCGCCTGCATTGTAACACTGGCGTACCTCCGGCTGATGTGAGCGAAAAAAAACGCGTTCCAGATTGCACGTCGTTTTAAACCAAGTAAACGAAAAGGGCCAAAATTCTCCATTGGTGATTTCGTTCGCGTATCGCAGGAGAGACTACCATTTGCCAAGGGATACAAGCAAAATTTTTCCACTGAAATTTTTAAAGTTTGGAAAATTGATAGAACGCCAATTCCCACCTATCGACTAGAGGATTTAAACGGTGAACGTATACAGGGATCGTTTTATGGCGAGGAACTCTCCAAGACATCCGTTAGTAGAAATACAGAAATTCAAATTAAGAATATTTTAAGCCGTAGGGGAAAGAGCAATAACCTGGTATATTTGGTTAAATGGAAAGGGTACGGTGATGATTTCAACACTTGGATCTGAGCCTCCACAGTGAAAAGATTGCGATGAAAGAAGAATCTTTTCTCGTAATTCGTAACTCTTTTAAGTGATAGCTCGGGGTTATATTTTCCCGATAACACGATCGCTCACTTCCGAGCGAAATTACCTCAGCGCATAACTGCGTGGAAGGTAGGTCTCGCAGAAATTTATTTTCCCCAGCTTGATATTCCATTACATCCCGCAGAGAGTTCTGCTCCAGAGG
Organism: Ceriagrion tenellum; assembly: GCA_963169105.1. Lineage (NCBI taxonomy): Eukaryota > Metazoa > Arthropoda > Insecta > Odonata > Coenagrionidae > Ceriagrion > Ceriagrion tenellum. The sequence continues at coordinate 3,464,517 of OY720638.1, forward strand.
TGGAATGTCCCACAGTCGAGGTTGAGATTATACCAGATGTTTTAATTAAGTTAGAAAGTAAAACGTATTCCCTGCAAAGCTTATAATATGCATTACACAATGCCCTACCGTAAGATAAGAAATGGGAATTCCACGGAATTTTGAAAACGTGGTACCAGCAGAAAATTTTCATAGCTAGTACAGCTATCCCATCCGCTAACTATTCAATACCCGACGAGTGCTCTTATACGTACGTAGGTGTACTAAGAAATCGTTATCCTCCTTTCCGGTTAAATTTTATCAAGTATACCCTGAGGGAATTATTAACTTCGCTCAGAGAGGGTATGCCGGATGACAGCGAAAACTTGGTTTGATGTGGAATTCTTTACTGCATATGGAAACCTCACTTTTGTTCGTAACCCGTCAATTCCCTTGCTCGGTGGTTTTAGTACTTTAATGTAAATGTGGTCGTTTTGAGTTAAAAAATCTCTATTAGCTTGTTTAAGTTGCTTTATTATAAATCTTTACATTGGTTTTATGACAGAAAATGTGTTACCCTCAGGTGAGGTTGGGCACTTGGCTTTCCATTTTTTATTGAATAAAATATCAAAGAGGAATTTCAGGCTTTCTATGGACTTTCATTACAAATATTTTCAAAACAAAAACTTATGCATTTTTCACTATTTTTACAAATATTTTGTGCAACACTTATAAAATGCTTGAATGAAAAATCAAGAGACTCTTATTGAACCCAAAAATCAGAAATGCGATTGTTTCCTGTATTTATTTTCTCCCATGGAACTCATACCAGCAATGAATGTGAAGGCCAACTTTACATTTTTTGCACATAATCCTTGTTCTCTGGTGACATTTAGCGCAACGACGTTGAGAACAATGCTGTCTGACATGTTCATACATCAACACTAAGTCGGACTTGAAGGGGAATTCTTGCGGCCACGGCTCCTCGCGCAGTATTTTGCGCAGGTGGTTTACCTTATAGTCCCCAGTATACCTGCACAATACTTCTCCTGAAATCACAGTATGAAAATTGTTCGTTTGTGTTTTCTTTGAACACTCCAGCCGTTTTGGCAGGCCGCATCTAGTCCAAAGGCAAACAGGCAAACAGAAACCACCACTTTTTTCCTCTGAAACTGAGTCTCAATGAGTGAAGTTTTTCATCAAATCTATCCACTCCCCCCATGTATTTATTGTATTTTCTGACCACATTTGGGCACGATACTTGAATTATAGATCTTTTGCAATGAAAAACACCAACACTGTCCATTGCACTCACTGGACTTGCGCTATGGCAGTTAGACGCAATGGTAACGATGCTATTGTCATGCCACTTCACGATAGAAAGATCACGCGTGACTTTCAGAGAAAATGAGCCTCTCATTTTTTTCTTCAGCCTTGGAGATGATTCAAGAGGGCATTTATGAAGCGTATTCTCCCTAATTGTGCCAGTTCCACCAGTACCGAGCTCTGTAAGCCTAGAGGGTAAAGGAATGCTCGAAAAGAAATTATCAAAATACAAATTGTATGGACCAAAATTTGAAGGTAATCTACGCTGCATTTCTAAAACTACAGCACCACCCAACCCAAATTCCTTTTGCAAAGGATGTTGTACAGCTTTTGCTCCTTGGTAGTGCACAAAACAAACTAGATACCCCAGTCGTGTTGCACAACACCATAACTTGTAGCCAAACCGCAGAGGTTTCCCATGCAGGCGCTGCTTAGTGCTATGTCGTGCATAATAAGTAGAGCGCGGAAAAAAAGTCTTTTGACTTTTTGTAAAAGTGTGACTTTTGTGGTTTTAAATACAAATCTTCACCAATGTCATCAAATAAAACAGTTTTTAATGACTTTCTTAGAGACTTTTTGGGACTTTTTTTGGCGTGGCGGGACTTTTTTGATTAAAAGAGACTTTTCTGGGCCTTTTTATTTAAACCACATGCCTAAGTTAATATTTGGCTGTTGTGACCACATTTGTTCAACTGTGTGTTGGACACATCTTGTTTTTCATGGGGTACCTACTACACGGAGCAGAGATGTACCGTAAAATGTAAGCTCCTAACAATTGCTAATGCGGAATTTTATTAATAGCTCCGGAAACTGCATTGAATTCTTTCGATTACTCCACCGTTCATGAAGTAAACACACGCAGTGCTTCAACCCGAAGGTGGTTTGGATATGTGAGGGTAGAGCTCACCCCGTACTTATCCAATTGCATGTCAAATTCACATATTGTTCCTTTCCCTGGGCCACCTCGCACTTTCTTTTGCTAAGGGTGTCCAAAGACTTCACAAAGGGATATTATGAACCAACTTATTTGAACCCGGGTGGTCTGCTGACAAGGCGACAGCGCTACACTGTATGCTAGCACTCCGCTTTTGTGTAGGAGATTAGTGGAAAAATGATACAAATATATGAAAGATCATCTAGAATTTCCGACGAGGTGAATGCCTCACGTTGTGTGTAGATGGTCACGAAATGAGCCTACATTGTAGAGAGGCAAACAATGCGCCCTTGGCACTCGGTCGAAGAGGAAAAATGAAGGCTTAACAAGGACCGGTGAATGTATACACATTGTATGAACACTATTCTCTTTTATATTCGAGTAAGCCGCGTAAAGTTTCAGTCATTTGCTGAGGTCCCCAAGCGTCGCAAGACCATCGTCCGCTCGTTTGTGCAGCCCAAGGTATAAAGTAGGAAAATGTACAAGGTGAAAGGGCAGGCGTCTTCAGGAGCCAAGCTGACTGCGTATGCTTCACTATGCAAGTATCTGCAAGTACTGAGCAACAGTATTTACTGCAATGCTTGTGAAAAAACCGTGAGTATCAATACAACTTTTGAATCTGACGACTTTAATAACTATAATTATTACCTGAAGAATTGTTTGACATTCCCGAAGAAGTCGATATTGTTAGATACATCTTTAACTATACATTACGTGTGTTTTTAATTATAATTCTTTATAAAAATACAAAGACCTATTTTCAGCATTTCTGAATTACTAACTTTAAAAGTAATTCTGATAATAATTTATCTTTCTCATTATTTTTCAAGTTATCATCGGACAAAAAGTCACATGTGAAACAGCACATTGACAGCTCATCGCATCTATCTCAAGTGAAATTAAAGGAGACCGTGAACTTGCAGAGTTTACGACAGAGCCAACTATCGTTTACATCCACCGGCGATGAGTTTGCTTTGGACTTGTGCGAACTATTTGTGGCATTGAACATTCCTACTCACAAATCAAAACACCCTTTATTCACATCATTTATGGAAAAATATTTAAGGAGGACAGTTCCATCTGAGAGTTCTCTTCGGAAAACTTACTTACCGATACTCCACGAAAAGGTATGAGTTTTTAAATACTTTTGCTCTTGCTTTTGCTTTTTTTTAAATGCTCTAAAAATCTTTTACACACCTGCTCTTTGGATATAAGCGTTAAAAACTTTGGTTTAATACGATTTCAAAGAAATATTCAGCTGTATCAATCACTGCGTTACATAAATATTTCACTAAAATATAACAAGGTATAAGTAAGTTTAAAATATAACTTATACCTTGAATACATGCCTTTCAACATGCATAGTTTGCGTCGGAAATAATATTATCTACTGGAATACTTTTACTATTTCCTGGTGGTAACCCGACTGGAATAAGATTAAGAACGAAAAAGTATTAACTCTTACGAAGAAAGTAATTATGTGCCCTTGCCAATTTTTATTGCTCTTTTAAGTGCTTGCCTTACTTAACATTTTCAAAAAATGTTCTTGTGTTTTAGATCACGAAAATTATCAAGGATGACCTGAAAGGAAGCAAGTTATATGCCATTGTTGGTGAGACAACTGATGTTAAGGGTCGATATGTGTGCAACATATTGGTAGGAAAATTGACACCAGATGAGCCCAATAAGCCCTACCTCATGGCATCCAAGGAACTTGAATGAGTAAATAATGAAACGGTCGCTCGCTGCATTGACGAATCCTTGAGTAAGTAATGATACCTAATTTGGTATGGTGAAATGTTTGCTGAAAAAGCGAGCATATTCAAATTAGAACTGAAATTAATTAACGGTATAACTTATGTTGATGAGTTTTTACCGCATCTTTACCTTATTTATCGTAATGTACTCACCAATTTTTACAGCTTCCCTGTTTGGAGATAATAGTGCTAGAGAGAATTTGCTTCTTCTCCTAACCGATGGAGCGGCGTACATGGTTAAAGCCGCCAAGGTTTTGATGGTTTTCTACCTTAAAATGATTCACATCACTTGCAAAGTGCATGCTCTTCACAGGGTATGTGAAGAAATTCGCAATAGATTTCCCACTGCAAATAAGTGGGTCTCTACCATTAAAAAGGTACTTGCTCTTAATAAAACTAAAAATAAAATTTCGTTGCTAATATATTACTGCAGAACTAATATTTAATATTTTCGTAGGTATTTTTGAAAGCACCATCGCGCGTGGAAATACATAAAACATTTTGCTGCGATCTGCCATTGCCTCCGGACCCAGTCGTCACGAGATTTGGAACATGGCTGGAAGCTTGCGTGTTCAATGCCCAACACTTCGAAAAAATTAAGAATGTAAATAATTATTTGTAGTTATAATTGTGACTGATGAATCAATTTCATTATATGAAATAGAATTCCTGCCATTTTGCTCAGTTAAAAATAACTACAACTGCACGTTCTAAATTAATGAGGAAAACTGTATTTTAATTTTTTACTTCAGGTTATACAGAATATTGACCCTGAAGATGATGCAGAATGAGTAGAAAATGCTCGAGAACTCTTACAAAATAGCACACTTCCACTGGAAATGATATGTATTTCAGCATACTTTGGGTTTTTGGTTGAAAAAATCAAATACCTCGAATCTTCCATCCTGAGCCTCAGTGATTCGGTGTCGACAATTATGGATGTGAAGAAGAAACTTGCATGTGCAAAGGGTGAACAAGCCGTAAGTGTTTATGCCAAATTGTGTAATGTTTTGAGTAAAGACGAAGGCTTCGAGTTGATGAGTGGTGTAGCTCATATTCTCAATGGAGAGGTCAAGGGGCAGACATCTAAGATTTTCCAAAAACTCAATGTAAGTGAAGTGGCTACGCTGAGGTATGCTCCTATGACAACATGTGAAGTTGAGCGATCGTTTTCGATGTACCAACTTATTTTGAGCGACCATCGCACAACGTTCACTATGGAAAACATAGAAAAATACCTTGTCTGTCACTACTTCACGAAATAATGACGCGTCGCCGAGGCAATGCTACTCAAAGTGAATGAAAGTACGTAAATATTTTTCCTATATTTTATATTATGCAATTAAGAAATAAAATCTGTTATCCATAACCTGTATTTTAACTTTAATTTCCCTTTTTCAAAATAAAGATATTCATCAGCTATAAAAATTATAGGGGTCAGCATTATTCTTCCACAATTGCTGATCATCAAACGAAGTGTTATTCAGAATTTAAAAAATATTTTGTAAATTATGGTTTTCTCCTTTCTTAAAGTCCATAAAATAACTCGAAAACCCACGAATCCGCATCTCTACGCCCTTTTCTCCATCAATTCCGTTAAATTCAGCCACTTTCTCAAGGAAATAACTCAGACTTTTGAGAGACTTTTTTCAATAATATTTGTGACTTTTTAGGCGACTTTTTTTTTGCAAAATTGAAGACTTTTTTTCCGCGCTCTAGTAATAAACATCCTCAGAAGACTATGCTATCGCTATTTTGGAGATACCGTACATTTGTAAATGTGATGAAAAAGTATACGAATCCAAAACTTAACGGTAAAGATGCTATTTTTTAGAATCATCCATTTTAGTTTGAAGCACGTTTTGCATTTGCTCATCTAATTTTGAAGCATCCCTCATTAATCGTTTTCTCTTCAACATCTCCGGATCGATGAGTAGCATCCGTTTGAGTCTCATCCTATCAGATTACCCACCAAACTGCTCAAAAGAGATCCCAAGAGTACTGGTAGAAAACCTCCCTTTTGCTTCAGTATTTGACGTTTTTTCTTTATTGATACTTTGGAGCAAGTCAACTTCCTAAGCGTATTTCTGTATCGGTGTAACCTCTTCTTCACGGAGGGGCTAATTTTATGGTTCCCGTTTAATGTATTTAGACAGCACTCGCAAATGGTGTTTATTCCGTCGGCGTTTACGGATCCCTTGATCGATTTTCGCAACTTTGGATCGACAGCCTTTAACAACCCATTGAGATGCCTGTTGCGTTTCAATTTCTTCATAATTTTCTGTATCCGAAGGGGCGAACACCGAGGTTCTTTCCCCTGGAAATATATCAGTCCGAAATCTTAGTCTATCGTCCGTCTCTAGCGATAGGTCGAGGACTTAAGAAGTGAACGGTTTGGATGTCAACTCTTTATAAACCCTAAGGATTTCGCCGAGTTATAACCAATTCTGAGTATCAACTCAAGGGTAGAACAAAAAACTCATCAAAACTTGCTGGAGTAAAAAAAATTGTATTCAAGAAAAGCATCCGGGAAAAAATTTCAAACCTATTAGGGGCCAGCAAGGGACTATGACATGCCAGTTATCTATTCGTACTCCGTGAAGGTTTCTGCCAACATAGGAGTTCTAAATTGATTGAAGAAGGATTTTTAAGTCCTGGGATTACAAAAAACTGCTGTATTTACTCAGTGTCTTTTTCGATGCAGCACTCCATACAAAACAATATCCTCTAAATGATGAGAGAGGTGAATGATGAGTTTACGAACTGGGGAAGTAGCTCAATATGGAAAAAATGAAATGTTTGGAAATACATGATATAGGTCAAGATTTAGTACAGAATATGGATTAATAGAGCATCATCATAATGATGTTCAAGCCTCTAAATACTTCGCATTGCATCCTTATATTTATTTATTGTACAAGATTGAATAGTCTCAATCTAACTTGGTCGTTAAATAACAAGTGTCTCCATCTAATCTCCACTTTTAGATAAGATTGTAATTGCCATCTGATAAACCCCTCAGCGAATCCTCCACTTTTCTCGCTGGGTCAACCGAACTTTGATGATGGATCGACCTCACTGGTCGACCTCTTGATGAAATGTTCCGTTGCGATCTTGTTGGGGGCAACGGCGAAGTTGAGCCCCTTAGGAAGGACTGAGCACCCGACCACGACCTGAGCAAGCTTCGCTCAGGTTGTGGTCGGTTTGTTAACTACAGTTCGAGCCTAATCAGGGTTAACGATATTGGGATGTTGATCTCCGTGGAGCTCGTGAACATCAGCTGAAATGCTCGCGTCAATAGGAATATACGAAGAGGTGAGTGATGTGTTATCATATCAATGGTTTCCCAGTTAGCCTTCTACAACTTGTTACTCAGCTCCAAATTCAAGTAGTTGAGTTCTTTCGACACTCGATGCTATTCATATCGAGCGTCATGGACCTGCTCACAAATTTGAGAAAGGCTGGTTGAATGGACGACTCTCTGGGCTTGAATAGTCCTGATGTGCTGCTTCAACAAGACACAGTTTCAATGTTTGTGGCCATGGAATCTAGCAGAATGCTATATAGAGATAACCGAGAACCTGCTATGTGGATTAAATATGTTGGCCATATATTCGTGATTTGGCCTCTTGGTCCTGAACATCTCCACTCTCAAAAGCTATCGAAAAGGTTTCACCTTGATAGTAGGGTCGTAATATTCATCCTGGCGCGGCTAAAAGTAGAGTCATTCCTGGTAGAGCTGAAATATAGATTTTTATTGCATCGAGGAATTCAACCGCGACCAGGAAGTAATGACTTGTTCAAGGATGCTTAGAATCTATTAACAAGGACTTCACGTAAGGTATTTACTCTCTACATAATTTGTTTTATGTCTTAGAATATCATGCATGTGAATTAATCTCATTAACCTTGGTGCGCTGCTGTTAACACATCTTTTTCATTGCAATACTTCTATCCAGCATGAAATTTAAATTCTATCCACGATGCTCTTTTCAGCAAACTCTTAAAACTACTGATGAATCCGGCAAGTGATCACTCACTGAAGCTTTGATACTTCTGATCATGATATTTTTACACGCTTCCGCGTCGCAATACGCTCCCCACTCCACAAAATGACATCAGGAATAAATGCGATGGCAGAATAACGTTCAGCTTAGTCTTCACCCAGGTTTTAATAGTGAAACATCGTTAAAGATATAAAAAGTGTAAAAGTCATTGTACTCACAAATTATATCGTTATTATTGACATCAGAAATATTAAAATGTTTTTTGATAGATCTTTTCATTTCAAGCAAAATTGGTATTTGCCATTTTTCTGATTGATAGCAAGCGCACTACGTTAACACTAAACAGAAAAAAAAATTTTTTCTCGTTTATTATAAAAGTTATAATAAAAAAGACACAATGGATTGGTCGATCACAAAATTGTGAGCAACATTGGTCCTTATCATTTTTTCAATATAACTTCAAATACGGCTGTAAACCAATTATTTCCTAAATTCTCGAATTCAAATTTTCCCTCCAATATTCTATACGCTTTTGATCTACCATTCTATGCGTCTATCTATTTATTCTCTCAGAATCTTCTTCTATTCAGAATTTAACATTTAAAGCGGAGGTGATGAAGAGAGAGATATAGAAAAGAATTGAGTTCACTGTGAAGCAATCTCTTACGTAAAAGATCTCCACCACGACTTTGTCCCTCTCCACCGACCCTCCAGATCTGTGTATAAGACGCAGCGTGATCGGAGTCTGTAACAACGACTTGTAAATTAGTCCCTAGTCACCGATCCAACTAAATATCGTGTAGACTTCAAGTGATCTTCCTTCGTGGGAATGCTGAAAGTGGGGAAGTTAGCCCAGGCTGTCGGATTAAAAAAAATATTTTTAGTTTCACTCTGGTATCTAAAATAAACCACTTTAACATTTATAATAATATCCATCTTCGAAGAGTTGAAAATCATAAATACTAAAGCTGTAATCAACGTAAAGAACAGCGACCCGTTCTCTTTTAAGTACTCAGTAGAGGCATAAAATATAGCCCACGACCCCGAACGAGTTTCAAAGTACGATGCGAACTCATTTTGGAATGGGAATAACTGGAACTGCAAAGAATAACCTGTAGACATGAAAGACATTCCCAAATTCGAGCGGGTAAATAACATGTCAATCAGTGTATTTGAGTTGGATGACAAAAATGACGTGTACCTAATAGAAATTGTTGAGACTGAGACAACGGACCACCGAGATTTGCTATTTATATGAAATGAAACAATAGCGCACTATTGTGGGATTAAACTTTTTGATAAGCTGAAACACTTGGAAATTACGAAGTGCCATAGTCAAATATTAACTATCCTACGCTGTTAAATTCACTATTATGACAAGACTAAATTAGAAGATCATAGATGATTTTGCAATGGATCGGGCGGGCCGAGTAACATTTAATGCCAAACGAGAATTATAGATTTTTGAAGTTTACTTACGTTAACTATTCTATATTCCGAATTTGAATGTCATCTTTGTCACATGCACCCCTTCATCTCACACCTCTTATACTCATAAAATACAGAAACATACCCCGTTCAGCTTTGGTTACCTGTCGGTTGCTCCTGACGGATGTTAAGCACCATTATTGTACAGGGGACCAAACACAGTGAGTGTATCTATTTAGCGTATGAAAAGGGAGGCAGAGAAAATATCGGCGTTGTATAAAAACACCATCTCAACCAAATCTCTCGATTCGGATGAGGCATTTCACGAAGCAGTGGCATGTTACATATGCGGGAAAGAGCTCAATGCTGACAGAGTTACAGATCATGGTCGCTTAATAGGCAAATACAGAGGTCCATCGGACTTATTTTGTAACATGAAATATAAAATGCCAAAACTTTTACCAGTTTTCATCCTCAACCTCTCCTCCTATGACGGTCAGGTCATTTCATCGTGCGCGAAATTGAATATGATGAGAGGCAAATATTTGTCATTCCAAACAGTGAGGAGAAGTATATTTCATTGTCAACGTCTATCAAAATTTATTTCTGCTATTGTAGACACTTTTCGCTTTATCTCCACGTCGCTAGCCTCACAAGTTGCGAATTTAACCCCTTCATCCACATAGTTTTTGGTAATAAAACTACCGAGTTTAAATATACATAAAATATATTTGGTGATAAAACACAACTAGTGACCCTTAAGGGGGTGTATTCATACGATTAAATGGACTCGTATGAACGGCTCAATGAAACCTCACTTCACGACAGAGATCAATTTCATAATCGCCTCGCAGGCGATGGAATTTCTGAAGCAAATTACGCTCATGCATGCTGCGTCTGGGAGTCATTCGAGTATAAAACACTCGATAAATATAGCGATGTCTATCTTAAAAGCGACTTAACGCTTATAACTACTGTTTTTGAGAACTTCCCGAAGTGTGCTTAAATGCGTTCAAACTTGATCCTGGGTGGTACTTACTGCTCCGGGGTTGACTTTTGACACAATGCTAAAACATACCAAATTGGAAAATAAACTCAAGGTAGATAGCGACATGGTGATCATGATTGAAGATGGAATTTTAGGTGGAATCTCTCAAAGGTGCCAGAGATTTGGTGCAGCGAATAATAGATGCATGGAAGGATATGACCCACATGTAGAGAAAACTTATTCATCATATTTAGACGCGAATAATTTATACTGCTTGGCACTATCAAGAACTCTCCCGCACTCAAATTTTAGATGGTTTACACCAGACGGAATTGAATGTTTAGACACTGAAAATATTTCAGATTAAAGTGAAACGGGACATATTCTCGAAATCGATCTGAAATATTCGCGAGAAATTCATGATAGGCATTCCGATTAACCTCTTTTTAAAGAGAAAAAGGTCCCACCCGGTGGTAAACGCAAAAAACATTTGGCAACTCTATGACAAGACGTAACATTTTATTCACTACGTGAATTTGGAGCAGGCTCTTTCGCAAGTGAATGATACACAGCTCAAAAAGATACATAGCAATAGAATTCAGTCAGTAACCTTGGTTAAAGTCATATATTGACTTGAACACTGATCTAAGGGAGGAGGCGCAAGATGAATTAAATCACGGATTTTTCAAGCTCATAAATAACAATTTATTTGGGCGTCTAATGGAGAATGTGAAAAACAACTAATATGCAATTAGTGACAGACAAAAAATTAGAAAAAATTATAAATAAACCGGCATTTTTGGATAAAACAATTTTTCACGAGTCTTAAGCGGCCGTTCACATGCAAATGAGCAATACATAAAAATGAGCAATGCGATATTCATCGGTATCTGTGTTTTGGACTTGTGTTAGAATTTAATTTATAGCTTTCGTTATCAAACAATGATGCCAAAATATGATAAAAACGTTTTTTTAGCGTACACTGATACTGACAGTCTAATTTACACCAATAAAACAGATGATATTCGCAAGAATATGCTAGATAACCTGGAGCGTTTGACACATCAAACTACTGCAAAAATCAAATATGTATTCGAATATAACCAGAAAAGTCATTGAAAAATTTAAAGACAAATGCGATGAAAAAATAATGACTCATTTAGTTTATGAAATAATCAAATTATATTCATTAAAATTAGAGCAAGGGAAGGAGAAGAATATAGTGAAGGGTGTAACGAAGACAGTTGAAGGTAAATATTTAAACCCTTGGATATACACAGTGCAAAGGAGTGAAATGGGTCTATAGTCGGATGGTTTCAATGGGGTATTTACCTTTTTAATGGGACGAATAAAAGATGATTTCCACAAGGTTGAAAACTGGGACACAAGAAGAGAGTGGTTGAAAATTTCTAGAATGAAAGGTATAGTAACAGGATACGATACCGTAAGAATGGAATTGAATAAGTCATCAACACAGAGTGCATTTTAATTTTAATTGAACAAGAACTTGCTGAGGTTTTCAGGTATGATGTGCTTAAAGTAGAAGCTCTTATCGTTATATGGAGTAAGTGGATTCAATGTGGTGTCGACCGTGTAAGAGTTGGAGAAAACCGTCACGTGTCTCCTTTTTGCAGAGTGCGATGACACACTAGAGATTGATAAAAACAGGAGCATTATCACAAGCTTTTAGTTAAAGAGTGTACAGCATACAGATCGAAAGATTATTGCGTAATAGATTAAATGAAATATTTGGCGGAGTACATGCCGTTACCGCACTCAACGGAAAATGGAGAAGCTTCAGTTGCAACTTCCGCTACACTGCGACGAGACATCGTTCGAGCATGGATTCATTTCCCACACTGAACTATTACCAGCATTGGAAGCAGTGATTGGAGGAGCTACAGCTCTTCACACTTTTAGCAAAGAGTGAGAGAGTTCCTCCATGATCTTATGGTACGTTTATCTCCATGGATAGTGCACTGTCCCCTACCCGAGAAAAGCTCTTTCCTCGCATTTCCTGCGTTAACCCTAGTCACAAACAACGTTGTAGTGTTTTTCCACTAAGAAATGCGCACTCACTCGCTCAATGGTTTCAATACAATTGTCTCGCTATATTAGCAACATCGTGAAAAGTTAGCTTAGACTCTTCACATACGACGCGGTTGTGTATAGGGATATTACCAATTCCGAAGATAGCGACTCGTTAACAATCGACCTACTGGCTATTCATGATTGGTGCGAAAAGTGGCAGATGGAACTAAACATTAATAAAGAAGTGCGTCGCAGTCAGCTTTTGGAAAAAGAAAAATAGGCCAGGTAGGGCTTATAGAATTAATACTACGGAAATTATTCACGCCGAGTCTGTTAAGTACTTAGGGGTCACAATTACTCACGACATATCTTGGGGAAAATATATTCGGGAAATATGCGGTCAAGCATACAGGAAGCTAGGCTTTATCAAGAGAGTACAGCAGGGAAAAAAGAGGATTGTACCATCAAAAATAAATAAAGCATGCAGCAAAAGAAGAGGCAGATTACGGGCAACACAAGAAACAACGTGATGTTGAGTATGAATTTAATGTATTGTAACATTGTGAGACGCTAAAACCTCAGCTTAGAGAGAAGAAAAGAGAACACAGGCGTTCGAGATGTGGGTGTGTAGAGAAAATGGGAAAGTACGTTGGACGAGTGAAAAAAGGATCGAGAAAATGCTCGGTATGGCAGGTGAGGAGGATGCAGTTATTGAGGAAATTATGATGGGGCAGAGTACGACATTAGAAGATGTATCAACGACTGCAGGGAGGATGAACGCCGTGGTTGGAGGAAGAATATTGGTTTGGCGTGGAAACAGGATGGGAATGGGCTTTATAATGATGATAACATATCATATGGGAGAAAGAGTTTTAGTATGTACGCTGTGATGAAGAGAGAAATTGTGTTGGCACACAGGAGTGCATCTCAAGTTCTCCAGAAGACTGGTTATAGCGCCAACTCTTAGCAAATTTAGTCATGCTTAAATTTCCGTATCTAAGTAACGGCTAAGGTCTAAGGCAGATGTCTTTCCATTCCATAATCAGCAATCATTTGTGAGTATGAGTGCCAAGTTTCAAGTCTTTACCCCATAAAGAGCCATTTTGGACTTTTTTGGTTGGGATCCACTTACGTTTCGGAGGCTACTTGCTTTAACTAGTCTACTGGAGAAAGTCAAAATAATCATGTTTCATTGTGTCAGAGAATGTTATTTCGACGCCACATCATATCTTTAGGTTCGTTAGAAGCAATAATATAAGACAGACACATTACCGAAAAGATAGGTGCAGATATCCAGAAATCCTCCACTTAACTCGTTCCCGTAATACCCATCACTATTTCACCTCCAAAAATTTAAAACTTTATGTACAGCTTGACTTTAGTTTCGTTAATGGAATGAAATTAGAATTTTGAACGAAATATAACGTTTCGGAACAGTTCCTTCTTTTGAACAGTTTCAGTTCAAGTGAAATGGCAATGGACTTTCGGTTCGCACTCATGGTTCTGGGCCCGATCGGGTATTAACTCAGGGAATCATCGTCATTACTTGTACAGCAACAGCGTAAATGATGGGAATCCTTAGGCTTGGAAACAGCGCAACAATGGAACTATTGGAATACCATAACAGCGAACATCTTCCACAAAACCCTCTCAAAACTCTCAAAAACAAATTACTTACCAACGGCAATATCAGAAACTTGTGGCAACCATAAATAATGTAAAATATAATAATTTCAGAGATGGCAGCGAGTGAAATATTTATCACTAAAACTTTTCGCGATATCCGTAATCGGAAAAATATAGGGTATTTTAAAATAATTTCTTAATAACTGAAAATTATAAATTCTATTAATAATATCACGATTTCAAGATATCCATCAATCACATATCGTAATTCGTTTATCATTTACTTCTAATGTAAAAACGTACGCTCTCCGCCCACTTGTGTCGGGCAGAATTCGAAAATTTTAGTATTATCCCCCATATACAAGTGAATTCTGTTTGGAAATTATTTTGCTTAGAAACTCCCACTTATTATGGGTAAAAAGAGATTGATCCCCGATAATGTTTTATTGTAGCGTCTTAAGTTTGTTAACTTAGTTTGTGTGTTGACAGTTGGTGACGGGGAGGTGGGGGGGAGGGGGCGCAGTGGCTAAAGGTAGGCGCCGCAGGCCCACCGCACCCACCTTCTCTTCTTCCCCCAGTTATGGGGGTGGAGGAGGAAGAAAGGGATCGCCTTCTCACCCCCGACCCCCACCAGCTGGGATTCCCTGGCAGGGGTTTGGCGGTCAGTTTTCTTGGGTTACACCGAAAGCGTGAGAGATTTTCCCCGGCGGATGAGCCGAGTTCTAGGACACAGGACACTGACCTCATTGAAACGGTTAAGAAGGGTGCATGGCGGAAGGGTTATAAAACAAAAGGGGGAAAAGTGGTCACGGCGCAGGTACAAAGAGTTTGAGAACACAATGGTGACTACTGGTGCACAGGGATGGAGGTCTCTTCCGACGAAGGGGGGAGACGGGAAAAACCCTGACCCTTTGTAAATTGTTAATCCGATATGCATCAGCCAAGGAGGAGGACAAGGGTGAGCAATAGATTACAGGCTGGGCTCTCATACAGTGATGGAAAACAAATATTCCCATCCCCTATTCTTCTCTCCTTGTCTTTTGCTTTGCATGAAGTCTTTTACAAATATTCCGTCCGCATGTATATACTTGGAGGACGATAACCTCTGAGTTACCCCTGGTGATCCTTAGGGCGCGATCATGACAGTGAGGGACGGGAAGGTGGGGGGGGGGGCGGCGCAGTGGCTTATGGTAGGCTCCGCATTTCCACCGGACACATGCTGGGACACATAGCATGTTATCTGTTCAGATATCCGAGAGTTTCATTTTCTGCTGATTTCAAGATTAATCTGCTGGCATACCATAAGGATTCCCCTCGTTTACGCTGTTGCCGTGCGAGTACGTGACAATTCCTTGAGATCAACCCCGAGCGACCCAGCGTACATCCCCTCCATACCGTTTGAGAATTTGAATTGTTCTGTACAGAATACAGTATAACCTACAATTCCTCCTTAGGCTAAATTTTTTTCCATTAATTGCATAAAAAAATGCTGGTTTCTTTCCATTTTCTTCCATTGTAACCACACATGATGAAACACCTTGACTGGAACCCAAAACTATACCGAAAACGGAATACATAACATGACGACATGTATTTTGAAAATTCAACGTACACTTTCAAAATTCCTCGGAACGAAAGCCGAAACCATAGGGGGGAAGGTGGGAGCGAAACATTTCCTTGCCCAAACCGAAATCGGAACGGTTCCTCTTTCGTTTCTTATGGGTTTTCCTTCAAAACATTTTCGTTCCGCTTTCGTTCCGGAACCACTTTCGTTCCGAGATTTTCGTCCCGCGAACCAAAACTATATTTGAACCCACTCTGAACCGTTCCGGAACCATAACTTTAGTTTCGTTTAACATCCCTGATAATATGATCCAATTTAACAGCAACAACATATTTCGACATGTTGATAAAAATTCCATAATTTATCATTTATCACAGTTCGTTCCTGTTGCACAAAACACGGAAAATATTGCGTTATATACTAATTTACAATACAAAAACAATGTCAATCAAGGCTAATGAATAATAATGACTCACTCACAAATAATTTTTCTATGTGAAAATCTAATGACAAATAAATGTCAAACAAGTCTCGACTCTTGCCTTTGAACACGTGATTGTAAACAACAAAATATTTTGCGGCGTATATCCAAGAAAAAACATCAATTTAGTGAAACTCGGTTACCTTGAAGAGTGTACGTGGCTCTGTTAATTTTGTCCGAAAACTATTGAAATACGCTCTCCACGCCCTTCTTATCAACAGTCGTACATACTACAATGCGATAGAAATCATGAATTTGTAGCGATTGATATCGATGCTCATCCCGGAAGAATATTCTTCGTGATTTGATTTACCTCCACACAAGACACCACTATGGTAAGCTTTTCGCAACTCATTCATTTTCGCTCTCTGCTCCATTAGGTTAACAATTTAATTCCTCTCAAATTTAGCACAAACACGTATAAATGATCAACAAATGAAAACATGGGCAAATTTTATATCGTCCAGCCAAAATATTAACCTTTAAAGTAAATAATCAAATAAGGCCTCCTTTTAGTTGAAAAAAAAATTTTGATCTTTCTTCCTGTAATTTCGAACGCTGCTATTTTATAATCTCGATATTGTTGGAACATACAGAACTGGAAGAGTCGTTATTTACAAAGATTGAATAACCAAGACCACCTCGACTGAGCTCAATCACTTCACACAAAACTCTTTCAATTAAAGTGATTATTCCTTTGTACTTGATCTATGAAATAATCAAAAATAAGCCGGGAAATTATTTAGTTTATTCCTGCAAGAGACAACCTCTATGCCAAGTTTCCTATGCGATTTCAAATAGCCTAAATTAGTATTCTACAAACTTATAATCCCTTCGAAATCTGTGGTAAACGGAAAAAACAGGAAAAAATTCTCAAGTATTATATGTATTAAATTTAATGCGATAGCTGTAATATATCTTACAAAGCACAAGCTGGTCAAATTTTCATGACACCCATCAATAAACACACCTGAAGTTTCATAAACATGATCTCATCTCCGATTCTCAATTTACACAGCAATTTCTTGAATACGATAACGTTAGAGAGTTAAACTCAGAAATGTTACTCATCCCTCCGAAAGATTTATGGATGAATGAGTAGAACACGTTGAAACATTCAATCAACCTTTGAAATGAGCTACTTTCCAGCACCCCACATCACTCCTTTCCGACTATATTTAATTGCCGAATAATACCCTTTCCCCCCACTCAGGCCTCTATCTGTATCTATGTTTCTCTGCCTGCCCTCCCAAAATTAGTGTTTCTCCACATACCACCCCACACATGACGTCACTATGGCTACATTTAATAAATAAATATTAAACAACCTATTAACCAAGCAACCAAACCAACCAAGAGTAAAGATGTCGCGTAAATGCGTCGTACTAATTAAAAAATTGTACAAAGGTACAATATATTCTTCTAATATAGATACTAATGTTCAGATTCTCTTCCGTATACTAGGAGTTTGGCCTCCCTGGCTTTTATGATCTTCGTAATACCAAAGTGACTTTGCGAGGATGTCTTCAATATTTCTCTCCATCCATCGGCTCTTCGCCAAGGTAATTTCAATGCATGAGACTACAGGCTCGGTGATGCTCACTTTTTCGTTTTTTTCCTCTTCGGTTTCATAATCCTTTGAAATTCCTTTGGTAGTCTTCCAGTATGGAAGATTTCTTCGATGATTTTGTACAGGTTGTCTATAGCTGTACTTAGCTGCGCTTAGTTAACTTTTCCGTTGATAAAGTCTGCTCCAAGAACTTTGTTTTCCATAGGGTTTTTCACTTTCACCGAACCTTGCTTTTATTATGTTTTGTCCTGCGTTGGCCTTAGAGTTCTTCGTGGTACTTCCTCCATCTTTTCCCGGTGTCTTCTCCTTCTACCAGTTTATTCCCGTTCGCATCCATGATGTTGCTGCTTCGCATGTATCACCCTCACAAGTGTTTCTTCGCTAGCTTGTTTGATGTTTGGTCATTCTCTATCTTCATATTTTCTTTGATTCATAACAGAAGCTGTATCCAATATTTTTCATTTTCCCCTCTATGGTTTTGGAGAATCATTCTCTGTTCCTTTTCACCGTCATAATCGAGACCTATCCTTGGTCAGCTTTGATATTGGATATTTTCATGCATCGAAGGTGGCCCAACAAAAAAATAGGTTACAAATATTATCTGTTCCAGGATAGATCTTGCACCGCCATATTTTGTTGGATTGGATTGGAAATTTGGGGAGGCGATCGACGGCTACTAGTAAGGTCATTTGCGCCATAGGGGATAGGTAAGGGAGGAAGGGTGGATATAACGCAGCGTCGGCATTAGCCTGCTCTAAACGAACGTTTAACGTCTCATCCGACAGACGTAGTACTGTACTTGAAGTGCCCTCCAAAAGACACTATAGTAGGGATCGGGTTTTCTCTGAAAAACATCCGCCTCTGCTAGGGATTTGAACCCTGGTCGCCCGTGTGGTAGGCGAGTCCTCTAGCCACCACACCAACCCGATCTCCGCCATAATCAGTTCTGGGATCTCACTCCAACAGGTATGAAGTCTCTTTAGAACAGTAAAATCCGGTTATAGCGCGCCTCTGTACAACGCGGTTTCGGATATACCACGGGTATGGGCTTGTCCCCCAAAATTTTCCGTTCTTTTTCTTTTGCACTGGCTTTGGATCGAACTTAACACGAGATATTTCATACAATTATGCTTCTATTTACGACGGTAACTTCACTTTAGATCCATCATTGTTCAGCAGAAAAGTTGCAAATAAGTACATACGTACGTTCTGGTTTTCCTTATCAACCGCGGCTTTGTCGATCGCGGCCCTAAATTATCCACGGTAGATGTTTATAGTGCTTTGGGTTACACTTCTCAACGCGGGGGTATCCATTGATTATCCGCGATCTACGATTCGAGTACAAAGGAGAAACTCCCAAATATTTACCAAGCCTCGTTGACCGCGGAAGATTTACTTACGCGGTTGCTTCCGATGACCATTTCCACAATTTTTAGCGTAAAATACAAAAATCCGTAGAGATATTACTCACCACTGTGAAGTTTTGATATTTTTCACCGTGGTAACCCTACGCGCTCTTTGATCAATTTTCGCGTAGGCAGTGATGCAAATGGTGATTTTCAATGCCCGTTTACTTTGTATCACCGCATATTTTCTTGCTGTACAACTTGAAACTGTGTACACAGGATATTTTTTCCGTTCGCAATGGTAAGCGTACGTATTTCCACGCAGCTTTTACATTTCACCCAACTCAATTCACGCAATGCAGCATTCTCATGCAAATCCATCTCAGTCGATGTTTTGGCCGTCATTTCAACCAGAAACTTGTGTGGCGAAGAAGCGCATACTTTCAAATACCTAATATCATAAATTATTGCATTCTGGCGTAAATGATCCTTCTT
Organism: Ceriagrion tenellum; assembly: GCA_963169105.1. Classification (NCBI taxonomy): domain Eukaryota; kingdom Metazoa; phylum Arthropoda; class Insecta; order Odonata; family Coenagrionidae; genus Ceriagrion; species Ceriagrion tenellum. The sequence goes on from OY720638.1 coordinate 3,484,028, forward strand.
AATTTATTTGGGTGATTTACCGCACGCGTTAGTTGGCATGGGCTCTCAACAACCTCTTGTTGGATTGGTACGCCTTAGTGCACATGTGACGAAATTAGCTTTACTTCAGTGTTTATTGTAAATAATAAGTATGGCTTCGTTTTTCCACATAGATTTATTGAAAGATGACCTAGGAGTGGTTCGACGGTGGAGTGAGTTCCACGGTTCCACGGAAGTTCCGCCAAGTAACGCCTGAAACGACGGAACTAACTTCAGTCACGGGAATGATTAAAAACTCGCCTAGTATGCAGTTTGTTTTGCATATTAATGGGACAAATACATAATCCTATTTTGAACAATCATTAATTAATGCTAGAAATCGATATAAACACCTCAAAGTTAAACAGACGGCCCCTGAGCCGTCGCTCACGAATCACTGTGTGGTGAGAAAGAGCAAGCATTTTTTGCAAGGACCCTTCTTATCGGGCCAGGATTTGTAGTCGGCCAGCATAGAGACTTCTGTCCGCTTCACTTACCGGTTCCATTGGGCAGCAATATTTTCCAAGGGGACAGAAAATCAGGAAAGAAAAGCTTAAAAAGGTAATGATGAGGGTTACTTCCGTTCACCATTCCCTCCCGCGTGGGCCTTTCTGACCACAAAAACTTGTCCCCTACCACTAGCTAGACCCTTCTTCTTTCTTTCATCGGAGAACTCTCGCCTGCTGGACTGTACACATACATATTGCTCTTCATTGCAATGTTGCACCACCGTCCACGTGATTTTCCGATCAGGTGGAAATCGCCCCTGCCCCCTTCCACCAGCCCTCCCTCTACTCCCTCTCTCGTCGTGCGTCCCTCACATACCTGTTTGTTTCTTTGGGAACTTAATAGTTGACTGAAATAGACCAGCAACTAAGTCTCCGGCCTGAGTTTCCTGTGAACTGGGTATTTATTAGCAGAAAAGAGGTAAGTTTCCACCTTCACAATACTGCAATCAAGAAAAGAACTCATTTTCGTATGGGAAAGTGAAAAATTTTCCCTCGATTTCATGAATCTGATGATGTCTGCTAAAAGAAAATCATACTCGATTAAGGAGAAGTTGGATATAGTCGCCCGAGTGAAACGAGGAGAAGTTAAACAAGCAAGGTTATTCAGGGAATTTGGTGTTTCCGAAGGAACGATTCGTGGTTGGGTGAAAAACAAAGAGAAATTGAAGTCATTCGTCGATCAAGTGGATGGTGAAATTGGTAAAGATAGAAAAAAGGCTAGATTAAGTGACGTCAATAAAGTAGATGACTGTTTATACACATGGTTCATCCAGAAGCGCAGTTTCCGTTATCTATGCCAATCTTACAAGCGCAGGCTGTAAAATTTAACCAGGAGCTTGGTGGAGCCGATGACTTCGGTGCATCATTGCCATCGGTGCCTCGGTGTTTCAAGGCTGGTTATCAAGATGGAAATATCGTCACGGGATTGCTCAAATCAACATAATTGGTGAAGCTCGTTCTAGTGACTGTGAAAAAGCAAGAGAATTTCGAGAGACCTTACGCAAGTTAATTGAAAAGGAAGAGTACACCGATGAGCAGTTGTACAATTGCGATGAAACGGCCCTCGACGGTCAAATACTTCCAACGAAGTCACTTGATGTGAAGAAATTCGGAAATAAATCCGGTACCAAAATGGGCAAGGAACGGGTTACTCTATTATTGTGCACAAATAAATCAGGAATTCATGTACTAAAACCGCTCTATATTGGTAAAACTCGGAGCCCTCGGTGTTTTAAGCATGTTAATATGACAAGACTACCAGTCATTTATCGACATAGTATGAATGCGTGGATGACTCGTGATATTTTTCAAGCGTGGTTCAGCGACGATTTTGTTCCGATGGTAAAGAAACATTTGCGATCAAAACAGTTGAAAAAAAAGCGTTGCTTCTTTTGGACACTTTGCCTGCACATCCCACTCCCGACTTACTGAAATCGTGAGATGGGCAAATAGTGGCAGTATTCTTGCATAAAAAATCCAATGCTCTTTGACCACGGCATTAATAGAGTATGGAGTCTCTTTGGTATCTGACAACATCACCTGGCATATTCCATGAATATATCCAACAAAATGACATTGACAATCAAGGTAAACGAATAATGATTACTCACTCACAAATTATTGACAGCCGTCAGAACGTATTTCTCCGTCATCATCCGATACATACTTTTAAACACAAGTCTCAGCCGTCTCTAACCTGAGGAAATACGTCATTAATAAACAAGCCAATGGCTGGGCGTTTTGGCCTATCAAATATTGCTTGGAAACAATTTTTAATACATCGTAATTGTTTACTTAATTAGGCAAACTTAGGTCCTGATCACGATGTAGCAATTACAATAGATAAGTAATCAATGTAATGATTAATTCAAGCAAACAATGTATAACCGCTGAGCAGAAGATCTCGATCTTTCACCTCGGAAGAGGTTCTGTATTTATGCGGCACTATGCGGTAAATAGCTATGTATAAATCCGTCGGCGGATTGCAAGAAAGTCACATTTATCCTAACAAACTAAATGCATCGAACCCAGGAAGCGTGTATTGTATCGCCCCCGAGTGACGTCTTTGATCTCACGAGGAGTAATGCACTCCTTGTGGTTCGAAGAGAAAATAAAAACTGGCCTCTTTTACACGGAAAGGTAAAATAATTTTCTCTGGTTTACCTTAATCTACGCAGAAATCAATCGACTGATTTTTTCCCTTATCGGACATGGCATTCCCTGTAATTATGGAAAACTTTCTAGCAATGAGCCGCATATCCAATTTCTAATCAAATATACATATGCAATTACATCGATCATGGAGCCCCGTTAAAACAAAAAGTTTCTAAATATTATAACCGCTAATGCAGAGATCTCGCGTCCTCATCGTACAAGCGGAGAACGTGAATGTGCCAAACGAGATTTCCCTGTCATCATGGAAAAGAGAAAATGTTTGTTTCCCTGTGGTTTTTACATTTTATTTTTGGTTTAATTATTATTTTATGATTATCAGAGGTTTATCATTTATTGTACCATATTTTTTTGTCTCCCTAGAGCACTGAATCTCGGATTAGTTTTACTTTCGGTAAGAAAGAAAGAAATTTCATGTCACTATGTGGGGATATTCATCATAGAATAATACGAACCGCCTCGTCTTTCCAAGGAAAGGATGTCGGAGTCATTAAGTTGCTATCCTCCCGTAATGTGATACCCTTTATTCGCCATCAAGAGCTCGTTGTTAGTTGAATCAGGTAAAACTGGTATCTCGTTTTGCTATTTCCGAAGCATTTTGAAGGAAAACCTTGAGACAGTACCGATTCGTCAACAAGAAATTCAACCAAGGAGCCGCTTTCTGAGATAACGTAACCGTTGGTGCTAATCAACTTCCCTAATTAGCGCTATGGGGTAGCTAAATTAAATGATGGAACCACAGTCGCGTTACCTAGTGCCTAAATAGCGCCCTACGACATAATAGTGCTGGCGTTTTCAGCTAAAGAATCGCACCCAAGGTCGCGTATTATTTCCCCAGCATTTTCTGCCAAAATGTTAGAGTTTCAAAAAAATTACCAAAGCTTAAGCGGACGTAATTGTAAGTATCTATCGTTCCAAATAATTTATCATTAAATTAATTAACGGGATCAGGTTCAGGTTAAACACGTGCCAGTGCACAGGAAACCATTTGGACGTTATATTATAGCGTGCGACTTTAAACTATGCAAGGTATCTCGTATTGCAAATATATATGTTAGTTGTGCGTAATGATTTTTGTATGCTTATTGCCAGATTATACACGGATGCAATTAATTGGATGATGGAGTCCTATGAATAGACTTGATTTCCAAATATTTTTGGGCTTTGAATTTTAAAATGTCAACGATTGATGCTTAAGGGTGAATGATACTGTTCGCTTGAAATGCAAAAAATACCCGCGCTGTTTCACCGCACCCGCTTCACGGGCCACTCTTGCCATTTAAAGGGGAGCGTATCAAAGATGTTCGCGCAAGTCGGCCACTAGCTACCCACAGGTTAAAAAGAGTCTTCTCACGTTCACTAATGCATAGTTTTTGGAATTTGCAGATGGCCTTCAATATTCAAGCTGTTTACATTTTAACACTAGAATGCCAAGGCGGGTCATTTTGACCCAAAAGTGATTTTAAATTCATTATTTTTTTTCATCTTGAATGAGAGCAGGATTTCCTCCCGTGACTTTTATTCATTTTGACATCCCTTTATGTCCAAATATGTTAACCTTCCTGGAATAATTCATTAATCAACTTTTTTTTTAGAATTTACCTTGAACGTCCATACGGGTCATTTTTACCCAGATATGTATTTGCACTTTGTATCATCACCAAACTTTCTTTTTCACTTGTACTTATGTGTCATTTTGTCGTGCATTTTGTCCCTCCCATCTTGTCTTCTCTTCTTCATTCGGCCACCTTCCATGCTGGGATCACCTTTCTATAATATTGTCATGTCTTCCTTCCATTTCGTGTCCCCCTCTCTTTTCATTCTTCGTCTGGTTGATTCATAGCATATTTAGTAATTTATTTGTTGACAAATACAGAGCACTCTATCACTATTTTAGATCGCAGAGAATACAATATTGCTCCTCACCGACGCATGGACTACGTTCACTTTGTTGTCTCGAACTCTACTTTTTCAATCCGAATGAGGCGTGGAAAAATACGACTTCAGTCTTCCTCTCAGTTCCATAGTTCAGTCAAGTTTGTAGCTATAACGTTAGTTTTATGGTGATCGTGGTTTTGAAGTTCTCTGCATTCAAATATCTCTCTGAGTCGTTCATTGCGATCTGTTTATTGTGTATAATGGATTTTGCATGCTTATTGCCAGTCAATCAACTAATTTCCATTGCAGATCGTGGTTGCATGCTGTTAACAATTTTTCCAGCTTTGAACGAAGTTATTTTCACCTGCGTTTAGAGCCGTGATTTCCAAAATCTTCGATAAAAATCCTCCATCAAAAAGATCGGAACGTTTGCTCACTTCAGAGATATTCGGCAAATATTACGGGTTTAGGAGGTAGATTTCTCGGGTTTCTTATTTGTCATTTTGTTGCTCATTTTATCCGTATGTACATCCAACCCGAGAAATCTACCTCCATAGCATTCACCGGGAAAGCCTGAAATCTTTCATAACTTCTCTACGAGATTCAAATTTATACGCAGTGCTCATGACATGAGAATGAAGTAAAAAGGTGGGAGGTTAATCATTGTGAAGGAAGTCATCTCGTGAGTTCCCATACTTACTGTTTTTATTTAATCCAGATGTTTAGGGAAATGATCATGCATTGCTGTTGCTGTAACTTCTTTAATAGTTTCTTATCTCTTGGTCTCTTTGTTTCAATTATATTTGCCTCAATAAATCTGCTGTAGAGACTTCTTTTTACTTGAAATTCACATGTACGTTTAAATCCTTTGCCTTTAATTTGTGAGAGACAACATGTTTTTCTTAGTCAACTTTGAAGAGGCATTTTAGTCACATGTTCTTGTTGACTCATTTTTCCTGTATGTGACGGAAGTGACTCCTCAAGTTCGTTGTTGGGTGGATACGAAATTAATGGTTAGCGTACTGTAAAGTGACTTCGCTGCCTGCGACCAGAATCGGTTTTTGCGGTAATTAGCCCGGTATCACGTTTCATGACAGAGTGATTAACTAACGCTGCGTAATGTAATCTGTTGTTGGCCATTAGAGCGGTTCAAGACAGAGTTATGAGTATTGTTGTCGAATGACGTAAGCTGAACCGGCCCCAATATTCTGCCGTAGCCTTAAATGGTCTTCTATCACTTCCTGTAATTAGATGTTTTATTTAGAATTCGCTGAAGACAACCCGCTTTGCTGGGTTTCTATTTGTTACATCCGCACGGTTATCTCTGCGTAAGCCGAAGTCTGTATTTTGGATAACCATCTTCACCCGTTTGTGTTTCACTTAATGATGGTCTCAGATACTGCTTTGAGTATTCCTTGTCTTTCATAGATCATACATCTTACGATTATGCCAAACAGTACAGGATATTCGGCCGGATTTGGAAACTCAGCCCTGATAATATCATCAATTTGATTCAAATGCATGTTTTCTGTAGGCCAAATTGAATTGTGTGAGTGTGGCAATCCTCTTTTTTGCCATTCAAATATGTACATCCAACAAATGAAGTCTCCAAAAATGAGACTCAATGAATGGTATCAATGAATTTGACTTGCTTTCGTCTGAACATCCACGCAATTATGCCAATTGCTATGTTTATCATGTGGCTTTTGTCCGTGCTGTAATTTATCTTAAGTAATTTTCCACGATGCATAACCCGTGAACGTGATTAACAAAACGGCATGACAGTACGTTCTAATATAAGCATTCTTCTTGGGCTACTGGTGAACATTGAAGGCAAAATACAAAGAAACCCGCAAATGAATGTATTAATCTGTTCGTAACTTACTTTGATTTTGGCGAGTGTAGAGAAATCTTTCAGACTAATTTTTTGCATACATGTCAACGTTAAATTATTGAAGCAATTGCCAACAATATATGATTGTATTAGTTTTACGGTCCATTATGCGATATGTATAAAACACTTTCGATGCTACTTTTTATTCTTGACCGGTTCGTTTGTGGGTGAACTTGTTGAACATTGTAAACTTGTTGTAAATGGTAACCATCTTCGCCTTGCCACAATATCAAGAGACATTGCAAGGCACCATTAATGGGATTCGTTTCTGCACTCTGTTGCAACTCACTGCTTCATCGTTGTACCACGATTTCCCGATAACTACTATGATTATCCACGATTACTACCGCTAATTCATTGATTTGAGGGGCATTGAACCGTCTTTCATGCTCGTCAATCGGTCTCTTATCGGCCCGAATTATTATTTTACAGTTTTCCGCAAGTATTCTCTAGTTTTCAGCCTTGAACATTCTTACTACCTCATTATTTTGATATAGAAAATGAAGTAGATCAAGAATCATACCTCGATGCAACCCTGGGATATTCGCCGGCCGTTGTTCTACTTCATCTCCTTCCTTTCCCAAGTAGTAAGTGGAAATTTTTCAAGGGAACGCGGCCCTCTCTTTCTTCTTCCTCCAACCTCCCGCACTCTGTCCTCTCTAAATTCAAACCCCCCTCGTCCCATGAACCCAAAGTTCTTCTTTTGAACCACCCCTTAGAAATTGTCTCTAACCTTCTCCTTTCCAAACTCTCTAAAGCCGTGTCCCAATTCGTTAGGCATTAGGGAGGATGCGGTTAGCTACCTAAATATTTAGATGTCTTTCGCTAGGGGAGCTTGATTTGGGACATCCTTCGCTAGTGTTGCCGTCTACCGAGCTGGAAACGAATGAAAAACATATGAGCAATTAATAAAGGACTGAATGAAACAAATGAAACTTGAAATAAAGACATTCTTGACGCCTGTGGCTACCTTCGTATGCGTTGTGAGATTTGGAAAGTGAAATAACATTTTTTCATCCATTTCGTTGTCTGGAGATTCGTTAGTTTTTAGTTTTCGGCGTATTTAAGTTTGTGTAGGTGTTCTGGGATTTAAATTCGTTTTATTTAAGTGTACTAAGTAAAATTTTTCTTTTGTAGTCGGGTGTAGTACTTTTGTAGTTGGTTTGCGAAATTCTAGAGAATTCTTTCAATTACAGACAAAATACTTGCCGGCCATGTTTGCCACTTTTCAACTACTTCCTTGTGTACGAGTTTCCTTGTACGACGCATGCAGCGCTTTGCATGATGGGAAATTCAATATGGAGGCATCTCCCCTACCTCCATCTACCCTAAATTTCACCCCCGAGAAAGGCACCTAAATCCGCTCCCCCATGATGCCTAACGAATTGGGACACACTTCAAGATGGCGTCCTCCCTAAATCTGCCGATTTAGCTGCCTAAATGGCGAATTGGGACACAGCTTTAACCTTCTTTCTTGGCCTCCCTTAAACCTACGCCCAGTCTTTCCCCCTGTGAAATCTCTGTGCTAAAAAGCCTCACCCGCAACCCAGATATTGTTGTTACTCCCTCCGACAAAGGCTCGACGGTAGTCGTACTCAACTCTGCCGATTATCTGAACGAAGCTCTCCGGCAGTTGTCTGACTACTAGCTAGCTACTAGCTGTTCTTACTAGCCCGTCTCCCTTGACCCTAATCCTACTTTGTTTGGAAAACATCACCTCCTTCCTTAAAGAAAAGGGTCCCGACGAAGGCCTTTTACCCCAAGATATCTCCCCTCTCACCCCTTCCTCACCCCCGCACCCCCAACTTTTATATTTCTCTCAAAATCCATAAGGCACACAACCCTGGCCGCCCAGTAGTATCTTCCTATAACTCCGCCTCTGAACGTATCTAAGCTTTTGTCGACCACAACTTGCAACCCTTTGTATTCTCCCTTCCGTCCTACATCAAAGATACTTATCAATTTCTCGAACGTCCCACTCCCTTCTCACTGCGACATCTTAATGGTCACTATGGATGTTATCTCTAATTACACTTCCATTCCTCACTCTGAAGGACTTACCGCTCTCCGTCTCTTTCTTAATCAACGCCCTAATCCTCACTCTCCTCGCTCTGACTTTCTCCTTGACCTTTCGACTTTTATCTCACCAATGATGCCTTGTCTTTTAATGACAACTTTTATATTCAAACTAAAGGCTGTGTCATGGGCCACCGTTTCAGCCCTTCCTATGCTAACCTCTTCTTGGGTGCTTTCAAGCAATCTTTTCTTTCCCGTTGCTTTCTTTAACCCCTTCTCTGCCTTCGCTACATAAGCGATATTTTCGTTCTGTGGTCACATGGCATTAATTCTCTCAATTCTTTCATCTCCTCCTCAACTCCTCCTCCTCTGTCTCCTTTACCTCTAACATCTTTGCTTCTAACATCATCTTTAACACTTCCGTTTATCACAAGCCCACCAACAAACAGCAATATATCAATTTTAACAGCTGCCATCCCTTCCACACAAAGCGATCCCTCCCCTACTCTCGCTCTATCCGTGGCCATCGCATATGTAACAACCCCGACTCCCTTGACCTTTTTCTATCCAGTTTTTACCAATCCCTCCTACGCAGAGGATATCCCGAGCACCTCCTTCAGGAAAAATCCAATAACAACATTCTTCTTCCGAACCGATCTCTCATAAATTGTATCCCCATGACTACATATCCCTTTGTACAACCAATTTCCCTGGAGTTAACTCCATCCGACGAATTCTTAAAAATGTCTACTCTATTCGCTCCAACAACCTCACCACTTCCAAAAATTTACCCTGCTGTCCCTGTTTCATCTGTTACCCACCCTTAATCATACCGCCCTCATTAAAATCACCAAATCTCTTTCAAAATCAATATTTACCAACACTAAATCCCTCCGACCCCGTGCAATCGCCCGCTAAGAAGACTTGTGGCATCCTTATAACCCAGCCTCTGCCTTATAAATTCCTTGATTTTGCTCTTCCTTCCGTCCCCTCACCTTCCTGCATCACTCATAATATTGTTTTTATCCTCCTCTGCCAATTATCCGTCTACGAGGAGACGCCTACCGTCATTTATTCAGGACACTCAGCATTTCCTGAGCCGTCTGAAATCCCTCCCCACTCCACTTCCACCTGGCGCTATTCTCCTAACAGTTGACGTGTGCTCCCTTTACACCAATATTCCCCACAAGGAAGTTCTGGCTGCTGCAAAGGAACTTTTCAATAGGAGACCCATTGGCTCACGTCCCTCAACCGGCTTCCTTTTGAAACTTATGAGGATGGTGCTCTCCAAAAACAACTTCGTTTTTGGTCGGCGTCATTTTCTTCAAGTTAAAGGTAGCGCAATGGGCATGAAAATGGCACGCTCTTATGCCTCCTGCTTCCTCGGGCGATGAAAGGAAAAATCTATTTCTTCTTCCCCACCTAAGCCTCACATTTGGCTGCATCATATAGAAGATATATTTATAATTTGGACCCATGGAAGCACAACACTTGACGATTGAATTTAAAAAAAATAATTCACATCCTTTCCTTTCTTTCACTCACCACTCTTCAACTTCTTCAATCACGTTCCTCGATGTAGATATTCACTTAAAAAGTAATAAAATAAGCACATCCGTCCACTGCCAACCCCCAACCTGCAGCAGTACTTGCATTGGGACAGCTGTCATCTCGATCACTGCAAACGATCCCTTCCATTTTCCTTGGCACGTCGAGGTCGCCGTATTTGCTCCGATGATTTTCATTTATTTTCTTATTTGAAAGACCTGGAAACAGCCTTCGTGGGTCGTGGATATCTTCCCCCCCTTGTGAAGGAACAGCTCGTCAGGGCGATAGAGCCCTCAAGTAAACCGCCTCCACGCCTCAACCGGACAATCATCTTTCCCATGATGAGCAAATCTTTGTAACTCTTTTCATCCGAATCTAGATGCTGCACTGAAAAGCCTTCTGAAGTCAGCACACTACATTCTCGTCTCTCCCCCTCCACTTTTTCTTTTATACGAAGACCTCCCGTGCTCTCCTTCCGTCGCCCTCCCAATCTTAAAAATAGTCTCTGGATACGCGACAAGCCTTACTTGGTCATTGTGTAAATGTGGCCAATCCCCCTATCGTTGGATCAAATCCTTGCAGCAAGCTCCGTTGCCTCACCTGTGCACTCAACGCTTTTTCCCACACTTTTACGACCCCTGTGGCGAATATCACTTATATGATAATGCTCGGGGAATCTGTTCCTCGAGTAATGTAATTTATCTCCTCACCTGCAAACACTGCCTTCTACGTCAGCCTCACTGGTATGCCTCTGAACGTGCAAATAAATAACCACAGGAGCACCGTGGCACAACAATTTAAGTTTCCTGTAGCGGAGCACGATAATGTTCATAACCTCCCCTTCAATGACTGCTTCCGAGTCAAAATTATTTGCACCCTACGACCTGACACATCTATCATGAAGCTCAGCCATTGGGAGCAATCATATATTTCAATTCTGAAATTTATTTGCACTCCCGGGCTTAACCTCAGCTACCCCTTTCCCCTTCCCTTCAACTCCTCCCTCCCTCACTTCCAACTTCCAACCAATCACTTCTCCCAAAAACCAACCCCGCATCAAGTAAGGCCCTCTACCCTCAACTTCAGTGTGACACTCTTCAGTAGTGACCCTCTCCCGCTGAAGATGGGTTCTCACCCTAAAGCTTCCCTCAGCAGTGGGCACAGATAAACGATCCATGGCGACACCGGTGTCGCCATGGATCGTTTATCTGTGTCCACTGGTAAACCTATCTATCCTTCCCCTACCTGAACGCCTTGCTGCTAGCACACACACACACATATATTATTTATATTTATGTGGATGCCCAACAACCACAAGAAGGAGATGGATCCGTCAGTGACCAGGTAAATCAAAAATAAGACAGTGCCTTACAGATGTGGAAGCCAAGAGCTGCACAATTGTCCTGAAGGAAGAGCTGTTGCCATCAACCAGTTCATTGCCTCACATTCGTAACACATCCTGCAATGTTCCTCGCCGACATTACAATGTCTTAGGCGGCTGCAATCCAAAATTGTTGATTTCATCTGGCTCTGGGTTAAGAGCGCTATTTTATTCGCTCCTTTATCTGAGGGAGGAATCGGGCTGATAGACGTAGAGGATAAAGTTTTGGCCTTTAGAATGCTATTCATACAGAAACTGCTGAATGGATTACCATCAGACCCATGAAAAATCATTGCAAAACATAGATTTATAAAATACTGAAATATGGGACAATCCTTTGGCCTAATTATCTACAACACGCCCTATCAAATGTGCGATCAAAATGGCCTTTTCTATAACAGTGTATAGAAGATTTGGTCATTTTTTAACCCAACGTCCCATGATACGCTAAATGATGAAGATTATCGAAGCTACCCCACTGGGTGGCCACATCCATGCCCATGCCATGACCTGGCTTTCTCTTGTTGCAAAGCAAAAGACCTTTGGAAGAAACTGTGACGCCCACTCAAGATGTTAACTGGTACACATATTTATACCAACTGTATGGAGGTTTTCCCTTAAATCGAAGGATGAATCACGGCTTTAAACTTGCGAACTATATAATTACTCTTGCTAAAATTGCCATCTACAAGAGAGTCACGCTGTATTTTCAGGAGAAAATTAACAGTGCAGACTACTGGGAGGTATTTTTAAAAGTTCTAAAAACGAAAATCTACCGCGAAATGAAAGCCAATCAGATAAAAGGCTCTCTTGACTCCTTTGCATTTTGGGGGTACAAAAGTGTCGTATGTCCAACGCAAGATATGTTAAGATGAACTATACCCCAAGATATCCTCCCCGACGAACTAAGTGCCACTATGCTCATGCAATGCTTTATGACTATTGCGGTATTTTAAAACCTCTCAACCTTATCCATTTCTTTATTTATTCATTTCCTTAATTCATTTCTTCATTTATTTTATCTTATTTATTTATTCAATTTTATTTATTTGTCTCTGTATTTCCTCAGATTACCTTATTCGCTCTAAATTTCCCAAATACCATTATAATAGAACCTTATTCTCCATTTCAATATTTTATCTTGTAAAATCAAACTTCATTGGAAAATTTATATCTCACACAGGAATTTGCATTACTACTTCACTGCTGATATTCGATCATGTATAAGCTGACGGACGAGGCGAGGTACATCGTACGTGTACGGTCGGAAACTCATCTTTCATCAGCCACGGATCAAGTCATGAGGATCGTCTACTTCAGCCCTGAGCACAGTGAGAATTCTGGATTACGCTGGGAGAGAAGATTGCAAGCAGGGATCCCAACGCCCTGAGCGCAAACTATCCCAGGCGCAACCGATCCAAAGATCCAAGAATGTATGTGTTGTGGTTTCTGTTATAAAACTTATTTTATTTAACCGACCAATAAATAATTATGACAATAAAAACACATACAAACAAGAGCCTTCAAAGAGTGCGGACGTCTTCGGACTGCGCTTCTCTGTTCTCCGGCGCGTGAAATTGTGTGAGGGTCTCTCGCCGATTCTTGGTGAGACCTTTCCTTTTTCACTCTCCTTGCTTAACTAGCAACTCTTAGCTCCTTATTGTTGATTGTTGCATCTATTCTCCCGTGTGAATTTTTAGAGTAGATACTCTACAATTGTCACTAGGACTACTGTTTTTACTTGAGGGGCTGTTTTCTTGGGATCTTTACTTGGGGGCATCTTTCTTGAAACTGGGCGGGGGAGGGAACCTCTCCCTGTCCGCCCCTCCTTTCCCGCCACTTTTCTCCTCCCGCAGCCATGTGGAACTAGAAAATACCAATGTCCCTCGATCGTCCTCTATTGAAAAACTTGATAAACTAAACTCTACGACCAGTAATTCTTCTCAATCGACATCTACTATTCTGAAAAGGGTGTTTTGCACTTGCTGCCCGCAGGTAATCGAACTACGGGAAATAAAACTACGGAACTCCATTCCACGGCAGCTCCACCTCCACAACCAAATAAATACCTAGTGAGTTACGCGTCAGTTACTAATGGACAGGCATTCGTAAAGCCCTCAAACCCAAACCTTTCGAAACATGCTGTTAATTCTTCTCGGGTTTCCGTCCGGGTAAGATGCTCTATCTTCTCTGACGCCGACGTTTCGATGAATGACTTATTCATCGAAACTTATTCGACTTATTCATCAGGGCCGTTGATGCCGGGTGTCGAGGTGTCGGTTAATACAGTGTCTCTCTCAGGTCAGGTCGATTGTGATTAGCGGAGGCTCTTTTCCTTTTCCCGCCATTTTCAAGATCGGGTTCCAGGTCCCACTTAAGTTGAACCCTTCGTCACAGTGGAAATTATTTCTCTCAAGGCGGATTTCTATGTTAGTTATGTCAAGCTGCGCCACCATACGAAGACCCTCCCCTCACCACCACCACTATAACCACCGATAACCCACAGCGAAAAGAACCGACTAAAATGGCGAACGGCCCCCATCCAGCCATCTTAGCTGCGGAGAATGTGGCGGCGGAAAGTCAAATAATAATCGACCAAGGAAAAAACACATCAGCAGACCCAAGCCTAGAGTCTTCGTTCCCGGACGACGTAACTTCCCTTCTAACTGTAGACATCCCTTGTGCCCCATTAGAAGTGCTGCCTCAGGCTACACAAAAATTCAATGACTTCGAAGAACTTAGTTCCCATTCATCATCAACCCAGCCCCTCCCGTTACCTCACCCTCACCATCCCCGACCTCACCCTCTCCGACCCAGAGTGCATGTTTCTCCTCCTCCCTTGGTGATGCACAGAGCAGCTTTATTTTGTTTTCCGATTCCTTTCCCCCCCGTTCCGTTTCCCCCGTTCTTCCTCCTGCGAAGAGGATCTCCTCCCCCCCTCCCCAATCGCAATCCTCACCCTCACCCTCAACTAGCGCTTTAGCGTAGGAGCTTGCACGGCTACCGCTCTACTTTTCAACGACTCAAAGAGTTTTCCAACCTTCAAAAGGCAACTCTAACTTTATGCCTCCCACCACCCACCCACCACCACTCCATGCACACATTTTGACGGAAGCAATAAAGTAACCAATGAGAACTCAATGGAGGAAGTTATATTGGCTTCCAGAACTGTCAAAAGACCACAAAACGAGGTTGAAACTGGAATATTCATATCCCTAACTAAGAAAAGCTGGCTAAAGAAGAAAAGAAAAATGTTCTGTACTGGCTTGAGGCACAAAATAGGGATATCGTAGAAACAAGAATGGCACATGATCCGCCCAACACAAAATTTCCGCCGAAATCAGTTTTGAAATTCATAGAAGAAGTTCACAACAGAAACAGTCGGACACAAGTAGCAATTACAAAAAGCTACACAGAGAACTTTGAGGACTTGTGTTCCTTACTGGGATACAAGCCTCACGTATCGGAAAGGCTACGAATGCACATCGGGCATACTCGTACACACCTGGAAGAGGGAGAAAATATATAATCACTTCTTATTATGTAATTGTTTTTCCTGTCTTCTATCATTAACGTGATGCATGAATTTTCAGTGATGACAATTTATGTGCGCTCGGCATGGAGCGATTTCAAATGGACTCAATTGAAGAGTTTTGTTTTAAAATGGAAAACGGATATTCATTTGTTACAAGAAACTAATGTAAGTACCATTCCCATTTTAGGTATTCCAGGTTATTAAATATATAATAAGCAACCTTGAACTCCCAATAGAGGAACCTCAATATTGATAAAAGCTGATATAGACATCAATCTAGTCCACCACAATATTATATTCAATGGCCACGTTGAATAGATCATGATAAAATTCCCCGCTAAAACTGACCAGGTCGTGCAATTCGTTTGTTTTTATGGACCCCGTGATATAGAGGCAGCACTGGAAGCCACAGATGCACTCAATATTTATTTGTCGAGTATAATTTCTGCTAACCATGGGGGGAAAGAGTGTGAGGGTGACTTTAATGTTACGCTCGACCCTAAGATCGATAGAATAGGAAAAATAGAAAGGCATCCTAGATTTGCCAAGGCCATTGCTGAGGTCGTTGCAAATAACCAACTTATTGACGTTTGGCGCCATTTAAATCCCAGAAATCCAAGGGCATACAATTTTCGGGCATAAATCGTTTTCAAGACAGAAACAAATTTATCTTACATCCGAAGCTATTCAGGAAGTGAAGAAAATCAATACTTTACCAAGCTTTTCCTATCATAAAGCTATTTATCTACGAGTTACAATAGAGGCACAAGCCACACAACCCACTTGTTGGCGGTTTGATAACATCTTATTACAAGATGAAGAATTCTGTCATTACGTCAAAACAATTAATGATGTCATAAATCAAGAGGATCTTCCCGTTCAAAATCACATACATATCCACTTGGGAATACACTGAAAGAGAAATAAAGGAATATGTCATGCTTTATAAGAGATGGAAAACGGAAAATTCAAAGTTGACAGATGCATAAGAGACGCAGAGATTATAGTTTCCACCTCCGGATGGGAAAAGCTGGTCTCCCAAGACACTCTCTCCATCAACCACCTCACTAAATGGGCAGTGCTGTCTTAGCCTAGATGCCTGACTGAACTTACAATAGGGAATAAAATTGAAAATGATTCTCCTAGTCTTCATCGGTTCATCTGCAACTATTACGCAGACATCAACAGCGAAAAAGACCCTGGAACCACTCCTCAGATAGCCAGAGGTGAAGGCCTAAACCGAATTCCGGATAGTGAGAGAGAGTTCATGGAGAATTCTGCAGGAGAATGACTACATTCGAGCGCTCGCGGCACTGAGTTAGAAAAAGCCCCCGGGCCGGATGGTTTAACCGTAGAATTTTACATCAATTTCCGGAGAGAACTTAAAATACAATTTGAGGTCATGTCCGCTTCAGCATTCAAGAAAAAATGCCTGCCACGTTCCACAAGAACAAGCATAATCACCCTCACGAAGAAGGAAGGCGATCCCCGATGCTAAAAAAACTAGAGACTATTGTCGATAACAAACACGGATTACAAAATCCTCGTGAAAGCGTTGTCAATGACGCTGACTAATGTATTGTCATAAATAGTATCCCCAGAACAAGCTACTGTGTTCCTGGAAGGTCCATTTTTGACAAAGACTCATTAAAACGAGATGTACCTAATAAGGTGGCGGAACCAGGAAAATGCGCCTCTCGCAATTCTATCATTAGACCAAAAAAAGCATTCGATCGAGTGCACCATGCTTATCTTTTGGGAGTGCTTTACAACATGAGGTTTGGAGACAATTTTGTCGACATGTTCAAAACCCTTTACGCTAAAGCTACGTGCATGGTGAAAGTAGATCAAACTCTCACGGCCCCATTCTAATTTGAGAGGGGCAATAGACAAGGCTTTCTTTTATCAGGGCAGTTATAAGCCCTGTTGATTGAGCCAAAAAGGATCCTGAAAAGTAATCTGATTCGTATTCGTCTCCAAATCTTCCTAATAGTAAACCAATAGTAGGAGCGTATGCAGATGACATCACCATCTTCGTTGAGAAGGATGAAGATTGATAAAAAATCTATAGAAACCTTCATAAAATATTCCTAGACTTCTGGTGCTGCTCTCAACCAAACTAACAGCAAGTGTTATGGTTCGGAAACTGGAATAAAATGACTCGATTCACCCTTAGCCTTCAAGTAGAATAGCTTTGAATTGAAAATACTGGAAATCTGGCTGGAAAAGAATCTAGAACAGGAAATGGAAACAGTCCCAAATAAACTGCTGGAGAAGTTAGAATCGGCTATCCAACGCTAGAAACCAAGGGTTGCTCCACTCTCCTTAAGAGTGAGAGTACCTGCAGCCAATCAATTTGTTGCACCACCTTGCGCACCAAATCAACCTATGTCACATACTCCAGTGCCACTCCCTGCCGAAATCCTTTATCTAAAAATGCAACATAAATTGGTTGATTTTACCTGGGCAGATGTAAGACACTGGTCAAAGGTTGACATGGTAACAGCACCGGTAAGAGAAGGTGGGTTAGCCTTAGTCAATATAGAAGACATAATATTAACTTTTTGGATAATTTTCATTCAAAGACTCCATCGGAAGCCTCATGACGAGCCATGGAAAGTAATAGCGGCAGAACGCTTGAAATACTACGGAAGGCTGGGATTAGCCTTCGGTCTCTTAAAGAGGAGGTATTATTATCGAAAATGTTCTTGTTCAGACGATTTCTACAACACGGAAGTGTGATAATGGACCATTTTTCGTCCTGAGACTCACCAGAACTTGGAGAACCAAAATACACGTCCATTTTCAACAGGATGGTCACCTCCATCCCCTTTACTAGCCTTTGTATATCAAATATTAAAGGAAAACTGCATTAGAACTACCGATTAATAAAAGGCTCGTCTACCACGAGGTCAGGTATTTGAGAAATGGAGAATCCTGGCCCCTGGCTGGAGCCAGGGTCCAGGATTCTCCATTTCAAGTCTCCTTTACAAGTCTCAATAGAGACGAGCAAATACAATGGACTTCATACAGGAATAAGTTAAGCTTTGGATCAGATGCTGAATTAGCATGGAGACTAGCCCACAGAAGATGGGCTGATATGAAATTTCTATCCAAAGCAATGATTTGAAGTAATGCTGAATGCCCATGGTGTCCAGGAATCGAAGGAGATGTCTGGCATCTTGCGTTACGGTGTGTAAAGGTCCGACCTCTACGGGTGAAGATACGCACACTGATCGAGATCCTCGCGGGCCAAAACAATGTCTTTCTTTACCAAATCTATTGTGGATAACCGATTAAAGAGCGAGCAGACAATCGAGGCATACACCTGTCAAACTACTGAATAACACTGGCAAAGAGCTCACTATACAAAGAACTCACATAATTTTTCAAAAAGAAGATCACAGATGTTAGGCATAGTAAAAGGATTGAAGACAATTTAAAACAAAGGATAACAAAGGAAAAGAATCACCATGAAGCAAAAGGCTCACTAGACACCTATCTCTGATTATGTGGCTATAAAGGTTTCCTGTACACAAAAATGGCGACAATCCACATCTTATGTTTTATTGGCCATCTGGATTGTCACCCCGAGATTTAAACTAACGACCTAGAAACCTCAAGCCTTACATACGTATTTTAAAGGGATCCTAATCAACTATTTATGAATGTATGCAATTTTTTATCAATTTATTAATTTATTTATGAATAATGATTTCCCTATGAGCTATTTTATCGAAACGAACCATAATCGAGAATTACATACACTTATCCCACTCTTGAGTATTTATATATATAAAACCTGGAACCTGGAACCGCATATAACCTGGAAATCCAGAAATAACAAAAAACAATAACAACTGCCCGTAGCCTGACGGATGATAGTTTAAGACGTCCAAAAATCACTGACCGGAAGAAGCCATCAGCAACGCCGGAAAAGTGTTATCAGAACATAATGTACCAACGCGGAGGAAAACGCGGAATTGCTACATCTTCAAATTGCGAATAATTATGGGCTTTGGAATCTGATCATTCTCCTTTGGTAATTACCACATATATCGTAATGTACAATTCACCTAAACAAATCACCGGCCAGTTCTTCTTTCCTGTAATTAATATTACTTTCAGGGCGATTAAAGTTTAAACTCACTGCATGAATACCTGATGGGAGCTCAAGAAATTAAAAAGGGTTTCTGCTGGATAAACGAATTCATAGGGATGACACAAGGTTTTCAAGTTGCTCCTGCGTAGCCTCATCTGACTGGATGACGGTTTTGCTGGCAAAGAGGCCAGTATTCTTCGCCAATAAGCCTGGATACGTCAATCCCTAAAATACTGACGGTAATATTGGTAAAACTGCAGTCTAACTGGCGGAGCAACCCGTAAACCTCGGAGTTACCATCAGCACGTTACCGCGAAGGCCTTCGCATCAATTAGTATTCCACCATCATCCAAAAAAATCCAAATTCCACCATCTCGGAATGTTACGCTAAATTTTTCTGTTCGTTTGTTTACTTAGAAGAGTTTAGAGTTAAACTGCTCAGCCGTTTTTTGCCGCTTTCAGGGGTAGAAATGGAAGGATATTCGGAATTAATTTGACTACATTGCGTGGTCAAATCTGTGAAGTTTACATTCTTCATTTCTCTCATAAAAATATAGTGAACAAGGCATATTTCTTAATTCGTGGCAAGAATAGTTTTCTTCATCTCAGGCTGATGTTTTATTTCAGGGTTATGGTGGAAATACAGGTGTCGTCGAAAGTTACAACTGAATGAGAGAGCATATTTACTATATTTCGGTGCTCTTTTATTTTATATTGTGATAAACATAGGAACCATTCTGGCCTTATCTATTTTCATTTCAGAATCTATACTAAAATATTTTGGTTGTTTTTCAATAGTAGAATCCTTAGGTCTATTGCACCAGAATATTACCTCATCGTTGAGTCTGTTCCTCCACCTTTAATTGGGCATCTGCTTAGTCAGTCTACTACTGGGCTTTCATACCCTGGAAAAAGTTCAAAATTTATTCCTGGAGCTAAGGAGAGCATAACAATACCCGAATATTGTTGAAATGTCTCATTGCGCTTTACGGTCGGTCATGGTGACTTCTTCTCCTAGAAATAGAGTTCTTAAATTCGTAAATGCCTGCAAGGGCTTACTTCTAGGTCATTGAGAATGCCATTTCAGGTTCTTTCAATGAACAATTGGCTAGTAGAATGACCCGATCAAAATGATCATTTCCCTTTGTGAACATTATGGCCTCCTATCTAGATAAAACCACTCTCTAATTGTTGAATGCCTCGGATCCATTCTGCTATCACCCATGAAATTTTGTTTTCGTTTACCATAGCAATGGAACCGTTAACTTGGGAGTTCTCCTCCACTCATTTGGCAAAATTATACTGGCCTAAAATCCCGTGAGTTGGTGCATGTTTGCATGAAGCGGTCTCAAAGGCCTATATTTTGTCAGAAACCGGCATAACATCGTTTGTGAGTAGATTTTTACCTGAAAACTTTACTGCGACAAAATTTAGAATTAGTCAAATTTGACGAGGTATTCACTATAGAAAGATTATTAAAAATAATATCTTAACGCTCTTGAAAAGTTGAGAAATCGTCTACTACATACATCGTCTACGTATGAAATCTGTGTCATCGTGACGTGATGAAATTTTGCACATAGTTGACCTCTCGGAGAAGATCGTCATTTCTAAAATTGTGATGCTACGACTGGCGTCAAACCGTGACCGCTTCACGCGATCCCTCTATTTAACAATCAATAATGGATTGCTACTTGCCGTATGTAGCTTCCTATTTATTCATTGAGCAAGCATTAATCGATTTCACTTGCACCTGGCGATTACACACAAATGTAATCCGGTAGGATTTCAGTACAAACGGACGATCCCCTGAGAATTTTATCCTTTGGAGAAATTCTTTCATTTGATTGGAAGTCGAGGCAAATCAGAGGTTGCAGCGAAAGAAGT
Source organism: Ceriagrion tenellum (assembly GCA_963169105.1). Classification (NCBI taxonomy): domain Eukaryota; kingdom Metazoa; phylum Arthropoda; class Insecta; order Odonata; family Coenagrionidae; genus Ceriagrion; species Ceriagrion tenellum. Next base: position 3,504,968 of record OY720638.1, read on the forward strand.
AGTTCTCTTATTCATAGTTCAACTGATTCTACTGTGATACGGCATCCAGTATTTTCTCTGAATTTCATTAGAATTTCACGACCAACCACTCGGATATGTCTTTAGTTTCTTTAATTCTCATAGGAATCTACACCTACATAATACCCTGCGAGTCGCCGCATGGGCGTGTGGCAGGGAAAGAGGCAGGCAGGAATCGGGATGTAGGGTGATTAACATCGCATCTTCACCGTCTTTTCCTCGAAATCAATGATTAAGTTACAATCTACAAGAAAATTTGCACATTGGATCAGTGATTTAGTTGAATATTTAAGTACGTGGTACAAACATCCTCGAACGACACTCCATCGATTTGTGTAGTGATTTGAAAAATAGTGAGCTAGTGAGTAGCGGGTTACGACTTTCGGCCGTCGGCACATATGATTCGTTGGCTATTCCAGGGAAATGGCGATGTAATCATTCATCTTACATTTCATTCACTCTAAACTTCATCAAAGACCACCTAAATATTGATTCTGGTATCTAATAACGCTATCCCGGGGACTCTGCTCGTCAAAAACCTCAACTGAGCACACGGACGCTTTTCTTACATTAATTAATTTTCTTTCTTCTTCTCCTTCCAATTCATCCCAAAAGATCTCGAATGGAGAGAATATTTTGCGGGTCTACTTAATGCTTGGTTCGTCTCCTAGTTAGCGAAGCAGAGTCAAACCAGGCGTCGTTAGCTCATGCGACATTTTCTCTAATGGCCGCGGTTTTGTTTTCACGGGCTGTGCACCTGCTTGAGTGGAATGCACGTTGCCTCCCGTCACTGGTTTATAAGACTGATCGTACAAATGTAGTAGTGCAATCAGTTGGTCAGTTGGGCAACAAATGTAATAGGTTTTTAATATGTTGAGGGAAAAAAACTAGTAGACGAATGAATTTTTAATTACCTCGTCATCGCTCTAGGCGCTGATCATAGACGTGCATATACGAGTACGAGTGGCAAACTGTGTCATCGTACCGGAAATTTTTAACATCCCCGTTTGTACCTTCTTATGAAAATTATATTAGGTATCCAAGTCGCTAAAATTTGCTACGAGTTTTCGTTTGAATACTCCAAGCTAAACTAAAAAATGTAGGTAAGTCAATGCAAAACGCCGATGTTGATGAGTCGATGAAAACTATCCATTGGAATGACGGATTAGAATTGTCTGTGTAGGGTCGCCCGCCCGCCCATCATCAACATGTCCAGATCATAATCTAAAGCGAATATCAACATATTTTTCGGAGTGTTCAGAAGCATCCTAGGCAGGAAAGAATGTCAAAATCTGAAAACCCAAAAGTTTTAATTGCAACGCTTATGGATTCGCAATACGTAGTTAAATCTTATATTTGCATGTATCTCGCTCTCTCTTTGTAACTAGTCGCTCGTCCCTCTTTGTAACGGATTTAAGGGTCAGATTCAGTTCACTGTGGATGCGATGTGAATTTTCTTTCGCTGTGATAAATAAATACACCTTCACGTGTTAGTTTGTCCACATTAATCTATACGCACTTGATAGCCAGACCAAGCAGCCTTGCGAGACGTGCAGCATCGATCGCCGGCCGGCATCGATCATCGAGAACTATTGATCATCGAACCATTTCGATTCAATTCGTTCAATCCAATTTGATGACGGCAGCCAATCGAAGTATCGAAACCCTTACATTTCCACAACCATCGAAATCTAAGCATTCCAACAATTTTTCCACCGAAGGTCGGCGGACAAAATCAGTCATCGCACTAGCTTAGGATGATATGAATGAGAGTAGCGCAGGGAGACTGGCACTGGGAATCCAGTGGCAACATTCGCCTGGGAACCAGTCGGTAGGGGATAGGGAGGCACAGCGCCTATGCGTTGTGCTCTTGACATATTCCATGGTCGGAGAGAAACACAATCGAGGTCGAGAACGTTTCGGCAAGTGGACGCGTGAGCGTGGGCCGTTTGGGCGCGAGCACTTTCTGTGCGAGGGCGTCCGGGTGCGGGGACGTCATGACGGGATACCGGTTCATTATTACGCACTACAAGGGTATGCTCTCCTGCGTAACTACTCGCTCGGCTAAGGCTTTTACGATTACTTTTCAATGCTAAAATCAATATTTCATTATTCGTCATCTGTTATAGGTACCCGTAAATATGAATATTGGAAAGTTTGTGCACATTACAATTCCCAGAATTGAAAAATTCCAAATTTAAATGTATATACTTTTGCTAAATTCCAAATATCATCTAAACTTTGCTGATTAGTGCCCATTTTGCTGGCTTAAAATTTTTCAGCGATAAACCGTGTTATTAGCTAGAATTGTAAGTGTAAAATAAAACTTGGCACTAACATTATCGATGTACAAGGTAAAAAAGAGGAAAAACGACAATTCCTTGAAGCACTTGTGATGTGATGATTAAACATATTCATTTAGTGAAACCATTTGTTCTCGACTACTAAGATCTCATTGACGTACCGTCTTACATCTAGACCACTACGTAGCGCTTTAACTTCAGAAGTAATTAACAGCAAGGTAAAAACGATTCATAGAAACCAATAGGTATCACATCAACTCGAATATCGTTACCTACTCGGACTGAAATAATAAAAAGGAATAGGACCAGTGGTCTCGCAACATTCTTCCATATCGGTAAACTATCAGCAACTTCACACTTTGTGAATTCCAAATCAAAATGACAATCATATATACGAGGTCTGTAGAATAATTTGACATTTCCCCTTTAAGGAAACATTTCATATGCTAGAGTTAATCATTTCCGCATTAATCATTTATTAAATTCAAAGGAGGGAATATCAGTGTAATATCGGGAGTCGCAGAAAAGGCTACCATAAACGGCATTCAGGAGTGTCAAATTACTTCTTTAGGTAGTATATTAGTAAATTAAATAATCTTAGGTGCAAAAATAATGTAGGAAATTTTTATCAGAAAAGGATGTTTTTCCAGTACAATCAGGAATCACAACATCTTTTTCAAAGAACTACGGAACTAGTCGCGCAGTTACTTCAACGGAGTCAACCGCTGGTGATCACACAAATGTGTAAAATTCACAGTGGAAAAAACATTTGCCTGGACTGAGAATCGAACTCAGATCCCGCGTTTTTGCGCCGAGTACTCTAGCGAATTAAACTACCCAGGCGTCTTCTTCCCAATTGAATGTCATGGGGTGCTTCAAGGAGCAAGTTGTCCTCACAGGTACCGTGCATGTAATGCCAGAGGTAGCAGGATGCGAGCACTAAGCGGTGTGAAGCTCAACTTCAAACACAAAGGTGTTTACTTGAGACATTTTCCAAGAATCACGGAACTAGCCGCGCAGTAACTTCAACGGAGTCACTAGCTCGTCATCACATAATTGTGTCAAATTGACAGTGGAAAAATCATTCGCCTGGACTGGGAATCGAACACTCGGCAATAAAATCGAGGGATTTGGATTTGAATCCCAGTCCAGGGGAATCATTTTTCCACTGCGAATATCACACAATTGTATGATCACTAGCGGGAAGTACATATTTCATCTTACTTTCATTTGCACATGGGCGGAACCAACCCTGATAAAGTTGTAATAATTTTCAATCAGCCTTAAGCTTTGAGCTTCATCAATATTATTTAGGTGCCCAGGATAATTGTTAATATTCTGATCGTTTTCAAAAAATTAAATACAATTGGACTTATGCAAAGACTTCGCAAAAAAATACATGCGTACCCACCCGTCACAACACTTCACTTCGGGGATGTCAATGTCAAAGACAATAGTTGTTACCGGCCGGTAGACCTTGGTCACTGGATTTGTTTCGATTAATTCCCTCAAAATATCCTACCCCTGTATATTCTTTTTCGTTCTATGTTGTTCATGTAGTGCTTCATCCACACGACCCTTTGTCAACATTCCGTCTCTTTAGCATCTCCTCCTTTTGTGTCTTTCTTGGTCCGTCCTTTCCTCTCACACCATTCACCCCAACCTCTATATACATCTGTCTACTCTCATCTATCCTCTTTCGATATGGCTTAACCAACAAAGCGCACGTTATTGTTTTATTTTATTTTTATTTTATTTTATTTGAACTTATATAACATTTATGTTCCGCCAGACCGTATGGTCTGTCGACGGGACACGCATAACAATTGCATTGAACACAATAATTTAAAATAGGTTATAAATATGCAGCTCAGGCTCATTATGAATGCCTAGGAACACGGAATCGTAAACAATCAACAACGAATTCAGCAAAATATAACATAGTACAACATAAACCATAGAAAGCCAATTTTCATTTGAAGATAAAATGATGTGTAATAATAAATTAGGTATTAATTAGTTACAGTTTTAAGTAAGTGACATATCATGAAGCATGTGGTTATGTAAGATTTTTTGACAGCAGTTTTAAGATTACATATACTGTCTTGGCATAAATTATTGATATCTTTAGAGTATTATTTATAAGTTTAGGGACAAGTATTGATTTTAATCTCCTACCGTAATGAGTATACGCTTTTAGTATATACAACAGCATAATTGCACCTCAAACTATATTTGACATCCAGGACTGGTGTATTGGTTACAAAAATAATTCTTACATATTATATTCATACAAGCCAAATACTTTGGGGAAAGCACATCACAAGTTTTGTACATATTAATGTTAGATATCCGTTTACAAATATTATTAGTACTTACAGATCTATGCATTATAAACCTCATAGCTTTCCTTTGAATTCTACTAATCTTATCAACATGACAGTCATAGGTAAGACCCCATAGCTGAATTCCATACCTTATTAATGATTCTATCAATAAAAATTACATTATTTTTCTGATGTAGAAAGGGAACAAGTGGTTCATATTTTTAACCTCATCAAGGAGTAATATAGTTTAATATATAATTTTTTAATATGTAAATCCCATCGTAAGTTATTATCAACAGTATTTACAGATATTTAAATTAATTTACACATTTAATTTTGACATTGGCAAGTAGACCTATTTGATACTAATCACTTACAGTCATGGTGGTGTAAGTTTATACTACGGGGAATGTGACCATTTTATAAACATATTGTAGTCATCTTGAATCTATTTTTCGGCAGTTTCGAAGTTACGATGACCAATAACCAACAAGGTGTCATCTGCATATTGAATTACCTTTGAGTAACAGATAACCTTACTCAAGTCATTAACATTAAGTAATATTAAGTAATGTAGGTTCTAAGATTGACCCTTGTGGTACCCCTCTTTCTACATGGAAATTATCACAAAAAACATCAGATATTTTGACTTTAAATGTTCGGTTTTTTTCGGTAATCATGAAACCATTTATTTAAATTAGAGGCTATACCATACTTAACACTAGAAGGACAGCAGGGGTCATTTGACCCATTTTTAGAATTAAAATTAATTTTTCTCTATGTAAAATATTTTCAAATTTTTTGAAACTTCTTCACTTTCTCTGTTTCTACCTGAAATTAGATAACTTGGCAAAAATTTAACTTTTATCCTTTTTTGTTATATTTTATGAGGTATAGACATCATTTGACCCACAACTTGATTTCGCGCTGCATCTTCATATTCCTCTTCCCCTTAGGCTCTTCGTTCATTATGAAGATCATCATATTTTGTGGCGTTGTAGTGCAGTAGGTATAGTGCTTGGTTGTGGAACCAGAGGGTACCCGGTTCGATGCCGGGTGATGCCTCTAGACACCCATATCAGAAGTGTAACCTCATTGATCATTTTTGTGCCCGATCTTTCGGAGTGTCACAAGCGGCAAAGGGAAAGTAAGTGGTGCCCCGTATTACTTTGTGTGAATTTCACTCGCTAATGGTTTTTTATGGGTATTTTTCTTATTTTGTAAATCTTATTTTTTTCATTCACGCCTCGAAAACATGTGTACTCCCATTGATATGTGTGTCTTCAATCCAGCCATGCCTCATATAGCCATGGTTAAGTGGCCTTTGAGAAACGGTGCGAAATATCATTGTCCGTCGACCCCACATCCATTCTTCGTGATGTTTTTGTCTCTGCCCGGATTGCATTGCCACCCGACCGTGGTCTTTTGCCGGGTGTCCGGCCCTACGCCGTGTCCCTAGGACAAACCCTTGCCCCTTTTAGGGAGAGCAGAGGAGGGTACGTCATAAAATTCCATCATATCTCCTACCCTTGGAATTTCCTCCTTGAACGGGGAAGAAGAAGCATTAGGGGAAGTTCTTGGAAGAAGAGGATAAGCCCATAAGGTAGCGGTCGGGCGACCGCCTCTCGTACAATAATTGGCACTTCGGAAATATTCGTCAAAACCCTTTTGTCTGCATTCGGGAAGTTCTTTGTCTCTCTATCCCTCTCATATAGCTGGAGAAGAGTCGACCGTATTTCGCTTCCATTTGCCGCTTTGTTCCGAATGTATTCTAGTTGCTAGTCGGAAAGAGAACGAAAAGCACCACCATTCAGATGGCTGCTAGGGAATACTGTACACCAGAGGGTATTCTTGCTGTTTTACGGGAGTTTGAAGAAGATCAGTCTGGTAGTGAACCGGAAACCACTGCCCCAGAACAATATCCATCACCATCAGCGAGTGATGGAAGCGACGATTCCAGTTCCGACATCCAAGATGAAAGTGAATCTGCTAGTGGTTATAGTTGTGGCAGTGATTCTTGCTCTAAGTAATTTTTCCTATCTTCGAATATTTAATTATTTTATTGACTGATATCTTTATCTGATTGCCAAGGGTAAAATTTGGTAAATATAAACTATTATGGCGCTGACATTTCTTGATCAAGCTCTCCGCTAATATGGATTTCAGTGCATTTCCGTCATCTGTATACTATTCATTAGATGCTTTTTGCCTCTATGATACAAATTAAAACATTTATTATTGCAAATTAACGAACTGTAGTGCAAAGGTAGATTTTATGGTATTATAATTATTATTTTTATTTTACAGTAACCCCCCAAAATCAACCACACCCACGGAAATCGCTCGGGAGGGAACACAGTGGTTCGAGATTTCGGCTGATCACATCCCAGCAGGGAGACTAACGAGACAAAATATTCTACATTTAATCCAGGTCCTACACCGTATGCCAAAAGGAATATTCAAGAGGCGTCAATGTTGAGCGCATTCCGCTTGCTGGTGAGTGACACCCTACTAGACAACATTGTAAAATATACTGTGGAGCATGGAAAACTTCAAAACCCTGATTGGTGCTTGTCGAGAGAAGAACTTCTTATATTTATCGCATTGATAAGTGCAAGAGGCATCTTGGGACAGCGGCATATGTCTATAAAAAGCTGCTGGGATAAAACCTGGGGCTTAAAAATATTCTCGAGTGCAATGCCAAGGGATCGATTCCTGAATATAATGAAACATATACGCTTCGATTCAAAGGAGACTCGTAGTCAAGCACTAAGGTCAGATAATTTTAGTTTGGCTTCTGATCCTTGGAACAATTTTGTCTCCAATTCCCGAGCCTGCTACAGTCTAAGTGAAAGCGTAACGGCCGATGAACAGCTCTATCCAATGAAATGCAGGTGTCCTTTCATACAGTATATGCCGAATGAACATTACAAATTCGGAATCAAATACTGGGTTTTGAATGACCTGAAATCTAAATACTGTCTGAATGTATTTCCGTATTGTGAGAAAGATGAAGAGAGGCCATCAGATGAAGCATTGGGTGAATCTGTTGTAATGAGATTGACTGAGCCTTACAAGAATTCAGGCATAAACGTTACCTGTAATAATTATTTGTCATCAATTCAACTGACAGAAAACTTGAAAAAAGGAAAATTTCTCGTGTCGGAACCGTAAGAGAAAACAGGCGAGACTAGCCTCCTACTGTCCGCATGATAATGAAATTTACACAACTAGAGTATACAAAAACACTCAGAGCCTTACTCTCACAAATTACCAAGCAAAAAAGAAGAACAATGTTCGTTTACTAAGTACCATGCACTCATATGTGACGATTTCCGACACTAGTAAAAGAAAGCCAGACACCAGCCTCTTTTACAATAAAAACAAAGTGGGAGTAGATGTTATGGACAGTATGTGCCGGAAATATTCAACCCGATTAGCTACGAGGAGGTGGCCTGTTCATGTATTTTTCAATATACTTGATCTGGTCTCGATAAATAGCTGGGTTCTCTATAGGCAAACTACAAATAGTAAACTGAGTCGCAGGAAATTTATTCAAAAATTAGTCGAAGAAGTGTTGGGAACCTCATTTCAGACGGAACCCTCACCTTCATGCTCCATTCAAAGAAACAAAAATTCATCAAATACCATCGCCACACCCCTAAGAGCACACAAGAGGAAAAGGTGCTAAATATCTCCAAATTGTCAAAACAAATCATCAAGTGTATGTTTTCAGTGTAAAAAATATTCTGTGGAAAGTGTGCCGAAAAAATAACCATGTGTCTGAAATGTTCAACAAAGTAACATTTTTTTATTGCAATGTATGAAAAAACCATTATGATTATTGTGAAATTTTGAAGCATATCTTTTTATCAAGTAATAATAATGCAATTTCGTGAGTAAAGTGACTCTAAATTTGAATCTTGGCCATTGAATGTAATTTAATTCATTGTTTTTTGTATTGATAATTATGTATTTTTAACGATTGGAGTACCACAACTAATGCTTATATATGTTTTTAAAGAATGAATATGAATAATACTACAATAATACAGTCTGTGGGAAGATAAAACGGCTTTTAATTTGATAAAACGAAATTGGGGTCAAATGACCCCTAGCCGTCCTTCTAGGTAGCGCGAAACTCCCGTCCTCCTAGTATTAAACAATTATTCGCATAATTTTGAGAGATCCGCAAAATCAAATGCTTTGGAGTAATCAATACACAAAGCTAGGACATGGTGACCTTTATCAAGTTGTTCATAGGCATATTCCGAGATATGTATTAATGCATCAGCAGTCCCCATACCACGTCAAAACCCATATTGTGTTTTACTTATCAAAGAGTTGTCCTCCAAATACTTTGAAATATTTGAGGAAACAACGTTCCATTATTTTATTTAATAATAAGATAGATATTGGTCTATAATTTCTAATAGATTTGGGAGAACCACCTTTATGAATGGGTCTAATTATTGCTGTATTTTAAATCAGTGGGAACTATGGCATTGCAGATACTTGAATTTAGGAGTCCAGCAATCATAGGGTTTAGCTTAGGCTTTACTAATTCCATGTATTTTACTCGAATATTATCCACGCCTGGTGATTTGAAAGGATTTAATGTATCCATCATCTCACAGACTAGGGTATTACTTATTTTTGGAAAAAAAGCAAATTTTACTTTTTCCATGGAATGCTTCAACTTCAGGAAAGGTATTGTGATGAGTATGATCATTATCAATGACGTTTTGGATAAAGTAATGAGCAAATTAGTTAGCCATAAAATAAGGAGTTGTATGGCTACAAAGGATATCCAAAATTAGGTTGTCAATTGATTATTGTTAGTACCTGACAAGCTATTTATTATTTTCCAGGTTGCCTTAATGCTTCTTGTGCCGGAATTTTTTAGCTGTTTTTCATAATATTCTTTCTTACGTTTTCGTATTTTTAAGTTAGCTTTATTTCTTAGCGCAGTAAAGCCTCTTTCATATTCCATATTTGCTGGAGAACTCTTCCATTTCCTGAAAAGTCTGTCCCTTTCTTTCAATATCATGTATAATTGAGTCGTCATCCATGTCTTTTTGAATTTACATGACTTGACGCACTGAGAATAAAAATTTTTAACAGCATTACTATTGTTACTCACACGAGATGATTTGTACACAGAGTCAAAAATGCTGACTATTAATTTACACAATTCGATGTTTAAAAGTTTACATTCACACGTTATATATTTACGTATAATTTCATTTTAATTACTGTAGCATCCCACACACGAAGCATGTTGACTTTTAATATATCTTTTGGCGCTCTTGAAATGGAAATCATTTGAGCACTGGACAGTCGAATGTTACGTGTATTTCATCTTAGATACAAATTTTACAGCACAAACGATGTTATTCAGGACTCATTCCAAAGACGCAGGTAAATCGAAATACAATAGCATACTTCGGAGAAGCTCTCAATATTTTCACCGACATCTTTCGAAACCATAAAAGCACAAACAATTCATTCCTTCATCCTCATCTGACCGTGTTTTCTATCCAATCTTTACATTTGTGTGCGTAGCGACTTCCTTCGTCGTCCAGCACCCTGGCGGCGTCTGGAAGTAATTCATCATTTAGAAGAATAACCAGCTACAGGTCTGCAAACCACTCTCCTATCAGCGAACCGTTTGATTACTAAATTTAGTTTTTGTAGGGAGCAATGAGTAGGTGGTGCTAATGATGGACCTTTTGATGATTTGAAACCATGGGGCCACGACAAAGTTTTCAGGCGTCCACCACAACGGCGTTATCTTACCTTGGATGCGGAGGAGCAGAAAATGCCCACAGCTGCACCTCCACAGCACATTTAAAGAGCCTCAGGCAAACACGTCCCCCTCCCATCTCCACTCCACCACCCCTAACAACCCCTTTCCTCCCCGTCCCATTCACATACCTCTCTCCTATTCCCTTCCTTCTCTTCCCCTTCTCCCAATTATATTGATTCATTTACCGGTGGGTTGTTAGCCAAACTACACGCGAATTGAAATCACACCGCCGGATAAACATTTTCGGTGATATCTCAAGCATCGAAACGCTATTCCCCATTCCTGTCAAATGAAATCACGAAAAAGTTATTGCTTTCATTGTTTCATAATCCATCAATCCATATGACGTCACTGCTTTTTTGGTTTTTTGTGAAGGAGGAAAATTTATTCGATCAAAATCAAATTCATATCAAACCGGTAATGTAGCGCCTGAAATAAAATGCTGCAACCACATTGGTGCCTCGTATCTCTCACCTGCATCAATCAGTCTAAATTAAATTCGTATGAAATATGTTTATTGCCCGCACACTATATTTCTGTACGCGTCACGGGTAATAAATAAAGGATACAGAAAGGAAAAACTCAAAAAATCAAAAATGCTGATTTTAGTGATGTGCAAACGTGAAGTATAATATCATAATGGAATTTGTTCGTAAAATATTCCAGCCATGAAATAGTGCTTTTCATGGACCATCAAGTAGGTATTGAATTCTTGAATGAAGATACATTGGCATGCACAATAGTAAATATTAAAGAAGTTAAAATTAATTAGATACTGCGCGAAAAATTCACAAAAAAAATTATTTAGCTTATACATTCAGCATAATCATTTTTAAGCTTTCTAAGAATCCTCTTGATGCCATGGTACACCACCAAATGTTTACTTAAAAATTGAAGGACGACGGAGTGGTGGATTTTCGGAATTTGGTGGATGTTTTGGAAGGACTACGTAATATTAATGGAGTTTTAAGCTCTAGCTAATATAAGAAAGGAAATTGCAAAGGTTTTATGCAAACAGAATACCTAAACGTATTTAAATTCAGACTTGGCAAACCAAGAACGTGCCATTTATAGAAAGAAAGCGGAGAAAAATAAATTTTGGTTGGAGAATTAGACGCAAAAGTAGTGGTAGTAAGCATGCAATTGAATCGAGAAAAGGCCCGAACCCGTCAAAGCCCATTCTATTTCTATTCTAATATTTTACACTTCAATGATATTATATATTTTATAATTATTAGCTCAAATTTCCATTTACATCTCCATTTATGAATAAATTGGGAGTGTGTCACCCTGAGGTAACCTTCGGCATTTGACGTTGAGAATTCACTGAATCCATAATTTCAATGGTACACATAAAAACAATAAAGAACATGATTTTTCCTCTGTGCTTTAACTTAATTATTTATAAAAGATTAGAAAGTTTTTTAGCTCGCAAAAAAACTAATTATGTTGAAAAAGAGCGATATGAAAAGATTCTAGGGCAACAAAAAATGAGGCACACATTAACTTTGAATCATCTCTCTGAATATTATTTATGAAAACACTGCACAAAAAGTCCAAATGTAGAGTATTGAAATAATTTAGTCTACGCCTACGTCTACGTCTACGTTTACGTAATACCCTGCGAGCCAACACGAGGGTGTGTGGCAGGGGGTGAAGATCACCAAACATGCACTATTGACATGTAACTAGCATATTTAATGGAGACATGATAGATAATAGGGTCACATGCAGCTAGATGGTTAGTATCTACATAATAAGAAAGGGATTATTGGTTGCTATTACATGCATCATGCACTACAGACTACTCTAACTATATTTTACCTACCTATCCATTTGCTACGCTGCCTATTGTTCTCTCTTATAATACGAGGGAAAAATGACATTCTAAATCTATCGGTACGACAATCTATCTCTCTAATCTTGTTAATATGATCAAACCTAGTATAATACGCAGGGGTTCTCAATATATATCTAAATTCATCTGTGAACAACTCGGTTTCGAATTAACTTAAAAGGTTTAACCTAAATTTTACCCTGCGTTCTTATAGTAATTCCCATCCTAGTTCTTCTGTTAAACACGTAACACTTAGTCTTATTTTTTGATAGCTTTTTGCACAGTGCCGTTGAGAACGACCTACGCGGTAATGCTCCTCGGCATCTTTACATTGAATCGGATCTCGGGATAGATTCATTTAGACGCTGCTCCTCCTGCCGGAGTAGATATTCACAATTAGTCTCCAGCACTCACAGCATTATAAATCTTCCTCAGTATTTTCCTGGAAACTCTCAATGAATCATGGGAGCCTGCACAAGCAAAACGGAAGCAAAAGATACACTCATCTTTCTTCTCTGTCATTACCCTTAGTGCCTGAAGATTTTCATCAAATCTACCCTTCACCCCTCCCGGGCATCGAATATATTTCCTGAATCGAGTTGCGCAACTTAACAGTTTGTAACCTAACCTTATATAAGTAATTTATAAATTTCGTAGACTTATTTAGACTAAACTACAGTCGGTAGGCCATTTTATAGCTAATATGTGAATATTTTTCAATACAAATAAATATACCGCCATATGCCCAGCTCATAATATATGGCAGCATAAGTTTTCCATAGCATTCGCAGGAAATTAGAGAATATGTTCAATATATGGTTCCTTTCAAGTGCATACTGAATTGAAACCGTCTCTAAATATCACCGTCACCGACGAAATTTCATCACTAAATGTCAATTCTAAGCACTCTAATGGAGTCATACTAGAGATGTTTTATTTAGTCACTTGTTGCGCAGAATCATTTCTCCTCGACGTAGTAAAGCCTTAGTCAGAGATATTCTAATACCAGACTATATTTATGACCTTTGATTTACTCCCAGGTCCTTCTCGTTCGGTGTTTCGCCGCAGAAAACATGTTAGCCGCTTGACTGTTCGTCACTAAGAAGCATATTGTGTAGCAAAGATAATAGGTGAAAATTATTCACTAAAAATTTGTTTCATCAATAACATAAATTTTTAATTCTTGATTCTGCACTCTTTTCGCCATTCCTGATCAGATTTAGTTTTTTTTAGTTTTTCCTTTTCGACATCTTACAATGCGCTCAAGATTTTTTGATTTCTGCTCGAAATATTAGTTTTGTGCGAGGCAAATTTTTCATTTGCATACACGACGTCAGGCTTATTCTCTTTTTTTTCGGTCAAAGGCAGCCTTCCTTTCCAAATGTCACTTCCTTATCTTTACACGACTTATTTTCATTATTCTTTCATGCACATGATTTCCATTTATCATTATTTAATTAAATCGCCTCCATATTTTTACAATTCAAGGATTAAATCTTCAAATTTCTCGTGCTTGGTCATAAACGAATAGTATTTATTATATACCAACGTTTCGGAATTCAATTTTTCCATCATCAGGGCTGTTAAAAAATATCAAATTACATTGAAGGTCAATAACATTGACGGTAAATAACAATGATGATTCTTAAATCGCACAGTCACGGATCTCTAATACTTGACTTGCCGTAACTTTATCATTGTGCATATAAGAATAAAATCGTGGTCGAGATTCGTTGATTTTTCTCCAATCGAATCGATATTATCTTGCTAGAAGTAGAAAAAAAACAAGGAGCTTTTCGGGAAACTGGTGTTGATGGCATTTTGTAGATTCGTGTACCCTCGCGGGTTGACCTTCGGACGCTTGCAGGAACACATTCACCGAATTTGTACAAGGGCTATATTATGGCCGAGTGTTCATGCATTTACGTAAATTTTGGTTAGCCTTACCAGAGCGCAATGCGGGTAAAAATAAACGGATTTCCTTGGTGTTTGTATCAAATTAAACAGTAAATTATGAACAAACTTAATATATTATTTATTTTCTAGATTTTCGCTGATTAAAACATTTATCCAATTAACTGATGTTCCACTAATCTGTCCCTTATTGGGTGGGGCCCTTTCCCCGAAATCTCGTGAAAAGGGTCAGAAGGGGATTGCAAGGGTCTTCTACCTGCTCTGCCCCTCGCAGTGGAAAAGAGGGTCTGTCCTCCTTCAAATATTTCACGCACAGAATTTTCGCACGAATTTTCGCACACAGTGGAAGACTTGCCATCTAGCTGCCGCAGCTGAAGGGTTTAGGTAAATGTGTTCACGCATCTACTCGCGTGGGTACACGCGAGTGACTGACTGACTCGCGGGTGACTGTGCGATTTAAGAATCATCATTGTTATTTACCGTCAATGTTATTGACCTTCAATGTAATTTGATATTTTGTAACAGCCCTGATGATGGAAAAATTGAATTCCGAAACGTTGGTATATAATAAATACTATTCGTTTATGACCAAGCACGAGAAATTTGAAGATTTAATCCTTGAATTGTAAAAATATGGAGGCGATTTAATTAAATAATGATAAATGGAAATCATGTGCATGAAAGAATAATGAAAATAAGTCGTGTAAAGATAAGGAAGTGACATTTGGAAAGGAAGGCTGCCTTTGACTGAAAAAAAAAGAGAATAAGCCTGACGTGGTGTATGCCAATGAAAAATTTGCCTCGCACAAAACTAATATTTCGAGCAGAAATCAAAAAATCTTGAGCGCATTGTAAGATGTCGAATAGGAAAAAACTAAAAAAATGGCGGAAAAAAAATTGCATCCTGCGGGGATCGAACCCATACTCCGTTACCCAGTACCGTAGCCACCCGGCCACTTCGTCGGTTGGGGAGGAAGCTTATTAGAAGGGTACTTACACTAGATAAGAATGTTTAAAGGCCTTTTTTGTTTAAACTATTGGTTGTATAACCCTATATGTGGGGTGATTCATGAACCACATATAGCGGTCTGTACAACTACCGAGTTTGAACAAAATCTGAGACCCGGCTACCCGACACTCCCCTGTCCAGTCTGCTAGGATAAATTTACTCATTTGCATATGTAAAAACGGCAATAGGTATTTTTTGAGGATTCTTAATCATCTTACGAACGATTTCAGACACTGGCCGCCTCAAATGAAAGTTTGATACAGACTATTTTTTGCCGGATGTTCGAAATATTTTACCAGAGTCAAACTATTATGATAGAAACGATGACAGGCACAAGATTAAGGAAATAGGCTGCCGAACCCATAGCTTTAAAATGTTATTTTTTCCACGTGCAATATGGGACCAAAATAGTTGCGATAGATCAGTACTAGGATACTTCGACTCTGACTAAGTAACACAGGTCCTTGCACTAGTGCTGAATATCTTAATATCATTATTAGTTACTAACCTCACATGTAATTTCCGGCATGATATTCTCTTATATAATTTAATACTTTGTACTGCTATTTATCTGTCACATTAATAATACAAACCAGTAGTTTTACCTTGAGTAGTATGCTGCATGGTAGCATATTCTTCTACGTACCTATCTTTCTCCTAGCTTCTGGCCTGACTGCGGACTGATATCCTGACTGCTTTTGGCCTGCGCCTGGCACCAGGGGAACGTGTGCGGTCCTGATTTCAACTGGGATGAGTGCTGCTTGCCAGGTTTGGAATCACCGCGTGCCACACACCCTAGGGGTGGCTTGCACGGCATTTCCTAGATGTAGATATATATGTGAATTAACTACCACAACAGTTCTTAGGTTTTCAATTTATTCTTTGGAATAAACAGATTAAAAAATCTCTGCTATGCCCAGAGAGAGATATCATTGGCGGAAGGTGTCTCAGTGGCCAAATACTAACAGGTCGGTGATATGGAACTTGATGAGCTCGGAGTGTCAAAATTCGTAAAAACACCGGCTTCTCTCGGGTGCCTCGTCACATTTAGAAATCTCAAACTTTTTCGATACATGTAGCTTAAGTAATGAAATATTTATAGTTTGACCTACTAATTTATCTAACAAGCAAATGCAGATAAATATTGAAGAAATAAATTTTCCATGCTGTTTGGTTGTAATAATTTTGATCGTAGTTCATCTTCTTTTGATGAGATTGAGCCTTGCCTCCGCCTGGTGGTGCCACTAATCAGCTTTTGTTTATAGCTTTTGAATGGCCGTGGGAGTGCGCGAGCGTGGGAGTTATGAGTGACGCCTTTGATCGCGGTGGTCGAGGAAGGACCGAAGTCGGCGTGAGTCCACGATGCGGAGTCACCTTGAAATGGAACCCAGATTGTATGGCACCGAGTTTGTCCTCTAACAATGGCTAACTATAGAAAAAGCTGCTAAATAGTATTGGCTGATTGTTTTAGGGGTTTCTAGTGGATATTCACTCTATTGTAATACGGCCCACAAAAATGTTTGGAGATTGCGAATGCATGTGATGTTAATGCGGGCCAGATTAACTGGAGAATATTCATTGTCTCCATAGCTGACACTTGTTTCGTGTTAGGAGAATATTGAAAATGCCAGTGATATATGATTTAAAATTTTGTAACCCATCTCTGTTAGCAAAAAAGCAAGGGATTGATGACGTAACGTAAGAATTCCGGAAGAAAAGCGTCGAGCGTCGTATCCAACAGAAATCAGTTTACGGAAAAGTTGGGTATAGCTAAGGAATACTTTTTTACGACGGTATCACAAAGTTAAATGCTTTAAATGCTAACAATCTTTTTTGGTTGAAAATGATGAAAAATTTTGGCATGCATCTGAGAAGTTTGAAGCTATGTTCCGACGCAGAATGGTGGTTATCCTCGAGCAATTTTCCTCCTCTCCTCCACCCACAAATTCCTAGATAAAATTGCCAATGAGAGTGTTGCTGCCGAGTAAAGAGATCAAAGATCCTCGGGTTTTCATTTCTTAGTTCTCTAAGAACTGTTTATATAATGTACTTGTTTTTTTATTTGTACAGTTTTCCTGATTTTGAGCACACTACAGTGACAACAACTTAATCCTGTTCCATCGACCTCACACTCGACTTTACGTGTTCCAACTAACTACTCTTCTACCCAAAAGCATAAAATCATCGTAAAATAGGGTCCGCCATTTAGTCCTACTCAAAGAGCAAATATTCCTCTATTACGTCATTTAAAATTATGAAATTTCAAAGAGTAAAGTCTGTTGTTCGAAATTATATAACTTTTTGTTACCATTTGCTTCCACAAATGCTTCTGAAAACTCTTCATTTCGGAGATAATAGGCGAAAACTGAATTCCAGCTTTTTTGATATTATTTTGTTTACATTTAAAAGCCCTATCATAAAGGATCACTTTCCTAAAAGGAAAGTGATATGAACACCGGAAATATCGCAAATTCGAAAAACATCGGCTCCGGCACATTCCGGATATCGATCTTCTATTCTATGTGGCTCAAAGGGCATCGGAGAGGGTGGCTGGTTTACGCGGTATCACGGTGGACAGCTTTAGGTCGCGGGGTAAGGTCAGTGTGCCCGTTATCGCCTTTAATTTTTAACTTTTAAGCTGAGGAAATGGTACGAGGCATCGGAGGAGACAGCGCGCAAGATATTTGAGCATTGCTTTCAGGATCAGCATAGTAGGCGGACGAGAGAGTTGGTGAGCTAGTGGGGTCAATAATTCTGCATTTCCAGAAAGTCAAATAATAATAGGTATTCAGAGCTCAGAAATAGCTTGAAAGATTACAGAAAATTGGAAATATTCCCGAAATGAAATAATGAGAATTCCCAAGCAATAGTTGCAGCAGTATTTAATTACTATAGTTTAAAATATAAAATTCCAGAATTCCACCATTTTGTTCACAGCACGGAGTGCAACGTCATTATTGACATTGAAAGTTGGCTGACAGACGATGTGTGAGGCAGTGAAGTCTTCCCATAATCATACACCATTTATTGAAAAGATAGAGTTAACCGAGCCGGCGGCGGAGTATTTCTATCTGTGAAGAATAAATTCGTTGCCCAGACGGAAATAATTCCAGAGACCAGCCTTGAATCTGTATGGTTAAATGCTCATAATGCACAAATCTATGTGCGCGCTCGTACTTCAGGCCACACAACACTGACGTCACTTCAATTTCAGAACTAGAAACACAGATGAATAGCATCACATCCAGGAATCCCGAATGAAATTTGATAATAGGTGGTTTCCCCTTTCAATGTTTTCAATTTCAATGTTTTAGTTTGGAAGAGCTGCAGTTCCATACAGTGCAGTGGGGGAAAGACATTTGCGAGACCTTGCAGGAAACTTCCCGTTCAACGCACTATGTTAGATTGCCACGGCACCTAACGGAGGAGATAATATTTTTTATTTACTGGCTAAAAATAAAACACATAAAGTGATTAAGGTGAACTCTGTCGAGGGAATTAATGAACATAGGGTTGGTAGAGTTTACGTGAAATGTCGATGAACATTTTTAACGAACAAGAAAACTTTACATTTTTAAAACAGGATTTCGAAGGGTTCGAATTTCATATAAAAATTTTCTTTCCCGTCTTCCAAGAATCAATAATTAAGTTAGACGCGGAGGGCGCTTGGAAACCTTTTCTTTCGATCGTACATTCAGGAAATCAACATATTCCAAGTAGAGTAAACAATGAGAGCATGAAACCGAGATGATACGACGCGGAAGTGCGTAAATTGTTACGGCGACCGAAAGAATGCCAGGCTAAGATGAAAAAAAATCCGTGCAGATTTAGCCGCTGATGATTGCGAGTTAGCAATTGAATAATATAACATTTTGAAAGAATAGAGTAAACTTTGTTTTTCCACAATGAATTCATTGTGGAAAGACAAAGTTTCCTCTATTCTTTCAAAATATTTAGTAAATTCCGTAAAGTATCGCCGGAAACCACCAACTGAATAATATAAGTTGTAAAGCTGTGGTTGGTGTAAAGTTGTAAAGTTATAAGCTGTGGTTGGTCCCTGCTGTGAATCCCCTTTCCCGCAAACCAACACAGTAAGTGTATTTTTGTGGTACATGTTTGACGAGTGGTGCCATTTTTACGGCTATTGGAGAATTTTATTTTTATCTTTCTAGAGAGGCCGTAGAGCTCAATTTCCATTGATTTAATATAAGTTGTGTCAAATTGCGCTATCCGGGACTAGCCACGGAGTTCCACTTTTACGGAGTCACCCGCAATGCACACATGTGCGAATTTCCTCAGAGAAAAAATCATTCGCCTTGAACGGGATTCGAACCCGGATCCCTCGATTTCCAGCCGAGTGCTTTGGTTTCGATCATTTTCTTTGTAACTTCAGAACAGATTTTACATCATATCAGGAAGTTCTTCAGCATACATATCGTATTATAGTTTTTTTTCTCAAAACTTAGTAAAATAAGAAGTTTTTTTGTTCATTTAACATTTTTAAAAAGTAGGTTGCATTAAAAAACATACATTTGACATGATTGGCATTAAAATATTTGATGTTTTCTTTTTTTTATTTAAAAAATAAGTAGCAACCACTTTCTTGTGAGTGCGAGCGAGGGCTGGTCCATTTCTTGTATTGTATTTATTAGTGCGCTTCTTACATCTCTTCCAAAGCGCCTTTTTTCTAAGAACGTTGCGATGAGCATAGATAAAATTTTATTTTTCCATTTGGGAAACAATTTAAAATTCAATTTCATCAAATGATCGTCTGATATTTGTCCTCCTCCTCCAAACGTATACCATTCTTTATACACTCGTTTTCTGAGGCCCCATTCTCTTTGTGTTTATCCACAACCATATATCAAGTGGTCGTACCCGTCCCGTTGACCACAGGTTTGGCACAAAGGGCTTCCTATTAGGTTGCATTCAATTTTCATTTCTCTCGTAACCATAATGCCGCTACACATATTAAAAACGAGGCTTTTATTTACAGAGTTAGTTTTTAACAGGGCAAAATTTTTCCAGGTATTGGTTTCTGGATTATTTCTCGTTTCATCGTTCATTATTAGTTTATATAATGATTTGGTAGTTGGAGCCTGGTTGCCTGCGTTTGTCTCGGTTACATGTTTTGCGTCAGCTATGTGGTTTCTAAAATATTTAAATCTTTTTGCAAAGTTGACTGCGTCTTCTAATAGCTTGACCCTAGAATGATCAGCTTTATTTATAATGTCGGCAGATTTTTTAATATTTAAAATTTTGGCTTTCTTTTCAAAATTTAATAGTTCTAGACCTCCTTTTGATTGTGGGCCATAAAGTGTCGAGCGTTTTACTTTTTTAATAAAACCACTCCAAATAAGCTGATTTGTAGCCTTTATTAGTTTCGCATTCATTTTGGCTGGAAGTGGCCAGCAATGCGCAACAAACCATACAAGGGGACATACGAACTCGTTTACGATTTTTACTCGAGCAATTAGTGCAGTGGTCTGACTTGATAGGGAGTTCACATTCAGCTGCACTATTTTTCGAGTATTCTCCCAATTTCTCGAAATCGTTACGGGTATGTTTCTTTCCCACCAAAGCCCTAGAATCTTTAGTTTTTTCGTGTTGTTTACATTTGGAACATTGACCGTGTCTTTGCCTTTCAATGTTAATGTATGGGATTATTCCTGATTCATTGTTATCCCCGCAGCAGCATATGATTTTAAAATGTCTTGTATCATGGTTAATTCATTTTCCTGCTTTACGAAAATTGTTAGGTCGTCTGCATAGGCCACTGCCGTGTAGACTTTTCCTACTCTATGTATACCTATTCTTTTATTTTCAAGCATTCTGATGATAGGTTCTAGCACTATCGTGAACAGTAACATAGACAAGGGGCACCCTTGTCTGACAGAATTGTTAATTGTAATCTCGCGTGACATTTTTTTATCTATTCTGACATACGACTTAATGTCGTGATACATTAGTTTTATGAAGTTTAATAATCCGGCAGGGGCGTTCATTTTCTTGAGGATATGGATAATCCATTCCAGGCGTACGTAATCAAATGCTTTTTCTAGATCTAGTGCAAACATCGCGCAGAAATGTTCTTTGGTTCCCGCGGTACTCGTCGAGTCGAGTTGACTGCCCCGAAGGCGCAAAAAGATAACACCGTTCCGGTGAGTGCGAGACTCACCCCTACCGGTCCAATGACATGTAGCGCTTAAGTGTCGTGTGAATGTATAAGTGTCGTGTTGGGAGTGTTGTTTGCGAGAATAGGAAACTTAAAACTAAAAGTTTTGCGGCTATATATTGCAGCATTAAATTGTAGGAGATGCAGGCAACAGATTGACTTGTTGCAAAACACAGAATGAAAACTAACACTAGGATAATGAATGATGGGCAGTGCTAACTCCAATAGTGACAACTAAGGAGAGAGCAGGACGTAGAACCAGGAAGATCCCAGTACAGCCACTTGCAAGCTTCTCGGGTAAAGAATTGGTACACGGAAGTAGTAAGAACGTCTAACTTATTTATTTAGTTATTTGTTTATTTATTTTTTTGTATTTTATATTTATTTTATTATTTTTTTAAAGATTATTTTATTCATTTATTTTTTCATTGATAACGATTGATTGATAAGTTGTCAACGGTAAGTCCCTGCTGAGGAGGGTCTTTTGCTCCGAGCTGGTACGAAAGCGGATCGGCCGCAGGGCGTCAACGCCAACATAAAGTTCTCTTATTAATAGAGTGGCGTCAATTGCGCTCCTGTGTTTCGTTGCCGCGTATTGGTGTGGGTGTATGTGTCGGTCTGAAATGTTTTCCGCCTTTTTCCGAATTACGTGGGCTAGTATTTTATAGTCGGCATTAAGTAAAGAGATCGGGCGATAGTCATCTATTTCCTTGGGATTTCCTTTCTTTGGGATTAGCGTGATTACTGCTGTTCGCATACTCTCCGTTAGTTTTTTGTCTTTAATCATTTCATTAAACAAGCGGACGAGTGCGTGTTTGAGCTCGTCCCAGTACGCAAGATAAAATTCATACGGTAAACCGTCGTTCCCCGGGGACTTACCTGTCGAGAGCAACTCTCTTATCTCGTCAATCTCCGATGTAGTTACCGCGACCGAAAAGCTTTCACTTTCGTCGGGGTGTATTTGGGGGAGGGGAGGGCAAGCGGGTGCTTGCTCCTCCTTCCACTCCGCATAACGGTTGTAGCGCTCGGCAAAGTGATTTTCTGCCTTTGATATAACATTTTCCGGTTCTAACGTACCCTGCTCGTATACGACTTTTTTCCGTATGATATTTTTCAAGGTGGCGAGGGAAAGCGTGGCCCATTCCTCCGTGCATACTTCCCTCTGCCAGTTCCTCGGCGCGTATTTTTTTAATTCAAAATGTAGAATAGTTTTCTTTAGCTGCCTTATTCTGTTATTAAAGTTCGTTTCCTTGTCTGCATTTTCGATTAATTCTTTTAGTGCTGCTTGATGGAACGCGATTGCATTATTTTCTTGGGTGTACTTTTGTCTTGTGATTTTTCTGATTCGATCTTTTATTTTCGGTTTAAAACAGCACTCCCACCAGTTTACTATATCGTATTCTACATTCGGGTGATTTAGCAGGTGTTGAATTTCAGCTCAAATCTTTTCTCGGGAGTACTCGTCTTCAAGGACTTTCGTGTCCTTTCTCCACGTGTATAGTTTGTTAGTAATTGTGGTGTGGGGTGTTCTTGTGCTCAGTGTTTCTAATTCTATTTCCATAATTACGGCGTTAAGGTCGAAGGTGGAAAAAGGGATACTGTTAACTGAGATTATATTTTTTGTCAATTTTTTGGAAGTGAAGATGTAATCAATCCTGTTTCTTTTACTGCTAACACAACGAGTGTATTGAATGGTTTGGGGGTCGATTTTTAACGCTGCGTCAGTGACACTAATACTTCCGAGCATGTTTTTAAAGGCTTTTGATACTTCATAGTTAATTTTTTCTTTGTTATATTCACTGTCACATGATCTATATAAAGCATTAAAGTCCCCGCCTAATATTGCTTTCCCTGTGAAAGGCAATAAATAGGGTAATGAAATATTTTCAAAATAATCGTCTCTTTCCGATCTTTTTTCCCAGCCGGACTTATACTTATATCTTGGAATTCCAAGCTAATTATTCTACCCGACTCGTGTCGTCTTACGTCTTTAGTTTCAAATGCACGTCTTACCAAAATAGCCGTACCAATGGAGGAGTTACCAAAGTTGTAATAAACATTATATTCATTATCGTCCCATTTAGTTCTCTTGTAGATCTCCTGAAGGAGAATGATATCAAGTTTTTTCTCCTTAAAGGTTTTTTGAACTATTTTAATTTTCAGGGGATTTCTAATCCCAGCTGTATTTAATGTAGCAAAATGCATTTTAAAAGTGAATTTAAGCCAGCCCTGGTTCGACTCACCCACTATTTTCTGAATGATTTTATTTTCCTTTCTTCTCTTGTTCGCCTTTGTTCGTCTTCTTCTTGGCAGGGCTGCCAGTTCTCCTGGCACTCGTCCTTCGACTCAGCATTTCCATCCTCCATTGGCTGCTATTGGTGACCTCCGTCCATGGGTCCCTCTCCTCCTCGGCCTTGGTGTCAGTAGCCCAGAATGTACCTGTTGGTGGGATGGGTTTGGTGTCAACAGTGGGGTCCCACCCCACCCAACTCCCGAACCACTTCCCTCCCCCTTTGTCTTCTTCTCTTTCGTCGTCCCTTCCCTCTCCCTCCCCTTCCCGTCCCTCTCCCTCCCCCCTAATAACATCGTCCCCTTCGACTCCCCCAGACTAATTCCCTTTATTCCCCCGTCCCTTATTTGTTCCCATTTCCCCTCGTTCCTCCCCTCTTCTTCCACGGCCGGCTCCTCTCCCACCATGCCGCTTCTCTCCCCTGCTCCTCCGGATTTCATCGTCATCTTCTTCTCGTCCGCCACGTTCACGGCCGCGTCATTCGGAGATGGAATCACGCGGGTGCTCTCTTCCTCTCCTCCTGCTGGCAGGGCGTCACCTCTCTCATCCCCTCGTCCCTCGTCCTTGGCTCGCTCTTCCTCTGCCCCCGTTTCTCGTTCTGTCTGCTTAATTACCTCAGCTTCTGTGGGGGTGAGTGTCACTGCCTCCTCTTCTTTTTCGTCACCGGTAGACAGCTTTCTCTTGTTTCCGGAGTGTTTTCTTCCAGTTCGTTTAGGTTTTGGTGGTCTGGACTCCGGGGTGTTCGACTCGTCTTCCTCCTTATCTCCTTCTGCTTGGGCGGTTTGACTTTTTTGGGCGCTATTTTCGTCCACTTCCATTTGTAGATTTTCCAATGTGGTGGTTTGGTCGTCTTCATCCGCATTCCCCTCGCTTCCCCGGTGCAGCCCCCGGGTGTACTCAGAGTATAAAGGGCCATTTCTCAAATTGGGGCATTGAATACGAAGATGCTCCTCGGACCCACACTGAGAGCACGTTTTCTTTTGGCCCGGATAGTAAATTAGGGCCCTATACCCTGCAATGGGTACATGGGAGGGTATGTTCCGTTCAATGAACATACGAGCAGATCGAGTACCCGTGTTGGCTCTAATTAAGTTCTTGGCCCCCCATACATTATCAGCCACTCCATAAACTCGTCCATACTGTCTTAGATGAGTCTCGATTTCTGAATTAGGTACTTCTCTGGGGACCATGCGTACCTTCACCATCGTAGGCCTTTTTGTTGCACTCTCCAGAGTGACCTGCCCTTTCGGAATTTCCCTGGACGGGAAGGGCCTCTTTCCACCAGCAAGGCCAATGGTCTGATCTACGATCTCTTCTGATTTCACTTTGACGTAGAAAAGTTTCCTACTGTATCCGAACTGAATTGCATCGATAACCTCTTCCGTCAGTCCGAGGTCTCCACGAATAAAGTCGTGGACCTCCAGGACCGACGGTTGATCTTTCAAACCGGTTACGCTTGCCACAATTGTGGCTCTTCTGGGATATTGTGAGTGCATATTGCACAATCCCAATCCCAAAAACACGAAAAAAAAATGTTCACTAAGCGTAGAAAACACTACACTGGCACAATGGAAAAAATCACCGGGAACACACTGAACTCGCTCCCGGCGATTGCCCGAGTCGATCGCCGGTAAAAACTTTCGTGGATCGTCCTTAGCGGAGAGCTCTGAAAACACGTCCTTCGCCTCGGAGTGCTTTAGCCAGTTAATCTACCGAGGCGTCCTCTTCCCCTGTGGATTTTTGTGACCTTTACGGGACTAGATGCTCTCGACTGCCGGACATACTCCGTGGCTAGTCCCGGATAGCTTGAAATTTGTCAAATAAGAGTGAAGGCCTCTTTGTGTTCAACGTTCGATCTTTCCTCGCGGGCAGTGGCACTAATCGCTCAGTAGCGACTGATTGTTAAATTGTATGTCCGGCAGTCGAGAGCATCTAGTCCTTTAAAAGTCACAAAAATCCACCGGGGAATAGGACGCCTCGGTAGGTTAACTGACTAAAGCACTCGGCCGGAAATCGAGGGATCCGGGTACGAATCCCGGTCAAGGCGAATGATTTTTTCTCTGTGGAAATTCGCACAATGTAAGTTGTCTAAATCATGGGAAATGTCTAAATCATGGCTACATGGGAAACGTTTAGAAATGCACTCATTGACTTCAAGGGGAAGACACTGGTAGAACAGTTACGGAATAACCCAACATCATTTTGGTCATACGTAAGGAAAGTTCAAAGCAGAAGATCTACAGTTAATCCACTGACAAACGATAATGGTGAAGTATTGACAAACAGCTCGGACAATGCTAATTAATGCAACTCATACTTCCAGGTAAAATTCACCAAGTCTTCGCAGAATACATCCGTAACGGCTAACGATCGTTACTGGCAAGCGATGCTGCCTATTGATATTTGTGCTCGCGGACTAGATAATTTGTTAAAATCGCTCAGTCCCAATAAATCATCCGGTCCTGAAGGAATCCCTCTCGGCATGTGTAGAAAACTAGCTTTAGACATTGCCCCCTATTGCGTATAATATTTAGAAAATCCATCAAGGAACACGTAGTAACCAAAGACTATAAAATTGCCAAAGTAACGCCCATGTTCAAAAGTGGTGATAAGGGACAGCCATCGAATCTCAGACTGATATCACTAACATTTATGTTATGCAAAGTCCTTAAACATATAATTATAAGCTCTTTGTTTACACACCTTGATATATAGAGCTTGCTGAATAAAGTGCAACACGGATTCAGGATAGGGAAGATTCTGAGAAACTCAATTAGCTCTTTTTTGAAAAAATTGCCATGAGAAAAATTCCATGGTCCAGGCTTCCTAATTCCCAAAAGTTCTTCCTAACTTCCAAAAAGACCAAAGGTCCGTGGTTCGATTCCCGGTCCAGGCCGAATTTTTCTCATGGTAATTTCTTCAAAAAATTCACCCACCATGTTTGAATATTTTCAATTATTCTCTGTTTGCTCAGGATATTTTAGTATCCGGTGAAGATAACGTTCCAGGAGGTTCGATTATTCTTGACTTTAAAAAATCATTTAATAAAGCATTTGATAAAAGTCCCACAGAAAATAATTAATTAATAATTATTATAAAATTCAATACAGGTGTATACAGTATTCAATACAGGCGGCGATGATGAGTTCGTTTGCACCCTTTATATATATACTCTTCACATATGATGAGTATCCGATAAAGTGCATCATATAACATTCCGGATTGAACCGCAGCATGAGAAAAAAATATATCACGGCGTAATTCCAAGACTTAGGAACAAATAACATCAACAGGCGTATTCATAGAACCTAGTAAGCTACTATCCGCTTAGTAGCGGTATAACCACCACTAAGCATGGAAGTGACAAAAGTGTTGCTATTTTAGTACCTGGTTCTTAAACACTCTCCCGCCTGGTGTAGAGGCACTACTTAATATGGCGGTCTGTACAAGCCATCCGCCTCGGGTGGTTACCTGACGACATAACGGAGATATGTACTTAGGTGAGAATAGTAAAGATGCTGGTGGAATTGCTTTTCTCAAGTCTGGAAGCTGCTGCTGGATCAAACTCAACATTTTAATTAATTGCTCTTAGTTTGCGACGCCGTGTTGTGGTACTCAGTTGTGCTTCATGAGTGTATCATCCAGGAAAAGTGAAAGAGTAGGTGAGCCGATTGCGGTGGTTTCGAGCGTCGGACGGTGCTTGCCACCACTTCTTCATCTCGTTTTATCACTAGCACGGCTCGCAGCCAAATGAAGTGCATTCGAACAAATGAAGGAGCTTCATTTTTATTGTGGTCGCTAATTGTTCGCGGAAAGAACGAGTTTGTGTACCTATCTGTTCGGCAGTGTATCTCTTTTCTTTTATCGCATCTGTCAGACCTAGAGATGTAGTAAGGAGTCATGATAATATTTTCTATGTCGCTCTGATAAATATCAGTTCTGAATTTATCCAGCAACCTAAGCTTAGCGTGTAGCCTCCGAGTCTCTAGGGGCTCCCACATTAATCCTTGTAAAAGTTGTGAGACACTATATGTACGCTCGTAGCAGTTTTTAACGAAGCGCGCTGCTTTCCTTTGTGTTTTATAATTTTTTTGTTTAAATCGATTTGACCAGGGTCCCAAGTGCTCGCGGCGTATTCGAGGTGTGGCCTAACCAGAGAGAAGTAGCATCTCTCTTTTACTTTTTCATGCGAGGACCGAGCGTTGTTATGGTTCACCCTGAAAATGGTGTTCTTTCAGTACCTACTTGAGCAGTTTAAATCATTTTATATTGTGTTATGTTCTAGCTAATGGTTTTATGAAATTAGTGTCGTTCATTTAATCCTCAGAAAGGATTCGATAATGGGAAAATAGGTACACAGATCGTGACATTGAGTGCTGTACCGTGAGCATATCCATTTATCACGAGCGAAATGATGATTAGTCCGAAAATGTGAGAAATGTTGCATACTATGTGTATATGGCATTTATTATCCATTTACCTATGGCAAACATTTTCCTTTTTTGAGTTTTTATAGGTGAATACCTTTAAGCAACACCATTAAGAGTATGTTTGAATTTCACTGATACCTTCACTTGCTGCGAGTGGCAGGAATCATTCATAGTTTGATGCGGAGACACTGTTATGTAGACAAATAATTATACGTATTAATTAAAGGATGTGTAAAAGTTCGTGGTGTTATACTACGTGCAGCAAAAATTAAAGTTTATGACTAGCATATAAATCCGTAGTTCTTTTTGCAATATCAATTACCGTTAATATAAGATATGTCAGTATTTTACGGCAATGCCATAAAATGTGCACATTACAGTATTTTACGATAACACCATTGTAGAATGAATATTACTTCAAAACTACCGATATCAGTACTTTCTTGTTCGTCCGTTGCCAATTATTCTGTTACTTATGCATTTATGGAACGGATGAAGTGGTTACTCCGGAGATTTTTCATCCAAATGAAATATTTTTCAAGATATGATAGAAAACGAGATTTAAAAAAATTAATATTGCAGAGATATTTCATGTTATATTAATAGGATTATTAATCTTTAAGTGGGGATGTTCACTCATCTGGCTGTAATTTATATACTAAAAGTGATGAATAGCATAAGGCGTTCAATTATTGGAACTATTCGTCAAAATGCGATTCAAAACATCTTACGTATAAGCAATGATAACGTGTGGAAATTATGATGAACATAATCCACTGTGTGCGACTTTAAATCCTTATAAAAATAACATGAAAATAAAATATATTGATTTAGTGAGTGAATATCAGTTTGTGACATTTTTTAGAAATGTATAATACATAAGTGAAATAGGGTATAATAGAAACCATTTTGTTAAACTGAACTATATTATTATTCAAATATCGTTCATTATAGTTAAGTCTCCTCTCCTTTTACGTAAACATTATTTCAAGTGTTGATCTCTGGTTTGTAATCATTTCAATAGGCTCAAAAATGTGCGAGATAAGTTGTGTGCTTTGCGCTACGTTTTCAAGCTTCGTATCGCGAGCTACCGCTAAATATTTTCCTTCAAGGTCAACTCTCATCGGCGTGGGAAAGTCACTCGCGTCTCCCATGACCGATGCCTCCGCCGGAAAATTCCCTCGCCCGCTTTTCCGCTCTCGTTCCTAGAATTTCAGACGCACAAGGAACCCCAAGCTGCCATCGGAACTATCGCATTTGCAGTTTCTCACCATTTTGCAGCGGTCGGGTATTCCGCTCGAAGACAGCCCCTCGCCGAGGAAGGTTTGGCGGAGAGGGAAACGCGCAAAGGGCGCGTGATCGGCGACGGCAGTCGATGACGAGAGCCTTGTTCCTCACGGAAATCCGGAATACGCCGACCTCACTCCCCATCCTCCGGCCACGCTGCTCCCGTATAACTATGAAGCCTCTCCCCCTCTGGGCTTTTAAACGAGCGAAAGGGAACCTTCTTCAAGGAGAAATGTATATAGAGCCAGAGCCGAAAATCGGTGTCTTAATCTCTTGAAACGATTCCACCCATGTAGAACCGGACGGCGTAGACTTCTTAATGTTTACTATGCAAGTATGTTTTTGGCAGTGACTTTTTGTCAATTATTGCTTCACAATAACTTAATTCCTCTGGTGAAAAGATAAAATGTTGCACTTTTGAGTAGTTCATTTATTTTTGGGGCCATTTTCACCTTGATAAACCACATTATGGCATTAGCTCAATATAATTGCAAATCATTCATGAATATTCATCTGTCATTCATATTATCCCTAAAATGTTCGTATACACTTACCGATACTTTGTTGTAAGAGTACCTTCAGTTTGAAGTATACACCAATTACAAGTAAAGCTGGAAATTACCAAATATATTTGCAGAAACTTTATATGAATATGAAGCAATTTTAGGTGAAGGAGAATCTGTCTCGAACATCAAAGTTTGCCTTGTGAAATTCTATATTTTTTTAGATTGGACCCATATTTTAGATAAATATCTTCATGAACCTAAGTTGGGAAAGTACTGTGTATAATTTTTACTATTTTCGGCTATTTCTACTCATTGCAGCTTGATATAATCATTAGGAAGAAGGCTGCGTATTCACAGCTTAATATCTAGAACCTAAAGATATACCTCCAAAATAATTGATCGTCTTCAATGTTTAAGGTGCTCTGCATTATCTGATCACAGCCACGAGCAAAAATCAAGGGTAGTGGCTTTGTCGGTAGGAGAGAACGTGAGGAGGGGTGAGGCTTCGATCGAGCATTGAAAATACCGTCCTGGTGGTCTTTTAGTGGGCGGTGTGCAAAAGCCTTTTGTCAGACACCATAATGGCTCGTCGTTTGGAAGTTATGAGAGTGCAAGAAAGCTTTTTCGAGCATTTGTAAAAGATAAATGGTATCGATAGCATTGTGAGTTGAACGATTGGTCGATATCAAGGTGATGACGATCCAGCCATCCATATTAAAACTATATAACGCCGTTAATAATGATGGAGATTTCGACGAGTATCGCATAGGAACGTAAATAATGCCAGGATATTAAATACATTCGCCAGTGTTAAAGAAGATTCCTATCGAACAAGAGGCCATTGATATATGTGTTGCTGTTGCACTCCTGCTTGAAGCCTGGAAACATATAATCGTGAATGATCATTCTGCTAGTTATTGAGCAGACAAAGAACCAATGTTAATAAATGATTACTTAACATAGGTCTCACTTTCCACAAACGTTTAATATGAGCAGATGTACGAGTAGATGGAGCAGAAGTACGAGTTCGTGGTTGTAATGAGATAATGCAGAGCACCATAAGCATTGAAGACGATCAATAATTTCGGAGGTATATCTTTACAGCTGTAAGGCTGTCCATCTACTTGTGCTGTTAAAGTAATGACCGTCGTCTGACAATTACTTTCCCAGGCTATTACTAGTTCTAATTGAGCTCTTGGAGAGAGCAGGAAAAACTGTTTTTGGAAGAAATATAGTATCAAAGACTTATGCACTTGCATTAACAAACGATGTAACACTTCTTGTAGACACGAAGTTAGTTCGTAGAAAGCTCATCCACATTCTATAGACCGTAAATGTAGCATTGAAAATTAATGACCAGTAAGCAAAAAACTGCACTTCTGTAGGCCACAGGCGTAACACGGGCGTATCCTTTATAACCCTCCTAAGGCGAATAGACTATCAATAGCAATGATAGTTTTGGTAGCATTGCAGCGACCTTCTTTAGGTTTGAAGCGAAGATGCAGGTGTTTGTGTCCGCAGGGAGTGTTTTTTCGTCAATGCAGTTGTGTGCGCACTCATTGGTTGTTGTTTTCTACTTTGTTAAAAAATCCTCTTCTAAGCATTAGAGTTGGTGTTAGCATCTTCTCTGTTAATGTTTTCGGTTGTTTTCACAATTTTTATGGCCTCTCTGATCAGTCTGAGGAAGTAACCGTTATCTTTAGTGCTTATTTCGCCTCTTCGGAGTTAGTTTTGTAGCAAGGTACGCTCCAGGTGTGTTCGGCCGGAGCTGATTTGCGTAGTTGGGGAGGCGTCTAAAGGTGAGAGGACAAAGGGGGAAAACTTTGGAAGTGAGGTTGTCGGAGAGAATGGGGTAAAGGTTTTTAATAATACGACGGATGGAGTGAACTCCAGGGAAATAGGTGGTACAGAGGAAGATTTGGTCACGAGGACACTTATTATGAGAGAGAGATTTAGAAGAAGTTCTGACGCCCTTCTTTTCTGCCATCGGCTCAAGTGGAAATTCTTGTGGGAAACGCGGCCCTCTCTCTCTCTTCGCCCTCCAACCGCCCACACTCTGCCCTCTCTAAATTCAAGCCCCCCGTCTCGTGAACCTAAACATCATTTTTCGAATCATCCGTTAGAAATTTTTAACAACCTTCTCCTTTCCAATCTCTCTGAACCCACTTGTGTTGCCGCGAGACTTGAGACGAGACTGTAGTGAAGAATTGAAGACGAGACTCGAGACGAGATCACTTATTGACGAGACGAGACGATACCACTTCCACGAGACTCTCGTAAGTCTCGAAATACAGATACATATGTGATTAATTGGTATTTAGTGTTACATTATCTTTAAAACTACGTTCTTCTTCTCATACGAAGCAAATGCCACGTTTTCCTAAAGTATTTAACTTGCAATAAAATTCAATAATAACTTTACGAGAAATTAGCTAACAATTGAAAATTATTATTTGCCAATACTACTATATCTGATGACATGAGCGTGACTTCTGAAGCCAAAAGTGAGTGTTATTGGCAGAATACTTTTCCTCATTACCTACTATAAATACCTTGAAAAACTTATCCAGCAAAAAATGTACTATTTTCTAAAGCTGTAATTTTTAGTGCCCACTTCTACGACAAAAATATCATGAATTATACTCCTAAATGGTGTAAAGTATCGTCCAGCGGCCCTAACAGTCCTGCTTATGGCTGGCCTGCTAAGACAAAAGGATGCCGCAATTTTGAATTGCGAATCGCACATCATCGATGCGAAAAGATGGATGAAAATTGAAATCACGATGTAACTCTTCCTGCATGATATACCTTACTATGTCAGTGATGATATTTGGTATGATTTCGTAAAATTGTGTCGAGGATGATACGAGAAAAATGACTATAATTGGTTTTCTATTGCCTTTAATTGTTTTCATTTGATTTTGTATTGCTAACCAAAATTTCATTCCATCAAAAAGTCCACTACTGGAGCATCTAACCGGCATTCATTGATCAGCAACTCATTTTTACTACATTTATCCTACTTTTTCCACAAAAACCTAGAAGGTACTCCATAAAAGCTGCATTCAGTCCATTTTTAAAGGACAGGGTACATCGCGAAAAAACCGGTTTGCAGATTGTCGACTTTTACACTGCTACGATGGATTGGTGGCAGATAAAATACTACGGTTTCACGATTCGCTGTAAAGATGCAGCTATGTTGCAAGCAATCTCCTTTGTATGAGATCCCTACCTTATTGAAGCGATAAATGTGTTTAGTAAGCCAAAATCAACCATTTTCAACCATTCTGTAGATTTCAATCAATTCCATGTCTCTCAAGTCTCTCTCTACGAAATGTCTCTCTCTAAAATGTGCAATCAGAGGGAAAAATTATCTAATTATCGAAAAGAGTTAATTGTGAGAGAATTTTTATTATAATTTCAGAATGATGATGGCAATAATGACTTCAGAAATGTAATAGTTGACTGGATGGCGCAGAAATACCTCACATTCGAATTTTTTTATGATAATGATACTGAAAACTCTTTCAAGATGTTGATTTCCACCGTTATATTCGTTACCATTACATTAAAAGGATGAGTTTGTGGCAGATGATGGGTGACCGTTATAATAGGATGCAGAAGGCGGTGTTGCAGTTGCTGAAACAAAATAAATCCGACCTGTCTTTCACCATCGCTGGCTGGACATCCATAGCTGGAAAACCGTACTAAGGAATCTCGACGCATTTCATAGACGAGAACTGGGAGCACCAATCTCTTGTTATTAACTTCGTTCCATGCAATGGTAACCACACAGGAGGGGGTATTGCTGAAGTTTTTTATGAATACCCTAAAATCCTTTGAACTTGAATTGCAAGTTCAAATTGCATAAACTGCAAGCAGTGAACGTAAATAACGCTTCCGCAAGTACTAAATTCATGGAGGAACTCGGCAAGATGCTACCAAGTTTTGATAGCACTGATCCTCATTTTATATGCATGGTCCATATATTTAACATTGTAGTACAAGATCTTTTACGAATATTATCTAAAATTTCAAGTTCTGATGAAGAATAAATCATGAGAAACTTAAGTTACCCTTCCACTCGTTACCGTTTAATTTAACTTTGTGTCGGATAAGCTAGAAACAATGGTGGAATTACTGAAGAACAAGCCTGGAAGAAATGAAGGTAGTGAAAAACTATTGCTTGCCCATCAAGCTCCTTGGGTCAAGATGTTAAGGCACGATCGCCTGACGAACTGAATTTATTTTGCGGTATTAATATTAGAACCTCGTCATAAATGTGAAACTTTCTCCATGCCACCATGGAGAAAAGAGATGGTGGATAGGTCCCTATTTAAATTTGAAGAATTTTTCAAAATCTATCACGATTAGTATTCCACTCGAATACAGTCCGCTCAGTCAATAGATCAAGAGGATATTGAGAGGTCTGCTTTGGTATAAAGTGATGAGGACGACCTGCTAGATGTATGTTCTCTGTATAAGCAGGCACGACCCAGTACTGAGAGGTATCGAGGAAGTCAATGCGGGTTTTCCACCGGGTCAGGTTGTCCATGTCTGCCGACGTTTCGATGACCGAGTTGCTCATCGTCTTCAGGGCATTGCCCTGAAGACGATGAGCAACTCGGTCATCGAAACGTCGGCAGACATGGACAACCTGACCCGGTGGAAAACCCGCATTGACTTCCTCGATACCATACGCCGGGAAAGCCTTCGATCTTTCTTCACTGAGAGGTATGTTGACTAAACTTTTCTCTTTATTTACCCCTTTTTGACTAAGTTCACTTACATTTACCATGCAGATCAGAAAAATTAAATTAATCTCTAAACTTTTATTTAAAATTTTTGACTATGCAATAGAGTTTTCGCCCCTTTTTTGTTATCAGTTAATGTTTTTACTAAATTTACCCCTAATCAGTTATCTCAGTAAGAAACATGGAGAAACAAACTTGAAGACTATCCTCAAGAGCCGAGATCCCCTAGTAAAGTATATATACATATACACTTGATGGAAGGTAAATGAGCCAAATTTTCCAATACTGGCAAAAAAAAGCGAGTGACTTCCTTGGCATTCCCGCTACATCTGTTCCAGTGGAAAGATTGTTCTCACGGGCAGCATTGGCAATGAGAAAGCATAGATACCACTTGGGCCTCGAATCTGACAGAAATGCTAGAACACTTTGCGTGAACTCATAGGTGACGTGCAATTTGGTAAGTCAAATAAAAAACTCATCTTAATTTAACTGTTTTGAACCTGAAAATTATTGAAACTAGTTTTTGCAGCAAAATTTTCATTCTTTTTTAACCAATTACATTTTTTTACTGTTATATTTTTTAACCTTTTGTGGATTTTTCTGTACTAACGTTGTGAGTATATAGCCATTTTTCACCAATTTTATATTTCATATTTTTAGTTTATTCATTGAGTATCTATAAAATTATTGGTTGTATATGCAGTTTGATGTATTCATTGTCCAATTTAATATATATTTAAAATGAATACGAATGTCATTACTATTTCGAGTGTGCATATTCAGCGATTATATACGCAAAGGAAAAAGAACTTCTATGGTACTTTATTTTGGGTAAAACGAAACGAGACGATACGAGAGTCCCGTTCAAGATTCGAGACCAAGGGGAGACTGAGACTCACAAGGCGAGACTCGAGACAATACCAGAGTTTAGAAAACGAGACTGAGACGAGACTAGCCTAAGTCTCGTCTCAGTCTCAATAGATTCTGTAGACTCTCCGGCAGTTGTCTGAGGCCTCCCTTTATAATCCCATCACCAAAAACCCTAACCCTAATTGAGGAGCTTCCTTGTGTGTGTGCGTATTATTTTTTTTGTTACTTCTGTAACTTTCCCCTCTGAGTCCCCGGCTAACATCGGGTTTCGTTGCCGTCATAATGGCCGAGAACTCGAGAGGGGCGGTGCAGAGTTCGTAGCCGCTTCCGATTAACCCATCGGATCAGTGGCTACGCTGCGTTCGGGTCGTGCGCACGAAGCAGACGGAGCGACCCCAACAGGACGGCCTTCTGCATGCGGGTTGCAAGTGATTCCGCCTGTGCCACGCAAGCAGGAATACACTTGATGCTCTGCATCAGCGAGCCCTTGATTCCACCGAGCACACCTATGACTAGGACTACTAGTTTTACAGAGTGTCCCGGGTACATCTGCCGAAGTTCGAACAGCAGGTCTTGATATTTCGTCCGTTTTTCCGCCTGTTTCGAGTCCACGTTCGCATCGGCCGGAGCCGAAAACTCAATTACGAACATGGAACGAGATTGGCGGTCGAAGAGAACGATGTCAGGCTTGTTCGCCTCCAACGTGGTGGGGAACGAGTAATTCCACCAGATTTTTGTTTTGTCGTTCTCCACGACGGACTCAATATCTCCAGGGGCTTAGGGCAGCACATAAACTTCGTCGATGCCGTAATGATGTCGGAGGTGGAAATACAACACCCGCAGAGCTGCATTGTGCCTAGTTAAATACGCTGACTGCGCGTAATAACTGCAGCCGGAGAGAAGGTGACTCAAAGTCTCCGGCTTGGCTCGGCACGCTCTGCATCTCGTGTCCACCACCTCCGCCTTGAATATCATTCGGCGGTACACGAGAGTATTGATGACACCATCCTAGCACGCGAGAACGAAACCCTCTGTTTCGGACCTGGGACCCGCGGAACGAAGGAAGCCAAACGTCAGCTCCTTCGATAGCCCATGTTTTTCCATGTTTCGGTAGAAACCTCCATGCATGGGCTTATCGGTGTGTGTCTTGAGCAAGGTCTTCTGCTCAGCCTTTTTGACCTCGAGGTTTAAGACGTCTGCCCTCAGTGACACGATTGACGTGCCACTGTCGTTACCGTCGGATGACAGGTCAAAGTCCAGACCGATTTCGTCCGCTGCCCTCTTCGCCGCCTGGAAGAGGAACGCCCCCACCCCGGCACCTTCGTTCTCCCTTACGAGAGTGAGCAGGGGGTCCGTGCTGTTGAACACACGGCAAACTGTACCCAAGACCACTCTGTTATGTAGACACTCCAGGCTCAACAGACCTCTACCGCCTACACTGCGAGGGAGATACAATCTGGCGACGGAAGATTTCGGATGAAGACTTCTATAGATGGTCAGCATCTTCCTCGTTCCACGGTCGAGGTTTTGCAACTCGTTGACATTCCATTTCATGCATCCGAAGGTTTACAGCAGTGTCGGAAGCGCGAACATGTTCGTGGCAAGAACCTTGTTCTTGCTAGACAGCTCAGAACTCCAGATTTTTCTGAGTCTTTCTGTACTTGGCGGTGAGTCTTTCCTTCACTGCTGCTACCTCCTGCATTCGACGCTGGGGGACGCCGAGGTATTCGTAGCATTCGTCATCTTGCAGATGACGAACGACGTTCCCTTCAACGAGTTGCGAGTCTTCCTTGTCCTCCGATATTCTTCCTTTCGCCAGGTGGATAGATGCACACTTGTCCAATCCGAATTCCATTCCTATAGCCTCACTGTATTGATGTACGGTGTCCAATGCAACGCGCAGTTCTTTGGCGTTGGAAGCATAGAGTTTAAGGTCATCCATGTAAAACAAATGGGTGACCTTGTGCTTCCTGTCACCAAGAACGCCGCACATGTATCCTCGGCCTCGTCTCAGCTTGAAGGAGAGGGGGAGGAGAGAAATACAGAACAGGAGAGGGCTCAAGCTGTCGCCTTGAAAAACGCCACGGTGGTATGTTACCAACTCAGTGGAGACGGTCCGTTTGCCCGATGTCAAGACGAAGCGCGTTCTCCAGAGTGGTAACAGGCGTTGGATGCAGGACACAACCTCTGACTTTCATCAACTTCAGCACGGCGATGAGAAGCTCATGCGAAGTGGTGTCGAAAGCCTTGCGATAGTCCACCCAGGCCATTGATAGGTTTCGCTTATGTCGGGTGGCATCCTG
This sequence comes from Ceriagrion tenellum, assembly GCA_963169105.1. Classification (NCBI taxonomy): domain Eukaryota; kingdom Metazoa; phylum Arthropoda; class Insecta; order Odonata; family Coenagrionidae; genus Ceriagrion; species Ceriagrion tenellum. The sequence continues at coordinate 3,542,800 of OY720638.1, forward strand.
ACATATGCACCTGTCAATGAGCAGGTTGTCCTTGCATCTCGCGATTCCTCGCTTGCACCCCCTTTGCTCGTACCCCTCCTCCCACACAGGCTGGATCTGCCGGAGGATAAGGTCGCTCAAGATCGTGGTGAACGCCTTGTATACAGTGTTTGGACAGGTTATAAGGCGATAGTTCTTCGGATTGGACAAGTATACCTTTTTCGGAATGAGAACCGTGCGTCCCTCAGTCAGCCAAAGTGGAAATGGTTCTCTTACCTGTGAAGAGGGACGTGAAGATTCTGGCCATATGTTTGTGGGTAGAAGTGAACTTCTTCCACCAGAAGCTATTCACGGCATCCATTCCTGGAGCCGCGAAATTCTTCTTGCCAGAGAAAGCGTGCTTCATGTCACTTTCCGTGACTGAAAGGGGTCCATCCACATTGTGTAGGTGGCGTTCGCAGAACTCTTTAAAGGGTGCGATGGCCGGAGTATCTCCATTCTTCTTCGACGTTTCGTAGCTATCCTTCCAGAAACGCTCGACCTCATGAACGGGTGGAGGGGATTCAACAACAGGCGGAGGAGGCCGAAAGAGACGGGACGGCTGAAGGAGAAAGGTGGAATTCTCCCATACGGCTCTACTCCTTTTCTGGAGTTTTTTCTTGGCCGAGGTAAGCGCCCGTACCCTATCGACCTCGTGCTGCTTGATAGTAAGCAACACGTTTTTGTTCAGTGTGTGATGGTTGAACCTGAGGCTGCGCGCAATGCGCAGAACTTTGGATGTAATGGTTCGCCCGGTAGTGATGTACTCAGTCTGTACGGGTAAGAAAGCGGACCACCAGCCTCCTCGTGGCGTACCTGGCAACGGCTTTGCCGGTTAATGGTGGACGTCTATGTGGCGGGCTAACCTCCCGCCATGTTTTTGTTCCGTTCCAGTAGAATCTGGTTCCAAGAATGAAGTCAGATAAGGCCACCCACAACCGGCCCCTCTCGGATGGGGGCCCCAGTAGAGTTGGGCGTGGCTAAGCAAAAAGAAGAACTCAGGTGGGAGCTCGCATGGAGTGGACGGAAGCCTTAAGGGGGCTCACCACCTCAGCTAAAATCGCCTCTGCAGACCACTTTTATTTTAATTGTCACCCTATTATTTTTTTGTGTAGGAAGTTTAAGTTTTCACATTTTTGTTAGGAAAGAATGTATCTGAGCTTTCATTGAGATACATTGTTCACTTCTCTAGACATATTAATGATTAGTGTTTTCATTGACCTTTTTCAGTCATTTTTCAGACCTCTTCATTGCCCTTTTTATTCACTAAAAGAAACATCACGTAGTAAGATCACATAATGGTCTTTGGTATTTAATTTGGTGTCATCTACTTTATTATGCTTGTCACTATAAGGCCTCAGACTTTAAAATTCTAACGCATGTTTCGTGTTTTTTCGCGATCTAGTCAGGGCATATGGCCGACTGCCCCCACCTCCTCTGCCGTCACCCCCTCCTCTGACTACTCCCCCCTCGACAAGAAGATTAGGACTTTCCCATTCCACTCAGGTCTCGGAGGGGAGAAGCCAGTCGAGGAGAATCTGAGAAGAAGTGAGCCCCCTTAAGGGGCGACCTCCTTGCCTGATATGCTGCCAGCGAGTCCGAACGCAGGGGTTACATGTCCAGGATGCACTCTTTGTGGTGTGAGATGCATCCGGAACACGACCACCTGTCGCAGCAGAACTCGCGCGACCAGGCCAACCACCTGCGAAAAAAGAAAAATATCCACCAACCGCAGGTTCAGAGTAACACACCACCAGCCGAACCACCCTCCCCGTCACAGGCAGCACCTCCACCTGCTGACGTGAGTATCGCACGTTTGTCGGTATCTCCTACTAAGAGGGAGGATGTAGGTCAGACTGACTCTGAACTATTACGATCGCGGTTAAGAAGCACAAATAACTATGACGAAGGACACACTAGGCAGAGAAGCATCCATCGAAAGATCTCTCTGCTGGGCAACCACCTGCCCCAAATGAATGGACTCATCGACGAGATCCTGACAGAGACGTCAGATCTCTGGACGGTGAATTGCGTGGTCTACGCCGCGGCCAAGATTTTGTCAACCTCCCGAAAGGACTCCTCTCGGGAGGATAAAGCAGCAACAAGGCGGAAAAAGCTGGATGCCAAGATCACGCTGGCGCGACAGCAGGCGTCGAGAATTCAGTGTGTATTATTATTATTGTTATTATTATAAGAACTCAAGATAAGGTAGTTTCTAACTAGCCGATATCAAGTTCTCACGTGGATATCACTTTTTTACATGTAACGTGAATATCGGGCACTCCTCATTCATTTCTCCTATAGCACTGTTTACCAGAAAATCTTTAACTCCCCAGACATTTTGGAATGTAGTAATTGTACTGTTGGCTTGGTGATATCCCTCTTCAATCTCGAGTCTTTTTCTAAATTTTATTTTCAGCGCCAGAGAGTAGTTAACATTCTCTTTTTTCTTTTTAAAAAACAATGTTAAGTCTTGTTATATGGCAGCCCTTGAAGTTGTGATAATATAATTGACTAGCGCTGTGGTTCTGAGATCGAAGCTGCTTTTCTTTGTCATCCCCATGTATAAATCTATAAGGAAGACTTGATCACGTCCAGTTAGGTGTTTGACGCCCCTCACTATTGCCTTCCAAAGGGTTTGACCTTCGTACACATGAATGCCAGGTGCCAATCTGTTGCCTCTATGTTGGGGCACCATAGGCAAATGGGTGTGGGTACAACTCCCACGCGATACAGGAAGGCGCCATCACCCCATGCCCCATGGCAGAGCCTCCACGCAATGCCTGCATCCACGCCGAGAGTCGGCCACATTCTCAAAGGAGTCCACTCTACTTTGTAATCGGCGTGTTTAGGTTGAAGGGCCATTGATCTCTATTATGTAAGTATATCGACTCTCGATATATTATTTGTTTTGGGAGCGGAAGAGTTATAACTCTTTCTGTCATTCTACTGCAATAGTTGACGGTAGGTAGAGCATTAGGTGGTGGCCAGCCGGTGGAAAAAGGCCTTTCAGCTCCCCGGGCTGTCGGTGGTATCATGGGAATGACTTGAAAAGCTCTCCAAGCTTCCATGACTGATCGATGGTAGCGATCTCGCAAAGGTCCAGCTGTGATGGTTTCTGGGTTTAAAAACATATGATATGTGTCATTGATAAGCCATTCAGCTCCGATCCGATCCAAGGCGAGTATTCGCCATGGAATACTTTGCTTTGAGTACAGTATTCTTTGGGCATGCTGGAATCGGAAACATAATATTTTGGCCGACACATCCACTAGTACTAGGCCTCCCTCCTTGACTTGTGTCATCAGCGTATTGGCAGAGACCCAATGTTTTTTCTGGCGCCAGATAAAGTCTACGAGCATGGTTTGTAGTTTGCGGACTGTAGGTTCCTCAGGTGTATACGATTGCAATAGATGCCATATTTTGGGTGCAATATATTGATTACACGCCAGAACTCTACCTCTGGGGGACATTGATCCAACCCTTAATTTCCACCGTGAGATGGCTTGACTAATTCTGTTGAATATCTCTTTTTCAATGACCACATCTTCGGAAGGCTGTTCGGCGTCCATCCAAATGCCAAGACATTTAAATCCATCCATCGACCAACTGATACCTAGGGGCTTGTCCGTTCTAGCTCTCCAGCAACCAACCCTTAAGCCGTGGCACTTTCCAATATTGAGCTTGGCTCCGCTGCGTAATGAGTAAGTATCGAATGTTTCTATAACTGATTGTAAATCAGTCTCGTCGGTGATGAAGATGTTGATATCATCAGCATAAACACTCACGACGGTGCTAGTGTTAATGGTGCCGGGAATATTGACTGCTGTTAATTTTGACTTGAGTCTCACGAAAGGCTCAAAGGTCAGTGTGTATAACTGTCCAGATAACGGGCACCCTTGCCGTATTCCCTGACTGAAGGAAAAAGGGGCAGACAAAACTGGACCTACTCTGGCCATGCATTTGGCGTTAAAATAGAGGGTTTTGATCATGTTTATATAGTCTGGTCCAAAGCCCATGTGAGTTAGTACAGAGAATAAGTAGTCATGGCTAACGTAGTCAAAGGCCTTTCTCTGGTCCAGCTATAGTACGGATGGTGGCTCAGCAGTCTCAGTGTACCTCCTAATGAGGTCACGGACGACTGATATGGCATGGCATATAGTCCTACCCGGAACACAGTAGGACTGCTCGTCTGATACAACTGAGTCGATGAATCCAGAGAGCCGGTTAGCGAGTGTTTTTGCGATGATTTTATAGTCTGTATTAGTCAGTGATAGTGGCCTCGGATCATTAACGGACTAAGTATTTTAAGATTTAGGAATCATCGATATGATCGCTGTATTTGTCGACCTCGGGAGCTTAAATTTTGAGAAGCTCTCTCTCATCACTCTCATGAAAGGTGCCCTCAGCGTATCCAAGAACTTCATATAGAATTCTGGAGTCACGCCATCGACTCCAGGGGACTTATTTTTATTTTGGCTCTTTAAGACGGTGAGAACTTCGTTGTCCTCTACCGGAGCATCCATTATTCGAGCAGGATCTTCCGGAAGCTTATCCAATGTGGAATATATGGAGTCATTTAAAGAGGGACTCGGTGTAAACGGTTCAGAAAACACTTTCTCAGGTTGCGTTTTTACCTCCAAAATTAAAATATTGGGTCATCTACCCACTCCCCGTTTACTTTTAGTTTTGAGAGTGGTTCTGGCATCACTCTGGAAGCCCACTCGGCTAAATGACTAGCGGTTGGTGCGTCGTTCGCTACTAAGTCCTGCCATCCAGCTCTAGCGACCATTGCCCTAGCCTGTCTGGCATTCTGACCATCATCCCACCCGACTAATAGCATCATACGTAGTTTTTATACTTTACGGCGTGCTCTTTGATTTCCTTCTTTAATCCTGCTCCAATCTGCACTTGCCCCATCCTTGATGGATGGCAGGAGAGAGAGGTGATGAGTTCTCGAACATGGCTACAATATTCCTCGTTCGAAAGAAGTTTATTATCAAAACGCCAATAGGGGATGAGCCTTTTCTTTTTAGAAATTTGTAAAGTCATTATTACGGCTCTGGGGTCTGAGAAACTGGAGACCGTTTCTATCCGCTTGACTTATTGTATTCGTTCTTGCGATACGTAGAATCTATCAATTTTAGAGGCCGTATCCACTCCCCGGTGGTGTAGGTGTGTAAAGCCTGGCTTAGTTGGGTAAAGCCGCCTCCAAACATCAAGCGATGAGAGTTCACCATGGCCCTTAATGCAGCAGCGTACCTTGGGTGCCTTTCAAGGCCATTTCAGCGATCTAGTGCTGGTACTAACGCGCAATTGTCTCCTCCAAGGATAACCCACATGTTCCGGTTTATCGAACCGGAAGTAGCATCGCCTATGTAACGGTTCACTTTCCTAACCAACTCAACTGCATTTTCCTGATCATGTGGGCCATACACAGATATAAGCAATAGGCTTTCACGTACTGGATGGTTAAAAGTGATTTTTAGCCCAAGAGCGTAGTCCTGCGATATGACCTCGCTAGAGACCGTGTGTACATGAAGATTCCTTTTAATCGCAATCGCAACTCCCGCATAAGGAGTAGATGGCGATGTAAAATAAAATTCATAACTTTTAAGTGATCGCATAATTGGGGAACTCGTGTCCGTCTCCTGCAAAACGAGAAGGTCAGGGCCGTGCTTTTTAACGAACAGGGAGAAATGTGCCCACTTTAGCTGGCTTCGAACGGAGCATACGTTCAGCGTTCATATTTTTATATCGCACATATTTTCTTCTGCCCTTTCTAAGACGAGTCTTCTGACTAATGATCCCGTTTGAATAAATAAATAAATTGTTAAAATTGTTCCCCAACGAGTAAAAATATGTCAAAGTAGCCATTGTACGACTTTTCGATAAATAAATGATAAATAATTGAATAATCAAATAAATGATTAAACTTTCAAGGGCTAAAAATCGAAGTGCTAATAGTTAAAAGTGCACAGTAAGCTTAATAAGGTTTTTCTTAAGTCAGCCATTAATAGCAGAGACTGATACCCACTTTACGATTGAAGCGCATTTACGAGCCTCTGTATTCTGATTCCCAAGGCCCGTTCTTTTACTACCTTTCTCTCATGCAATTCAGAAAGAGTGCCAGTTAGCTCATCCAAGTCTAACAAAAGGTCTTTAGCTTTTTTTCGAGGGTCCATTCTTTTCACGCCGGATAAGTAAGACTTGAGGTTTGAATATGGTATCGAGCTGAAATCTGGGTTTTCAGCGTAAAAATCCTTGATTTGGCGGATCCCTTCCAAATCTGAGGCCATTTGTTTAACCCCTATTTTTCTCTCATGCATGCATGAGCATGACTATGATTGGGCTAGTCAACGGGCTTCTTTCGTTTGCCCTGTCTATCCCCCACTATGGGGTTTTCGTAAGTGTCATTAATGTTTGTCAGAATTAAGTCAAGCGTAGGAGAGTGTGCTTCAGAGTCTCCATTCAGAGACCCACAGAGAGAGTCTGTGATAAGCACATGTGAGGTTGAGGAAGTTTGAGAGGGGTCAAGAAGCAGGACTGTTTCATCCGCCGTCATTGTGATAAATGTCTGTGCAGAGGCTGTGGGTTGGCTTTCTTCTGTAGCTGCCTCAGGCGGTGTGGTCAGGGGCATCACATCCAGCCCAGAGGGCACTGGTAGGGGAGGGTGTGGTGGACTCCCTTAGTCTTGAACCCGTTCTATCTGAGTGCTCTCAGGGAGAAACTCGTCCCGTCTCTCTTGAGGAGGAAGAGAGCGAGTGCAATCCCTCGAGGTATGGCCGTCACTTCTACATAAATTGCATTTTTGATCGTTGCTTTCGATTTATATTCGGTGCGGGTTGTCCGCAATCTCTACCAAGGATTAGTCTGGAAGGATGAATCCGTCGCGTTCCACGACGTAAGCCATTCTCTTCCATGAATTGATGTGCTCATAGCCCGCATCTTTCATGCCGAGGGAAAGATAGTAAATAGAAGAAACAACCCGCACGGCTTGACTCAATATCTCGATCTAGTCGCCGTCTGCTACTTCCGGGGGGACGTTGTTCAGAATGATTTTTTCAGTTTTTGTGACCATTCTCCTGGCCTCGACCCATTTTTCCTTTATTGACCCACAGATGATGTTAGATATATATTGAGAAGCCCTGGGTATTATGCTAGGTTTGATCATATTAACAAGATTAGAGAGATAGATTGTCGTACCGATAGATTTAAAATGTAATTTTTCCCTCGTACTACAAGAGAGAACAATAGGCAGAGTAGCAAAGGGATAGGTAGGTGAAATATAGTAAGAGTAGTCTGTAGTGCATGATGCATGTAATAACAACCAGTAATCCCTTTCTTATTATGTAGATACTAACCATCTAGCTCCATGTGACCCTATTATCTAGCATATCTCCCTTAAATATCCTACTTTCATGTCAATAGTGCATTTTTGGTGATCTTCACCCCCTGCCACACACCCTCGTGGTGGCTCGCAGGGTATCACGTAGATGGAGATGTAGATGGTATAATTTTTGGAACAGAAGGGTGTAATCCTTTATGTTCCTTTTCAACATTTCCCATGCGGAACTAGGGTTCACAGTAGATGTAGCTTCTTCTGCCAATGAATTTAAGGTGTGTTTCATATTAAAAATAAAATCGTCTTCCTCAAGCAGGCTGTTAGGGAAGCGCCAATAAGGAGTAATAATAAATCTTACGGGAACCTTGAGTCTCATTATCACAGTTTTATGATCCGAAAATGTGTTGAATAGTTGAATATTGTTAACGTCCCTAATCGAGTCCTTAGTTAAATATAATCTGTCAAGCCTTGAGGAAGATCTAGGTGCTAAAAAGGTGTGGCCTGGGCTGCTGGGTTTTAGTAGTGCCCATACATCCGTTAGTCTGTTGACGTGCATCAACTTGCGCAATACTGCCGCAAAGCGAGGGTGTCTTTCCACTCTTCCAGATCTGTCAAAAATTGGGTTGAGGGTAGTATTAAAAAAGCCTGCGATGATCACTGAACTATTTGATGTTGATTGATGTGGAGCGAGATTCTGAAGATGACGATAAACAGCATCAGTGGCTTGGAGAGCCACTTCAGCATCGCGCGGCCCGTAAAAACAGATGACTCTTAAGGCTTGTTGTGAGTTTTCATTCAAGGTTAAAAACACTTCTTGACCGTGTCCATCGAATATAACCGAATGGGATTGGCGCAAATAGCAATTGCTGTCCCAATGTGTGGAGTTCGTGGGTGGTTGAGAACAATTTTCTAACCTGGCAGTCCTAGACACGGTATTTTTTAAATATTTGTCCCTTGCATTAGACAGATTTCAGGTTTGTTTTCATTTAGGAAGGCCATCATTAGCGCCCATTTATACGTGCTGCATATAGAGCGAACGTTTATTGTAGCCACCGATATTACAGACATATATTTACTTTTTTTCAAGCCAATATGTGTGTGTGTATGTATATATATATATAGATATATATATATATATATATATATATATATATATATAAATATATATATATATATATATAAAAGAGGTGCCAAGGTCGATGGTAAGGTCTTCAGATCCCTCTTGTCATTCCTTGACCTTAAAGGGTAACTCAGGGGTCAAAGGTCACAGGGTGACATAGATGAATCGGGCCTACAAACAAACAACCGTATCGAATGATAGGAAGGGTGAAGAATTAGATGAAGTTCCCTCGTTCTGTTTGTCTTCTCCTGACCTCCAAGGACTATTTTGAGATCAATGGTCACAGAAGTTAGAAATGGCCAAACGGGGAAACAAACATGATGAATCTGAGACTTTTAAGACTGCCAAAGTCAATGGTGATGAAGAATCCTGAAAGAAAGACATCACAAGGGGTGAGGTCAGGGCATCTTGGCGGCCATGTGACTTGCTTTCCCATCGGAATAAGCCGCTCGCCAAACCTCTGTTGGAGTACATGATTGACCGCCCGGAACCTATGGGCATGTGCTCTATCCTGCTGGAACCACACTTCCTCAGTGGTGCCGTAATTCTCCCTCTCCATGTCCCGGAACATGTTTTCCTCCAGCGTAGTTTGGTACGTTTCCTTTCTCACGTTCTCCTCAAAAAAGTACGGGCCAAAAACGAGAGTAGCCGTCATAGCCATGAAGATCATCACGCCACGCTTGTCGAGGGACCGCTCAGCCCGTACGTTGGGGTTATTCGCAGTCCAATATCGTGCATGAGCGGAAGAAGCAGCCCCATTTAAAAGGAATTTCGCTTTGTCGGAAACCACTAGTTAAAACAAGCAAAAATATTTTTTATAAAAACTCGAAGAAAGCAGATATCAAAGCGAAGCATCAAAGGACGTCAAATAATTTCCTGAATCGTGAACATGGGGTTATTGTTCAGTTTTTTGACCATCGAGTTGCAGAAGTGGACGAATTCTCCATAGTCTCCCTCACAAAGCTCCTACACCATTCTGACTTTGTACGGCTTCAATTTCAGCATACTCAATATTTGTTGCAAGGTCGATCTGGGGATGTTCAATGAAAGAGCACGGCGGCGCATGGAATGCGATGGAGATGCCAAGACCGAAACCACTACTGCCTGTCCCTGCTCTGGTGAGGTTGATACTTCCGAAGGGCGTCTGTTTTGGACCCTAAAAAATCTCAGGTTTATCATGTTTTTTTCCCCCTCTCGCTATGATCTCAGTGTAGCCCTTAGAGGACAGGAGACGACAAACAGGACCAGGGACCTTCATCTAACTATTCACCTTTTTGAAGCTACAATTTGACGCGTCATTTGCCCTGATTTCCTTCGCTACACTGGGTGAACTTTCACCCCTGCCCAGCCGATCAAGGATAGAGAATTCCTGGAGGGACTTTACCATCGTATTAGGCACTTCTGAAACATATGACTCGACCCTGTTGTAGGTCCGCTTCGATATTTGTCCCCCTATGACCTTTGACCCCGAATATATCTACCCTTGATGATCAAGGAGTGACAAGAGTGACCTGAAGACCTTACCATCGACCTTGGCACCTTTTTAAACCTATGATTCGATACATTTGTTGTCTCGATTCATTTTTTGTCCCCCTGTCACCTTTGACCCCAGAGTTACCTTTAAGGTCAAGGAATGACAAGAGTGACCTGAAGATCTTACCATCGACCTTGGCACCTTTTTAATCATATGATTTGATTCGTTTGTGGTCTCGATCCTTTTTGTCGCCCTGTGACCTTTGCCCCAGAGTAGCCCTTGAAGGTCAAGAGATGACAAGAGGGATAAGAAGACCTTACCATCGACCTTGGCACCTTTTTAAACCTATGATTCGATACATTTGTTGGCTCGATTCATTTTTGGCACCCCTGTGACCTTTGACCCCGGAGTTACCCTTTAAGGTCAACGACTGACAAAAGTGACCTGAAGATCTTACCATCGACCTTGGCACCTTCTTAAACCTGTGTTTCGACTGGTTTGTAGGAGCGATTCACATTTGGTCACTCCTCTGACCTTGACTGAGCCCTTTCAGGGGTCACGGTTGCATTTTCGAACTCGAAAGCTCTTTTAATGTGTTCTTCGTGCCCAAAAACCTAATAATTGAAATAAGCTGTGAATATAAGGTAGCAACAAGGCGTTGAGGTTGGGGATGGATAGATAGGTATATCAGTGGACACTCACAGAAAGGCGATCCATGGCGACACCGGTGTCCACTGCTCTCGGAAGAGTGTCACACTGGAGTTGAGGGTAAAGGGTCTGACTGGGTGCGTGGTTGGTTTTTGAGGGAAGTGATTGGTTGGAAGGTTAGTTCTTGCGAAGATTCCACGAACGTGGCAAACAATATAAAACTTCGTCACAGGGTGACACTAAACATTAAACATATAAAACGGAAACTCACGAGTTTAAAATTTTCGGTGGGTCGCCCGCACCTTCATCGGTGATAGAATGAGGATTGAGGAGGAAGAATCGTATAGGAGGGGCGGTGAGGGGAAGGAGCAGGTAGGAGGGGTGGGGAAGGGCGGGGAGGGAAGGAGCCAAAGACCTATTCGGGAGAAAGAAACAATGTAGCGAAATGTGGGGGATAAAATTAATGGGAACGGTTGAGGCCAGGTGGACAGAGGGCGTTAAAAAATCGGATGCAACATTGTTCTAAAGTCTTCAGACTAATTATAGTGGCTGTGGGCGGGAGGGAAGCCAGAATGGCTACATTGTAGCAGTCATCAAATTTTACATTGTGGGAGGCAGCATGTGTGGGGACAGAGAAAGAGAAGTTGGTTGAAGAGGGATTGCAAGAAGCACGGTGATTATTAATTCTAATATTGAGGGGGGTACTACAGAGCCCAATGTAAAGAGCTGTACATAATTTACAAAGAAGGATATATACTATATTAGTTGTGGCACAGGAAGGGGAGGTAACAGAAGGAAGATAACGATTAACGAATTTTTTGGGTAATCGGTCTGTAATTAGAATTAAACAAGTTTTACACCTTGGCCGGTTACAACGGGTGCCTGGAGCTTTGGAAATATTCAAAGATTTATGGAGGGAGTTAGTGGTTCTAAATATAGCAGACAGGTTCGGGGGACGTTTGTATACAACAGAGGGACATTTAGGGAATAAATTAGTAGTGGCAGGATTGCTAGAAAATATTGGGAATAATTCTTTGAGGAGATGTTTTAGGGACTGTACGCCTGGGAAGAAAGTGGTGCAAATAGAAATATTGTTGTACTTAGGACAAGAAGTGGATTTAGGTTGGTACGGTTATCTAAGGATTTTTTTATTTAAAAGGGATTCAGGGTAGCCCCTGCGAAGAAGAGACTGGTGTAGCTTGGAAAGAAAGCATTCAAGGGACTCCGGGTTGTTACAAATTCGATGACCTCTGATAGAAAGTGAGTATGAGTATTTTTTTTTAAGGTATATGAAATAAATTTAAAGAACTAGGTTCAGTCAGTATAGACCCTACCTTACCGGATATCCTTAGTCAGTATTTCACAAGTGCCCGATTATGCGACCTATTCGCATTTTCATTCGTTCTGAGAGATGAGGTTTTATGGTTTCCAATACGTTGCATAAACCATCTAGATCGATTGTTAAGGTTTTAGCAAGCATAATTTGTTTAGAAACATTTTTCTTATGCGATTCCTCTAAGAAATGGGTTACTTCATCTTCTTTCAACGCTTTTTCTGATCGCAGCAACGCTCGGTTTCTCTCCCACTCACAAAATGAATTCTATCTCCATCCTCTCCGACGCCATTCTCTTCTGCCGTCGACTTAAATGGAAGCTTTTCTTGGAAATGCGGCCCTCTCTTTCTTCTTCCTCCAACCCCCCGCACTCTGCTCTCTCCAGATTTAAGCCTCCCTCCCAATTTGAGCCCAAAGCCCTTCTTTCGAATTATCCTTTAGAAATTTTTACCAACCTTCTCCTTTCCAAACTCTCTGAACCCTCTTTTCTCCACTCCCTCAAACCTAATCCCAATCTTTCTCCCTCCGAAATTTCTGCCCTAAAAAGCCTCACCCGAAACCCTGATATTGTTATTACTCCCTCCGACAAAGGTTCCACGGTAGTTGTACTAAACTCTTCTATCTAAATGAAGCTCTCCGGCAGTTGTCGGATGCCTCTTCCTACCAGCCCGTCCAAAATGATCCCAACCCCACATTTTTGGAAAACATCACCTCTTTCCTCAAGTAAAAAGGTCCCGATGAAGGTTTCTCTTCTCATTATATCTCTCTTCTCACCCCCCCACACCCTCGCACCCCCAATTTCTACATTCTTCCAAAAATCCATCCATTCATCCAAAATCCATTAACCACCTTCCATTTCTGTTTCCCTCCCTGTCACCACCCACGTTTCTTCCCACAACTCCACCTTTAATAATTTTTTTAAGGTTGGTATTCTCGCCTCCCTTCTCCCTTCCTCCTTCCCAATCCAACTCAAAGATCTTGAGTCTTCTTGTATTTATTTTTTCTATGCTTTCTCTCCGCAAGGACTCAATAAATCCCACTAACTTCTTCTATCACCTCTGCTCATACTACTTTTTCCTTTCAAATTTCTTCCACTTCCCGCTTCCCGCCCCCACCTTTCCTCTCTTTCCCCCTCCTCCCCATCCACTGTCCCTCCCCTCCCTCCCTTCCTTCTCAGTCCTCTACGTTTATAGATTCGTCACTCGAGTGATCCTAAGTGTAGTGTTTTATATATATATATATATATATATATATATATATATATATATATATATATATATATATATATATATATATATATATAACTGCACTTAGGATCACTTAAGTGACGAATATATAAAAGTTTGCCAGAGGAAGGCAGACGACAAACACAGAAAACAAAAAAATGATGAACACACTTACAAAGTTTCTTGATATTTCGGTGCCACTAGCCCCTTGGTCGCAAGAGCGAAGACTGAGAAGGAAGGGAGGACTGAGGCGGGAGGAAGGGAGGACTGAGGCGGAAGGAAGGGAGGGAGGGGAGGTACAGGGGAAGGGGAGGAGGGGGAGGGAGAGGAAAGGTGGGGGCGGGAGGCGGGAAGTGGAAGAAATTCGAAAGGAAGAAGTAGTATGGGCAGAGGTGATAGAAGAAGTTAGTGGGATTTATTGAGTCCTGGCGGAGAGAAAGCCTGGAAAAAGTAAATGCAAGAGGACTCAAGATCTTTGATTTGGAGTGGGGAGGAGGAAGGGGGAAGGGAGGCGAGAATGCCAACCTTTAAAATATTATTAAAGGTGGAGTTGTGGGAAGAAACATGGGTGGCAACAGGGAGGGAAACAGAAATAGAAGGTGGTTCATTACAACTGGAGCGGTGGCCATTCATGCGGATGTTAAGGGGAGTGGTCGTCAAACCAATGTAAAAACTAGGGCATAATTGGCAAAGAAGGATATAGACAACATTATGGGAAACGCAGGAGAGTGAGGGGACGGAAGGAAGATGAGCGGCAAGGAATTTATCAGGCAGAGGCTGGGTGAGAAGGATGCCACAAGTTTTGCAACGTGGGCGATTACAGGGCGTCGGAAGGGATTTAGTATGGCGGGAGATTAATTTAGAAAGAGGTTTAGTGATTTTAAAGAGGGTAGAGAGGTTGGGAGGGCGTCTAAATTTGAGAGAAGGACAGCGGGGGAAAATTTTGGAAGTGGTAAGGTTGTCAGAGAGGATGGGGTAGAGGTTTTTGATTAAGCGACGGATGGAGTGAACTCCAGGGAAATAGGTGGTACAGAGGGAGATTTGATCATGAGGAAACTTATTAAGAGAGAGAGATTTAGAAGAAGAGGGTCGCTGTAGGATTTTTTTTCTGAAGAAGACGCTCAGGGTAGCCTCTGCGAAGGAGGGATTGGTGGAGATTAGAGAGAAAAAGGTCAAGGGATTCGGGGTTGTTGCATATTCGGTGACCACGGACAGAGAGGAAAAAGGGGAGGGATCGTTTAGTATGGGAGGGGTGGCAACTGTTGAAATGGAGATTTTGTTGCTTGTTGGTGGGTTTGATATGGACAGAAGTGTGGAATTTATGGTTACTGAGGGAGATGTCTACATCCAGAAAGGTAATTTTGGAGGCAGAGATGTTAGAGGTGAAGGAGACAGAGGAGGAGGAGTTTAGGGAGAAGATGAAAGAGTTAAGGGAATCAAGGCCATGTGACCACAGAAGAAAAATGTCGTCAATATAACGAAGCCAGAGAAGAGGTTTAGGAGAGCAAGACGAGAGAAAAGATTGACCAAAGGCACCCAAGAAGAGGTTAGCATAGGAAGGGATGAAACGACTGCCCATGGCACAGCCTTTAGTTTGGATGCAGAATTTATTATTGAAGGAGAAAGAATTTTTAGTAAGTATAAAGTTGGAGAGGTCAAGGAGAAAATCAGAACTAGGGAGGGCAATGGTTAAGAAAAAGATGGATAGCGGAAAGTCCTTCAGAGTGAGGAATAGACGTGTAAAGAGAGGTGACATCTTTAGTGGCCATTAAGATGTCACAGTCAGAGGGGAGGGGGTAGAGTGGAGGCTTTCAAGAAAGTGATAAGTATCTTTGATGTGAGAAGGGAGAGAGAGAACAAAAGGTTGTAAGTAGTAGTCAACGAAAGCGGAGATGCGTTCGGTGACGGAGTTATAAGAGGACACTATTGGGCGACCAGGGTTGTGAGTCTTATGGATTTTGGGAAGAATGTAGAAATTGGGGGTGCGAGGGTGTGAGGGGGTGAGAAGAGATATATCATGGGAAGAAAGACCTTCGTTGGGACCTTTTTCCTTGAGGAAAGAGGTGAAGTTTTGCAGAAATGTGGGGTTGGGATCATTTTGGACGGGCTGGTAGGAAGAGGCATCCGACAACTGCCGGAGAGCTTCATTTAGATAGAAGAGTTTAGTACAACTACCGTGGAACCTTTGTCGGATGGAGTAATGACAATATTAGGGTTGCGGGTGAGGCTTTTTAGGGCAGAAATTTCGGAGGGAGAAAGATTGGGAGTAGGTTTGAGGGAGTGGAGAAAAGAGGGTTCAGAGAGTTTGGAAAGGAGAAGGTTGGTGAAAATTTCTAAGGGGTGATTCGAAAGAAGGGCTTTGGGCTCATATTGGGAGGAAGTCTTAAATTTAGAGAGAGCAGAGTGCGGGGGGTTGGAGGAAGAAGAAAGAGAGGGCTGCGTTTCCCAGAAAAGCTTCCATTTTAGTCGTCGGCAGAAGAGAATGGCGTTGGAGAGGATGGAGATAGGATTGATTTTGGGAGTGGTAGAGAAACTGAGTCCTTTAGTTAGCAATGAAATCTCGTCGCGGGAGAGAGGGGTGGACGAAAGGTTGACAACTTGCTCAGGTAGCTCAGCTGTGTTAGCGGTGGAGGGTGTTGGGGGAGGAGGAGGATCTTTTGGAAGGGTGCGCTTAGGGAAAACCAATGACGTCGGAGGAGGTGGGGGGGGGAGGCTGAAACAGGTGGCGAGGTCGGGTTTGGCTGAGTGCAAGGGAGGTTGTGGAGGGGGGGGGTTGCCAACTGAGTCGGAAGGGAAATACCGTTACTAAGGAAAGAAAGGACGAGGGAGGAAAGTTTACGAAGGGATTTAGCGCGTCTAGTGGAAAGAACGCCGAGGGCAGAGTCGAGAATGCGTTGGATACTAGGGAGAAAGTGGGGGCTGCAGAGATTGATGATATTGATGAGGGAATGGATACGAGAATGGTATTAAATGACCAGAGCATGGTAATGCAAGAACACCGAGTGACAGAGAGAGCTGGTAGTTGTGAGAGTGAAAGAACAAGCGTAGAGATGGAGGGAGGCCGGAAGTAGGGAGTTTAATGGTGAGGCCATTAGGAAAAATGCCTAGGGAGAGACAAATGGAGAGAAATTCTGAGTGACACGTGAACTGTGCTAACTTGAAGGATAGTTTTTTAATAGTATGGATCCAGGAGGAACCACGTCAAGGGGACCTCCGGAGTTACGACGCGCCGACAGGCACGGCTGGCGGGAACAAACAGTCAACGTGCGACCGCGAGAGAGTTCGGTCCGTACGGTTGAGTGTTCGTGAGTGATTTGTCCGCGAGAAGGACATCAAGACAATTAGCGTGGCCGAGAGAACGGTCTGACCTGGGAGGTTTTGTAATTGTCAAGTTAATAAAAGGGTGTTAAAAAGGTGAGAGGGTTTATTATTCTTAAATCCTCGCTACTGCCGAGTTCCCGAAGAAGAAGACGGGTTCGAGAGAGAGAGGACAGCAGCCTGATCCAGAAGGTAACAGAGGTTCGCCAAGGAGAGCCGAAGAGGCGCGGCGCTCGTTCTAACAGAGCAGTGGTGGGATAATTGCAGAAAAACCAGTGGTCGCAGCGGGAGCTCTACGAGACTACAAAACCAGCCCGTGAGCAGACTGGTGTGGAATGCTGTTTGCAGTAGCGGTAAGAGAACATCAGTGCAAAAACCCAGTGCTAACAGTAGGCGTGTATTCCCCTATCCCTGAGTTACGAGTGTTAGGGTTATTAGAGGGAACAGTTGGTTCGAGAAGTAGGAAACGTGCTCAAAACTGTGCCAAAAGTGAGACATGGCGAGTGAAGAAACGGGGGCTGTAAAGAGGGAATTAGTAGATAGCGCGCCCTTTCTTGCTATGGTGACGCCGTCAACCATGCGTCCGTGGCGGGAAAACGAAAGTAGCGTTGTAAATGACACGGACGGGGGTCGGTGCGAGGCTAGTTCGCTACGGGGTATAAGCGAAGGCTGGGGCGAGCATAGAGCGCTAAGGGATCAAAACGGGGGTCGGAGCGAGGCTAGACCGCTAAGAGATACAAACGAGGGGTGGAACGAGGCTAGAATGTTAGACTGGAGAGAGGCTAACGTGTCGGCGAGCGACGTGGCTAGGGAGCACGAATTCCTACGAAGGGAAAAGGATATCTTGGACCGGGAAAGGAAGCGTCTGGAACGTGAGAGGGAAATAATGGCGGGAAGATCGGCGTCAGCGGGAAACCATTCTATTGGGCAGCGTGAAATGGCGGAAAGACTATTACCTGAGTTCGACCCATCACTGCCAACAGGGTTTACAGCTGAGCAGTGGATTAGATGAGTTCAGAGTGTCGCGGTCGCATACGCGTGGGAGGATTCGTTGTTATTAACGCAAGCCGTGCACAAATTACGAGGCGCCGCGGCGACGTGGTTGAATAGCGTTGCAGAGGAAGTGTACTCGTGGGAAACTTTTAAAAGGAAGCTATTATACAGCTTTCCTTCATCAGCAGACTAGGCGGAAGTGCATATGATACTAAACAAAAAGAAGAAACAGCGGAATGAAACGTACGAGACGTATGTATACTCAATGAAGGCATTAGCGAGTCGCGGTGACATTGACAATACATCCCTGATAAGATATATTCTGAATGGAATTGGCGATAAGGAGTTAGTGAAATTGTTGGCCATGTGTGACTTCCAGGACGTTGAGGGACTGTTGGGTAAAATTAAACGATACGAGAGCGTCGTGGAACGTCCGCGGATTGAAGAAAAGCCACTTGTACGGAATTTAAATCAAATGGCAAATGAAAAGTCAGAAAAACGGCCTTGGGAAATGAAAGAGGAAAGGAACTCCAGTCAGATGAAGTGTTTTAACTGTGCCAAGCTTGGTCATATGGCCAGGGACTGTGTAGAACCAACTCGTGATAAACTTTGTTTTATTTGCAATAAAAGTGGGCACATATCTAAGGCGTGCCCGCAGGCAAATCAAAGAAATGTACAGGCTCATGAGAGGGGGAGAAACGTCAAGTTAATCAGCTGTGCAAATGAGGAAGTAAAGGACGAATATCATAAATGGTTGGAGATTAACAATGAACGTATCATTGGGTTTATCGACCTGGGCAGCGAAGTAGTGACCATGAGGAAAGATGTAGCAGAGAAGATCGGATTGAAGTACGAGAAAAGTCTGAAACGCTTAACCGGATTTGGATGTGGAGGTTGCCAGGTCGTCGGTTCGAAGCAAACGACCCTTAAAGTGGACAACGTGGACTTCAACGTTGAGGTGTTAATTGTTCCGGACTATTCACAAGATGATGCCATTATTATCGGACGGAGTGCTCTAGACCAGAGGGATGTCCGAGTTGAAAAGGAATACGAAAAGCTTCGGATTACGAGACTTTCTAATGAAAAAAACGAAGAGCAAAAACTAAAGGTTTTGTCGGTGAAAGAAGAGGAACCGATTAAAAGGACCGAGATCAACATCAACGACAACTTAACGGAAGAGGAGAAAGAATCAGTATGTGTGCTGGTGAACAAATTCAGAGAATGCTTTGCTACAAGGATGAGCGAATTGGGTACGGCAAAGGTGGACAGCTTCGAGATAGAGGTAAATGATTGACAACCAGTGAATCTGCGACCGTATCGTCTACCTTATGCTCAACGAGCGGAGATGCAGAAGGAAGTCGACCAGTTGTTGGAATTGGGCATCATAGAGGAATCAACGTCAGAGTACGCAAGTCCAGCTTTGCTAGTTAAGAAAGACAGTGGTGAGAACCGGCTCTGTGTTGACTACAGGGAATTGAACCGGAAGACGAAGAAGGTCAAGTTTCCGATGCCCGCCCTAGATGAACAGCTGGACAGACTTGCGGGAAACAGGTATTACACCACTCTTGATCTTGCATCAGGTTACTACCAAATTCCCGTAGCTGCTGAGTCGAGACCGATGACCGCTTTTGTAACAACCCAGGGACTGTATCAGTTCACCAAGGTCCCCTTTGGCCTTGTAAATGCACCCGCGGCATTGAACCAAATGATGAATCAAGTGATTAGGAAGACAAAACCCGGAGATGTTCTAGTTTATATGGACGACGTATTGATTCCGAGCAAGACGGTGGAAGAAGGCATGGAAAAACTAGCCAGATTACTCGAGGTGCTGAAACAGGTGGGACTAACGTTGAAGCCATCTAAGTGCGAATTCTTCAAGGACCAGGTGGACTATTTGGGCTTCGAGATCAGTAGCAAAGGGATAAAACCGGGAGAGAGAAAATCCGGGCAGTCAGAGATTTTCGTAGGCCCGCTAATGTTCACGAAGTCAGACAGATTGTAGGGCTGACTAGTTTTTTTAGAAGATTCGTGCCAGGTTTCGCGATTCTTAGTAGACCTCTGACGCGACTAATAAGGAAGGATGTAGCCTTTGAGTGGGGAAAAGAGCATCAGAGTGCATTTGAAGAATTAAAGAAAAGATTGGTGGAACGCCCGACATTAGCGTTGTATGACGCGCAGGCAGTACACGAAGTGCACACCGACGCCAGCAAGAGTGGCTTAGCCGGAATCCTGCTACAGAGTCGAGATGGTGAAACGCAAAAACCTATTGCTTATTATAGTCGACAGACCACAGAGGCGTAGAGAATGTATCACAGTTACGAGCTTGAGGCGTTGGCCGTGGTGGAAGCTATTGACAAGTTTCGGATGTATCTTTTGAACAGGGAGTTCAAGGTGATGACCGATTGCAATGCATTGAAAACCACGATGATGAAGAAGGAGATGCTTCCCCGCATCGCAAGGTGGTGGTTGCGATTACAGGAATACGATTTCACCGTGGAGTACAGGTCAGGAAAGAGTATGAGTCATGTTGATGCCCTCAGCCGGAATCCAGTCGACGAAGCGAGAGAACCGGAGACGGCTGACCTAAAAATATTCACCTTGCGGATTGATGAGTCGGATTGGCTTCTGACAATGCAGCTGCAAGACACCGAGATAAAAAGAATACATGAAATACTGAGAAAACCCGCAGAAAGAAATGACGAACGTCAGATACTAAATGATTACATAATAAGGGACAATCGGGTGTGCCGCAAGACAGACGAAGGAGCCAAGTGGGTAGTCCCAAAGGAGACGATCTGGCGAATTATAAAAAGCAGCCACGACGACATGGGGCACTATGCGGAGGAGAAGACTCTTGAGCATATAAGAAGAAAATTTTGGTTTCCAAAAATGAGGAAAAGAGTGAAAAAATACATAGCGGCCTGCATCGAATGCGCATATCACAAGAGGGCAGGAGGGATGAAGGAGGGTACACTGCACACATTTGAGAGGGTGACCACTCCGTTCCATACAGTTCATGTGGACCATCTGGGACCATTCCCACGAAGCAAGAAGGGACACGAGTACGTTCTAGCTTATCAAGATAATTTCACAACATTCGTTGTACTGAGAGCCGTGAAGGACACAAAGACGAAACCGGTCTGCGAGGCACTCAAGGATAATGTCAGCTTGTTTGGGTGTCCCGAACGGTTGGTGTCAGACAGAGGAACTGCCTTCACCGCGAAAGAATTTGAAGAATTCTGTGACAGAAACCAAATAAAACACATAAAGAATGCAACAGCCACGCCAAGAGCAAATGGGCAGGTGGAGAGGTCAAACGCAGTAATTTCTAGAGCCATTTCCACACAATATTCAGCAGAGGATGGGAGTGACTGGGACGCTAATTTGAGAAAGATCCAATTTGCAATGAATTCTATGGTGAATAAAACGACAGGGAAAAGTGCGCATGAACTATTTTTTGCCTATCGTCCACGCGATGCACTTGGAAACCGAGTCGTGTTGTCATTACAAGACAGTGAAGGTATGGAGGGAATAGAATCTCTTGATTTAGTTAGAGAGGAGGCTCTAGACAAAATAACTATAGTTCAAGGGAAACAAAAAGAGAGGTATGATGCGTGTCACAGAACCCCGCGAAAATATGAACGGGGGATATGGTGTTAGTAGAAAGGGAAGTTCAGGCGACCGGGACGTCGCGAAAGTTAGCACCAAAGTTTAAGGGACCCTATCAGATAGATAAAGTATTACCTAGGGACAGGTACATCCTATGTGATATTCCAGGGGCAAAACGCACTCAACGTGCCTTCAATTCAAGCACACAGACAGTGGTGAAAGATATAGAACAGACGTTTCGGGGTACGCTAACCCAAGTAGGAAATGACCCGTTCAGGGCATACAATCGTTCACTCATTCACTCAGACCGCACATGCTGCCTCCCACAATGTAAAATTATGACCGCTACAATGTAGCCATGCTGTCCACCTGGCCTCAACCCTTCCCATTAATCTCCCCCACTGTTCGCTACATTGTTTCCTTTTTCCCGAATAGGTCGTTGCCTCCTTCCGTCCCCCCTTTTATATATATATATATATATATATAATATAAATGTTTAATGAATATATATATCTCATATAAATGTTTATACAGAAAGGTAGAAAGAAAGTGGATAGGAACACGTAAAATTTACAAAGACAATGGTGGTGTGAAGATGAAATGATGGCCGATTCCAAGCAGAAAAAATTCGACTGGACCGGGAATCGAACCACGGACCTTTGGATTTCGCGTCCAATGCTCAGACCACCAAGCTACCCAGTCTACTAAGAAACTGCTGGAATCGGCGGGGGGTTTATATGAACAAACACTCCCCAGGGCATGACCCACGAGAGCGGCCAATAGATGGCGCGCGGGCTGCTTATCACCCACCGGCAGAGAAGGAATGACACACACAGAAGGCGAAATGAAAGAATAACTCAAGCACACAGACAGTGGTGAAAGATATAGAACAGGCGTTTCGGGGTACGCTAACCCAAGTAGGAAATGACCCGTTCAGGGCATACAATCGTTCACTCATTCACTCAGACCGCACAGCGGCAAATATACTCATATAAATGTTTATACAGAAAGGTAGAAAGAAAGTGGATAGGAACACGTAAAATTTTGGATATTTTTCATGTTCTTACAGTGTTCGTTTTTACCCCTTCCGGATTTTCATCTCCCTAGCAACATCACTCCTTTATCCAACTCTCTGCTAGTATTTCCTCATCCCACGGGCACACCCTCCCTTTATCTTTGCATACGTCCTAATTTGAAGACCATGAAATCTGTCGAAATATACTTTGAATCCTGCATTCTGCATCTCAACTTCTGATAGAGATGTTTTTTTGGTCATTTAAATTGTTCGACCAATTATACTCGCGTCATTGTCAATGCGACATGCTAATAAGTAACGACATTACTTTGTTCTCAAGTGCGCATGAAATACTCATCGGTATCAGGTGCGAGTTAAAGGAAGACTGAAGAAAAATATCATATAATTGAGCATTTTTTATCGTTAAAAAATGTTTAGACACAAACATAGCAATTCTGAAAAAATGATTGACACACAGGTGTAGTTCACAATGGGCACGTTTTATAAATACGGAGTTCCCACACACATTTTCGTCTGTATATTCACAAAAATTGTCATAAATGTTTTCGTCGAAGCAGTACTGAACATGAGTAATGTGGTTGTTTGGCCATTTTCTAAATACCCTTCCTTGAACCACTATAAAATTTGTGAATCTTGGGGCAGAGAACTGGAAATGTGTGGGTGATTGCATTTTTAAAATACTGTTTCTCTGGATTAGGTTCACATTTAACTGATCTAATAACACGAGACCAGAAACTTTACGCAAGAAATCTTTCCACATACGGAAAAAGTATACATCTAAAGGTTGTATCAGTCCCTTAGTTTTCGGGGGTACCATCCCCACAAGAACTCTTTTATTCTCCTGCGTCACTTCAGCAATGGCGTCTTGATCTTTGTAAGCACCCCAGGAATCTATCAAATGAGCACAATCTTTGTCTATTTTTGGGGAAAGAACACGTCCGAAACAGTCCTGTATCAAAATGTTTTTCGTTAGTAGCCCTGAGGTGGATGCCACACGATAAATATTGGACGCATTAAAAATGTTTGCATTTCTGGGAATCTTTGTATCCTTTTCCTGTAAGCAGATGAGGAGGGGGAAAGGAGCTCACCTTCCATTGAAATTGCATTTACACTTTGGACGACTGATTCCACTATTTTCGCACCGCGAAATTTCAGTGTGTGACCAGAATGAATTTCCTTTTTGAAGCCACTCTGATCAGTGTTTAGCACGTGCGATGCACTTCTGTCAATCACTGTTTTCACTTCCTCTACGAATTCCTTGGCCTTCGAGGTGATAGACCGTAATTCCAAGGAATATTTTTTGAAGTAACTTTCGTCACCTTTCGCGAAACTATGTTGTGGCATTTATTCCATTTCCACAGGCAGACGTGAGACGCTTTAAAGTTATGTACTCCTTGCTCCAGTTTTTTATTTTCTTCGAGGCCCACCTTCGAAAATCCCTATCGTGCGCCGCTAAATGATCTTCTTTCTCAATCTTGAAGCGGGAAAGAAGAGCTGTTCGGATTGACCAGCACTTTTCCCTCAAAGCACCAGCTTCCATTACCTGCTTTTCGTAGCGATGCAGTTGTGCCCTACTAGTGATGAAGCGAAAATTGTGTTGAACTGTCTCCAGCCGAAGATTTCCCTTCTTTACGGACTTACAAAAGTCAACCGCCATTCTTTTCTGGACCATTGACGGCTCTGGCCTTGGTTTCTTCATCGGTGACACATCGTGTGATGGCGAAGAAGGAGGAGAAGTAGGAGAAACATCTTCATCCGTTTTGGATTCACCGCTACTCTCTTCATTATCCTCAACGGTTATCTCATTCCTCTCACCGTCAAAGCCAAAGATTAGATCTTCTTCGATCGAGGCATTCGTCGTCATCCATACAGGATTTAAGCATCGCTGAAACACATTCATTAATATATTTCAATGATAAATCTTTGATTTGATACACTAAGAGTGAAATATGGCGTTATAAAATAATGTTACAAAAAAATACTATAATTTAATACTAACGAAGAACTTACATGCGAGCTTTTCCGCCAGTTCGGTTTCCTCTGCAGTGGTTTCCGAAAAAGGAAACGTATCAGGAAATCTACTCTTCATCAGCTTCAAGACGTTTAGAGGATTTATCACCAGGGCCATAATTATCCCGAAACAATCTTATAACCTACGAACTGACAGATCTTGCAGTAGTATAACACAACCCACAAGCAGCCAGTGAGTTAGAGGTAAGAGAATGAGTCCGAAAAATCCTAAATGAAACGTGTAAATGACCAAATTCAACATTTTCTTCCTTGCTTTCTCGTCTGGTCTGATATTCTTCTCTTTATTTTTATTATTTATATTATTTATATTATTATTTATATTATTATAAGAGATAGTCTTATATTCAAGAAAATACCGTTCACGAAAGTTTCGGGTGATTTTATGACAGTACCTAACAATTGTATGAGGATGGGGCCCTCTCCCCCCCCTAATCCCGTTTTTCACGTACGATATCTTTAAATGCAAAGTATATTGTGTGCTTTAGAAATGTCCGCGATCGGTCGCAATTCAAATATTTAGCCGGTCAAGTTTATCCCGAAAATCCAGCGGCGCTCACAAACGTATATAGGGAGGTAACACTGAGGCCATTCACTTATTTAGTGCTCGACTTTGCTCAGGAGACGGACGATTGCTTGCGTTATAGGACGCACATTTTCCCTACAGAAATCACCGAAGTTTACGTGCCACCACACCTGTTGGACAAGATACGAGATAACACTAGTGTCCCACCACACCTCCGAAATGGGTAAAATGGATAGAGTAAAACGAAACATAGACATATTTTAAAAAATCAAGAAAACGAAATCGAAAAAGGAACGCAAAGCTATCATAAAGTCGGTGAGTTCGGATGTCATAAAGACTTTGAGTGAATGTTGCCAAAATGTGTTAAACGGAAATTTAAAGATAAATCCAAAGTTAAAGAAGAAATTGCTCAGTTACAAGGATGCGATCAGAGAGATAGGTTGTTACAAAGCCCCCCTGAAAAGAAAACGTGTGGTGCTCAATCAAAGAGGAGGGTTTTTATCGTCTCTTTTAGCTGCCGTTCTCCCCTTAATCTGCGGAGGGTTAGCTTTAATTAAAAAATAATGAGTTTTCAAAAATTTCTCTTGGTGGACCCCACCATTTATGAAAAAGGACAGAGTATTAAAGACCGATTGTCGAAATTGGACAAGGAAATGCGTGGTGTTTTGGATCGAAAAGATTTGGCCGATAATCAAAAATGGCATTACTACCGAAAGGTACTGGATTCATACTTGCAAACAGTGAGTGATGAACCGGATACTTCACCACAAGTTGATTTTGACAGTATTTTAGCTACCACCGGTCCAAAGAGGAAGGAAAAGAAGAAGAAATCGGTACGACTAGGAAAACACTCGAGCGTAAAAAAGGAATATGATAAATTACCTGATGAGAAAATCGACATTTTTGGGGATCGAAGAAGACAATTTATAGCAATGGACAAGAAAATTAGAGACATTTTTGACCGAAAGGACCTCTCAAACTCTCAAAAGTGGTTTCATTATAAACGGATATTGAATTCGTATTTAGAAAACGTTCCCAACAGTAAGCAACCCATTCCTTTGCCGATATGTGATGTGAGAGGATATTCTAGTGGGGTAGAATCATCGCATAATTTAGCGAGAGCTGGAAAGGAGTTGTTGCACACCAATGCTAACATTGGAAAACAATGGGAAGAACGGCAGGAGAAAGGAGTAAAACAAATGGATCTACTGACCGACCTAGAGCGACAACTTCAAGAAAAGAAAGCAAAAGCAGAAGCGAATCTAGAAGAAGAAGAAGAAGACAGCAGCAACGACGTGGAAATGGAGGAGGAGGAGGAGGAGATACCTATTCCGCTGAGAAGAGGAAACCGGAAACGAAGAATAAAGGAACCATACACTCCGCCGTCATCCCCCATAAAGCGGAGAATAAAGGAAGAAGAGAGTCAACCTTGGATTCCTCATCCTTGAGTAAAATCTATTACGAACCTTCCCATCCAGCCAGTTTTTCTACTACAGACGCACTGTGGAAGGCCTCTGGCAAAATATTTTCCAAGAATGAAATACAAAAATGGCTGGATTCGCAAGATGCTTATACCTTGCACTAATCAATCAGGAAAACTTTTTCTCGAAATTATTATGACGTCTCTTACATCGATGAGACTTGGCAGTGCGAATTTTACGATATGAGAAATTTGAAGAATTATAATGATGGCTTTCAATATCTCTAAATAGTCATCGACTTATTTTCTAAATATGCCTGGGCTGTTCCTTTAAAAAATAAGACTGCTGAAGTTGTTATCGAGGCTTTTCGAGCAATTCTTAAGGAAAGGAAACCATTGAAAATTCAAAGCGACAAGGGGAGTGAGTTTGCAAACGAAAAATTTAAAACATTCCTCAAGAAACAAGGAATAAAATTTTATGCTACGAACCAGCCAGTCGTCAAAGCAGCCCTTGTGGAAAGATTCAACAGGACATTGAAAAGTAAAATGTACAAATATTTCACCAAGAACAATACGCTCAATTACGTGCGTGTGCTTCCGAAATTGCTCCAAAGTTATAACAATCGGGTACATTCCAGTATCGGACTGGCACCCTCGAATGTGAACATTTCGAATGCTTTTTCGGTGGCAAAAAGGCTAATAGAAAGAAGAAAAAGGAGAAAACCGAAAAATGAAACGAGATTTGCGGTGGGTGATCACGTTCGAATCAGCAAAGAAAGAAATCCATTCGCGAAAGGATACACAGCCAATTATTCCAAGGAAGTGTTTAGGATTAAAACCATCTCGCAAGGTTTGAACGTACCTACTTACCAGTTGGAAGATTTAAATGGAGAAGAAATAAAGGGAACATTCTATAGGGAAGAGTTGGTCAAAGTTCGTCTGTCAGAAAGTACATATTTTCAGGTTGATGAAATACTCAAACGTAGGGGTAAGGGTAAGAAGCTCGAGTATTTCGTTAAATGGAGAGGCTACGGTGATGATTTCAACAGTTGGGTTCCGGCTTCTTCCGTGAAAAGGCTTCAGAATGACGGATAAGGATGATTTTTATGTTACACTTCTCAGCGACAGCTCTGGTAATTATTTCCCAGACAATACAATCGCTCACTTTTGCACGATGCTACCCGAACGAATTTCACTGCAGAATGGTGAGTGGACCGTCGCCTTGATGGAAATTTCTGTGCCAGATGCGTATGAATCTCCCGTGGAAGATGTGTCGGTGAGAATCCTCCCAGATCACACCGTAAAATTGGATAAAAAATACAGTTCCCTTAAACATTTGATGGATTCAATGCGCAACAGCGTCCCTTCGGAGAAACAAGCGGAGTATGACGTTGAAATCAATAAAATTAGCAATGAATATACGAATGTTGATATGGAAGGTGGTGTTGCTGAGGAGAAGGAGGAGGAGAGTGTTCCTCCGCAGCTTCCGCTGACACACTCCAGTATGGAAGGTGTAGTTACTCAGGAGAAGAAGAAGAAGGAGAGTACTCCGCTATCGCTTAAACATTTGATGGATTCAATGCGCGACAGTGATAATGTGAATCCGCAAATGCGAACCAAGCTAGTAAGGACTGCTCGTGTAGCAGAAGAAACGAAACATACTGGAACACTTTTCGTATACACTGATTTAATTAAACGACAATATATTGGAGACAAGTTGATAAGATGCTTGAGAGTCATCAATACGGGAGGCGGAAGGCAACAGATCTTTCAAAACCCATATTACTATCCTATCGAATGAAAGGAATTTGATATTATCGAGATATTTCTCTCAGATAAAATGGGTAAACCGTTTCCATTTAGCGATGGAATTGATCCAGCGGCGGTGATTTTGCACTTTAAAAAGAAGAAATAGCATTAGTATGTTTAGTATGCTTCAAGATGTCGAACGATGTGGATCGATATATAAGATTCTTTATTTAAAATCAGAGGGGTGGGGATATTGGTCCATTATATCAAGCAAGTTATTTTAAACAAAGAGAACACGGATTAGGATCTTTTTTCAGTGGATTGTGGAGATATGTGAAACCCTTAGTCAGTTCTGGACTGAAGGCAGTTGGCGAAGAAGCGGTAAAAGCGGGGATTGGGGCGCTCTCCGATATCGGTACGAAATCGGGAAAGGAAATATTACAAACGCGTTTTGGAGAGGCAAGGGCTAATTTAAAGCGAAGAGCTCAAGACAAGTTACAAAGAATGGCGGGGGCGGGCTTGCGTACAGCAAAGAGACGACGCAAAACTGTAACTGTGATGCGGATGAATAAGCGAGATGATCCTGAAAAGACGAAGAAGAAACGACGGAGAAAAGGACGAGGGAAAAAGATAATTAAAAAGAGAGGAAAGAAGGTGGGGAAGAAGAGGGTAGGGAAGAAGAAAAGCGAAGGAAAGAAGAAGAGGGTAGGGAAGAAGAGGGTAGGGAAGAAGAGGGTGGGAAAGAAGAAACAAAGTGGTGGTGGATGGAGGGATATATTTTCGTAAATGAGAAAATCGTGTCAGTCTTTCTCGAGTGTTGGTGGAGCATACATCAAACGAGATGGAGGAAGTAGTTCCTTCGTGTTTGTACTTGTTTAAACACCTACCCATCCAAACTAGCATTATCGAACGCAGGACTACACCGTATTATCCAATCAATACAATCGACACCAACTCTGAATTGAAATTTTCAATAAAGGGAAATGGTGACCGATACCTTGATCTAAACGATATTAGGCTCAAAGTTAAATTAACGTTAGTGAAAAGGGGGGGAATTCCTTACACCAATGTGGACCCCAAACAGCCGGGAGTCGTGAACAACATTCTGCATTCTATGTTCGAAAATTGCAACGTGTATTTTAACGCGAAAAAGGTGACGACCTCAGAATATTATGGATACCGAAGTTATTTGGAAAAACTGCTTAATTACGGCTCCGACGCAGCTCGCACACACATGGTTTGCAGTGGGTGGGAGCTCGATGAAGGAACGGATTTAGACAGCATGGAAAACGCAGGTTTTCTGGAAAGGCAAAGGTGGTTGAAAGATAGCTCTTTGTTAGAAGTGGTGGGGAAACTGCACGTGGATGCTTTTAATCAGCCGAGACTGTTAGTTAATAATGTTGACGTCACTATAGAGTTATCATTCGCTAAGCCGGAATTTTTCTTAATGGAAGAAGAAGGAGATGATGCCATTTTGAAAATTGAAGAAGCAACACTGTATGCTACACAATGCGAGCTCGATCCTTCCATTTTGGTGGCTCACGCGAAACTTTTGTCAGATGGAACGCCGATGGTGTTACCGTACAAGCGAGTAGAAATCAAAACATTTACGATTCCCGCACACAGCACAATGTTCAACAATGATAACCTCATATTAGGCAGGATTCCAAATACGCTTATGGTCGCGTTTGTGGAGAGCAATTCATTTCTAGGCAAAAGAAATAAAAATCCATTTAATTTTCATCACTACAGCATGTACGAATGCTCAGTCTTTGTGGATGATCGTGCATATCCTTGCGGAGGATACAAGAGTGATTTTCATACTCCTTCCAAAAAATTCTGCACAAACGCGTATCACCAACTATATGAAGTCTTGAGATTGTCTCATGGAGATGTCGGAAACCAAATAACCAAGAAAATGTTTGAGCATGGATATTTCGTCCTGGCATGGGATCTCACTCGCGACAGCTCGGGACACGAGGACCATGTTAGCCTCACTCGCACGGGAAATTTACGCCTGCAAGGAAAATTTCAACAAAAACTTCAAAATGCAGTAACCGTACTCGTGTATGCCGAATATGATGCGGACATATTGATAAATAAACATAGGGAGATTACTTTAATTTAGTCGTGAGGAAACTCCGAAAGGGAGAGATGCAAACTCACGAAATCGTGCGCGTCCTCAGACGTAATCCACTCACGCGTGACTCTTTTCGTGGTGTCTTTCCCTCTGATGCCCTACCGAAATATAAAAAACCAGGCACGTATGTAATTAATTTCGACCCATCAAACAGCCCCGGAACGCATTGGGTCGCTGTTCACGTCATCAACTCGCAGCGTGCTGAATATTTCGATTCTTATGCGATCGAACCTTTCGTGACCGGTATTCTCAACTTTCTCTCAGAATTTAAGCTGTTTAGAAGGAATACCAAACGGCTACAAAATTTTGAATCTGATTTATGCGGAGAGTATTGTTGCATCTACGCTCTCTTCAAATCCACCGAACGTTCACTTCAACAATTCGTGGAAGTCTTCCCCAATCCACACAAAAACGATTGCAAAGTTGTCACATTGTTTACGAAATTTTTTGGCTCGAGAGTAAGAGATAATCATCGGTGTCACCCAAATTCTCAAGTTTGCTGTGCATTAGCGGAAACTGCCATTTGGAAGCGGAGACTGCTGGATAAACAAGATGCTGGCTTCCATCGGAGAAGACGTGCACAAGAGGAAGAAGAGGAATCAGAAAAAGAAGAAACAGAAATCTCCTGAAAATAATAATGAAAAACTTTTGGCTTTATCGGCAGAAATAGAGGCGTTACTTCAAGTTCTGATTCCTCCAGATGTTAAAATAAACGTTGACGTCAATTGAGCGAACGACACCAAATGGAACTTCATATCTCTTCTGTTTCCGCCAGACGTCGAAGTGAACCTTACCGCTCATTTTAGATAAGAGACAGAACGTGATTGGTTAAAGACTTACCGCTCATTTTAGATAAGAGACAGAACGTGATTGGTTAAAGATAACGAATGTGTTCTGAGTGACGAATACGTTTTCTACTCAATCAACATGCAGTCGTCGAGTGGAGAGGTTCTTGAGCAGCCGCTTGAGCAGCAGCAGCAGCCACAGCAGCAGCAGCCACAGCAGCAGCCACAGCAGTCTTCAGCTTCCGATCCTCGGCGGCGGAGAAAGGTAACGAAGAAGAACGACCAACACCAGAAGGCGGTGAAAAGGAAGAAGAATACGGACAGTGAAATTGACGAGATATTCAAACTTTTGGAGAAAGAAATAGAGGAAACACTTCGAGAAAGCGCAAAGAATAAGAAGAAGACTGTTTCCCCCGGTTTTCCCCCTTCTCTCAAACCACCTTCTCTTCCTACCGATTTCAAACCCCTATACTGTCGCGGTTCTGTGCTGAGTGCCAACAAGGAGATTCACATCGCCTGGCAATTGCGACCGGGTGGTGGACGAGCCTACGCAAGATTGCTGATCATCCCATCCGAGTGTGGTGACTGCACACGAAAAAATATTAAGTGACTATTTTAACAATACTGTACCAATACCAGACGATCTTGTGCATGCAAACTTCTCTGTCGCTTTTACATCGCTCTTGGGTGAGAAACTAATTGTGCTCAATCGAAATTCGGGTGTTGCACTCGTTGATAAACGGGAAGGTAATTCAATTCTATTGAACAAGTTAGAATGGCTGGAATTGTCGAAAATTTTAGAGAATGTCCGAATTGCTATTCGTGTTGCCAACCAATGTTCCACTCATCTGGACGAACACTTTCTGCCTGTGGAAAATGCTGCGCGCAGACTGGGCGTGCAGCATTTGAGAATAACGTTTGGGGTGAAGCAGAGTGGCAGTATAAACGTCCCCTTTCCAATGGATCCCCTGCACACGGAAGGATGGGCAAAGTTATGGTCGACTTCCAGGCGGGAAGTAATGGAAAACTATTTGTGATTCGGGAGTTGGCCATGGAAGATCTGGAATCACCGTGGCGAAGGTCGTGGCTTTTCCAGATTCCTCCAAGTTACCCCCATGACAAGAAAAATGAGTGGTTAACACATAATTGGCACGGAATAGATTATGATATGGGAAATATTCCTTACGATAATTTCCCGAGCATTCTCGAAAATGAAACTAAACGATTCCAATATGTCTTTGCTAAAGGTTTGGAAAAATGCAAATTTTTATCATTACATATTGGGCGACCAGTAATCGAGTTGGAAAAATTTCTCGATGTGCCCAAATTGGCGAATCTTCCGGTCACGTCCATTAAATGCAATCTTTATTGTCACCAAACGGAGAAATTCGCATGTGCAATTAAAAATTGTTCAAAGTTAAAAAAGTGGATTCATGAAATCGTACCTTATAATAAACTCAAGGCAAAATTGGAACTTATTTGATGGACTCAAAGTGATAAATTTGAAATGGACTTGAAGTGATGAACACAAAGTTGAGAAGTGATAAATTATTTATGTGACAATTGAAATATTCTTGAAAATAAATTACTCTAAAAAAAGATGTTTTATCTTCTTATTTTACCCACTCATCCCACCATATAATTATTAGGAGAGGTTTAATCATAAATAAAAGTCATAAATCCTTCAAACATTTGACATTTATTATTTCAATATATTTTTTTTACATTTATTGGTAATATGGTTAATAAACGTCTGTTTTTGCATACTTGAAAGTGAACACTAACGTCTTCACAAGGGAATCCTTCTCGCCTGGCACGGGTAAGTAGTCAATCAGAGATTTCACGTTGTCGGTGCACAGCACGGGTTTTGAAAAACTCGATGGCCCCTTTGAAATGAGGAAACCGACGGTATTCTCCTCCTGGACGCTGAAAATGTTGACGGTGAGGACGGGCAACTGCTCCTCCGCTTTACTGCGCACATTCGGATCATCTATAGATTCCAGTGGAACAATATTGAATCTCTCGTACACACCTTCCGAATTTTTGAATCCGGAAAAGGGAACTTTCCCCCCAATGAAACACGCCGTTCGATCCCCGACACGAAAATCACAAATGTGTCTTTTGTCGAATTCTAGGGTCAGGGAGAAGTCGGTCCCGGGCATGTCAGCGGGCAGCAAGATGTCATAGTGGTGTTCTCCGGTCTCCTTCACGCTGATGACGCGATCTCCCAATTTTGCCCTGGGCCGGGCCGCTAACCATCCCCAAGGAGGAGGGACATAACGAGATGTCCCTCGCACAACCCGCTTCTTCGGCTGCTTCGGTCCCTCCACCACCTTTTCCTCCTCCTTCTTTGGCGGCTCCTCCTCCTCCTTGGACATCTCCTCCTTCACCTCCTCCTTGGGCACCTGCTCCTCGGGCACCTCCTCTCCCATTCCCTCCGACAGTTTCTGCAGATTCCCGCTAATTTCCATCTCGTACGGTCTCTCTACTCCTCGCGACATTTGACTCGACAATAACGGAGTCCGAAAGAGAGAGACCACCTACTTCCACTTTCGCCATATGGCGGCTTATCTCTCCATGCGAGGCCAGGCGGGGCTGGGGCGGGGGCGGGGGCGGCGGCGGCTGCGGCGTAGGGGCACTTGAGGGGCGGGAGAGGGGAGGGGGAGTGGAGGGGGAGAGGAGGGGGAGGGAGGGGAATACAAAATGGAGGCGACACAAACAGTGGCGGACTCTGGTGGCAACTGTCTTAGCTTTCTTAGTTTCCTATCTACTATCACTTCCCTCAAACACCACACACCTATTTCCCTGGAGTTCACTCTATCCGTCGTATAATTAAAAACCTCTACCCCATCCTCTCTGACAACCTCTCCACCTCCAAAATTTTCCTCCGCTGTCCTTCTCTCACTTTTAGACGCCCCCCCAACCTCTCCACCCTCTTTAAAATTACTAAACCTCTGTCTAAATCAATCTCTAGCACCTCTAAATCCCTTCCGACGCCTTGCAATCGCCCGCGATGCTAAACTTGCGACATCCTTATCACCCAGGCTCTGCCTGATAAATTCCTTGCCGTTCATCTTCCTTCCGTCCCCTCACTCTCTTGCGTTTCCCATAATGTTGTTTATATCCTCCATTGTCAAGTTTGCCCTAGCTTTTACATTGGTTTGACCTAGACTCCGCTTAACATCCGCATGAATGGCCACCGCTTTAGTTGCAATAAACCACCTTCCATTTCTGTTTCCCTCACTGTCGCCACCCACGTTTCTTCCCACAACTCCACCTTTAATAATATTTTTAAGGTTGGTATTCTCGCCTCCCTTCCCCCTTCCTCCTCCCCACTCCAACTCAAAGATCTTGAGTCCTCTTGTATTTATTTTTTCCATGCTTTCTCTCCGCCAAGACTCAATAAATCCCACTAACTTCTTCTATCACCTCTGCCCATACTACCTCTTCTTTTCAAATTTCTTCCTCTTCCCGCTTCCCGCCCCCACCTTTCCTCTCTCTCCCCCTCCTCCCCCTCCCCTGTCCCTCCCCTCCCTTCCTTCCTTCCACCTCAGTCCTCCCTTCCTTCTCAGTCTTCTACGTTCTTGCGAACAAGGTGCTAGTGGCATCGCAATATCAAGAAAATCTGCGTGTTAATTTTTTTATTTTTTTTTCTGTGTTTACCGATTGCCTTCCTGTGGCAAACCGTTTATATGTATATGTGTATATATATATATATATATATATATATATATATATATATATATATACCTTCGCACCTTGTTCGCAAGGTCATAGGGGACTGAAAAGGGAGGGAGGACTGAGGTGGATGAAAGGGAGGGAGGGAAGGGACAGAGGGGAAGGGGAGGAGGGGGAGAGAGAAGAAGGGTTGGGGTGGGAAGCGGGAAGTAATACCAGGAACAATTTCGCAATCTTAATCAATAAAGCTCAAGGTCAATCTTTGGAATTATGTGGTTAGTTTTAAATGCGGATTGCTTCTCACATGGACTACTGTATGTTGCGTGTTCCCATGTCGGCAAACCAGATAGCCTTATTATCTACGGAGACAATGGAAAAACATGAAATATTTTATATCTACAAGTATTGCAAAATTAAACTTTAATGAAATTCAATTTAAAAAACACTCACGGAAAGTTCCTTAAAATCAAATAAATAAATGAAATTAAATATCCATTCAATTCAAATAAATAAATAGAATCAAATAAATAAATGAAATCAAATATCCATTCACTTGTTTATATCATAAGCCTCTCATCCCCCGGAAATCTTACGTATATTAATAGTTGCTTACAATCAGCTAATGACACTCGTTTCCTCCGACGCCAGAAATCATACATGAAGTTGTCCTCTCTTTATGCTTTATATCTTCACCATGGCGTCTCCTTGCCATTGCAGGTAACAATCCCTTCCACCACTCCACCTTCTCTTTTCCTCTACAAACCAGATCTAGCCGCCCTATTTCATCTCTATCCACCAGCCCCTTCTACCACTCGGTTGCTTCCGCAGCAAACCCCCCAGGTTAAAGATTCTTCCTCGACGTTTGATTCTTCCTTTTCAGAGGAAACACCCCTAGACACGCCGAAAAACGAGGTAGTAAACTTATCCTCCATGCCTCTAAGAACAGCTGAACTGTCATCGTTATATAAAGGTCTCTCTTTCTCACCAACACCCAAAGTAGACTCTAAGACGATAGCGATATTACTGTTCATTGAATAACAATCAAAAGATAAATAAATGGGTAGTGAACAACGAAATAGAATTAATTATTGCAAAAAGAAAATTATTCAGCTTCTCAAACGGTAGGGCACGTGCGATAAGGGAAGAATGGATAATTTTCGCTACATGGGGATATAACCAAGATGTCTTTCCAAGCATCCAAGTATTCCAAGGAAAATATTCCTTTGGAAGCGACTTAAAGGTGAGGTGTGTAAGGTACACTTAAATTGCAACTTGATACTCTGCTCTCGAAGAAAAATGAGCCAGCTCCATGACCGAAGCTTGCAGCTGCGGAGGTGTCGGGTTCCGCTGTGGAAGGAGAGAGGAAGACTGGGAAGGGGAGGGACTCTCAAGTTCCACGCTCCAACGCAGTTCCCGATACATGCTTAGGAGCTCGCGCTCACGGCCTACGACCATCGTCCCATCTTGCGAGGGAGATTCACACTAACTTGCCGTCGTATTTAGTCTTAAAGGAACTTTCCGTAAGTGTGTTCATTTTTTGTGTTTCTGTGTTTATCGTCTGCCTTCCTGTGGGAAATTTTATATGTTCATCACACGAGTGATCCTAAGTGAAGTGTTGTATATATGCTATATACATATATAACATCTCAACCATGTATGATAAGTCTATGTACAAGATGGGGCATGTTATACCAGTCAATATGTAGGACCATCGAATGTTTTCGCGAATGGCTGAGCCGTCGCTTCCTTCGCTGATATTGTGAAGTAGCCTTATGAGAGAGAGAGAGAGAAAGCTCTCTAGAGCTATTATCTGAGTAACTTGATCCGCGAGGGTCCGTCCATCAGGACAGAGAAAACGGAATCATTAGAGTGGTTAATATAATAGTTAATAGTAGGTATCAGTCATTGAGATAGGGTAGATATTTTTCTCAGGCACTGTGGATGACATGTGATATGCATTCTTCATCTCTTTCGAAATCAGGCCCTTGTTCTCACGAATCACCCTCTTCGGTATTACGAGCGTCAACAGTCACTATGCCCACTATGATATACCACCCTTTTCTTGAAGTTAACATTTCTGGGTGTTTCGAGCATCGCCAGTCCAACTAAGCGTGTGACCGGCTCTTTCCCTCGCCGCAGAGTCAAAAATAGGGACGAAACTCCTCTCAGTGGTTTTCATTCCTTAATTTCATGTTTGGAGTCTTCATGTGCATATACTCCTCAAAATTGTGCCTTTATAAGGATGGAGGAATTTTAAATAGATTTTATACCATGAAACTTAGTGACTCTGCCTACCCCGGAAGGGAACGGTGTGATTGGTATGTATGTTATACCATACATATAACGTCTTAGAACCTCACAGAAAAGAACCTAGAAGTATAGGTGATTCTTCAAAATTATCATATGTGATTGAATTCATTTAACAAGTTGAGTGCATATCGATACGTCGATGTACCTTTCCAATTCCTGATTTCTATTTATCCGATTTTCAATCTTAAATTGAGCTCTGAGTATTAGATATTGACAAAAAAATTTTAAAAATGTGTAAACATTTTTTATTTACGGAATAATTCTTTTACAAATTTAACAACCCGCACAAAATTTTCCCATCCACGTCATATTTAATTAGTCAAGGCTTTTCCGATGGGAATATTTGTCTAAAATCATGGCCCCTTCCTCAGATGTAATATTTTCCGCAGCTATTGGATGCGTTTCACTTTCAGAGTATTTATCTCTTAGGATTCTTCACTTTTTACTGTCACAACCGGACTGAATTAAATGATGTGCTATATTTATTGTTTTCATAGATAATGAAGTCCTCCCAAATATTTCATTGGCTCAATCTCTTCTGAATCTATACCCTTTTATGCAGTCCCTAACTAAAAACGTACCCCTTTCGCATTCACTGGCAGCACCACTACCGACTACTCGGCTGCCAGTCAATTTTTCAATGGTACATTCATTCTCTCGCCCTCTGCTTCGCCAATTTACAGAAATATGAATGTAAGGAAGAGGTGAGGAGTAGAGGGACTGAATGAAAATAAAAGCAAAATACATACTGCCTCAGGTTGTGGCAGAAGAATGAGAAATGGGTAGTAGCACAGCTTTTCAATGGACGCGTAGTACTCAAGACAAAAAGATGGACGACTCCCCTTGTCCCTTCCTATCCGCGTGCAATTCCTTGGTTGTGGTCTAATCAAAGAAGTGGTATGATCATTCAAAGTGCAAAATTCAAATTTTAGGGAAACACATAACCTTCAAACACCAGCCTCTTGATGGTTAGGTCCATTCTTATTTGATCCCCTACTCTTCAAAGGACCCTTTTTGGCCCTTTCAAATATCACTGAATGGATAATGAATGCAGCATTACTGGTTCCTCAGAAAG
Source organism: Ceriagrion tenellum (assembly GCA_963169105.1). Classification (NCBI taxonomy): domain Eukaryota; kingdom Metazoa; phylum Arthropoda; class Insecta; order Odonata; family Coenagrionidae; genus Ceriagrion; species Ceriagrion tenellum. The sequence continues at coordinate 3,580,631 of OY720638.1, forward strand.
AATTTACCTTGCCCAAATTAAGAAAATGGTAGGGTTTTTATTTTTCGTTTTGAAAACATTTATGAACTTTAAATGCAGTTATGTTTATTTCTATCGCATAAATTCATTATTATATGAATGACATTATATGACACAATATATTTCTAATTATTTATGTAAAGAAAAATATTCACAATAACATAAGCTGTTACATAATTTCAGCGACATATATTTAGCAAAATAACCTTTATCATAGAAAAACAAAAGAGAATATATAAAAATATAATTGCCATAGTGCATTATTACAATATTTATGAGTATTTCAATCAAAAGTTCATTTTTTCTCTTGAAACTCGACAAAACATGGTCTGAGAAATAGGTAACGCTGGTTTCTCTGGGCAAGCTGGACAATATTCCTCATGTGAAATAGTAAACCAAGAAAAACATGTTCATTTGCCAGCTCTGGTCTTCCCTTCCTCGTTGCCGCTGCATTCTTTGCAAAGGGATATCGGTTCCTAACGGAAATCATAAGAATTATTTACCGCAAGGGAAAGACGCGTTCTGCAAAAATTCAGAGCTAAAACTGCAACCATCGCCAAAAATTCATATTTTGCTAATATTCTAGGTATAAAGTAACACTGAAAATACCAGTAATAATTTGATACTTAACAAAGGAAAACTTAAATTAGAACAAAACTTGAACTAAATAAAATGAAAAACTCACTTCCATACACAGTTTCTAGAATAATTTTCTAGAAACGTAGTCGGATATAGTTTTCTGTGTTAGCTTGGAACAATTTACATAGCATCAATATTATAGCTACTATATTATTAATGTCCGATATTATCATAGTTTTGTTAATTTGCAATATTAACATAATATTTGTCCATGCTACAAGATAGTTATCGAAGTGAATAAATATATATGATAAAATAACAACGTTATCATACATCGTTGTTATATTTCCTTCAAAAAAGGCAAAAAACAATGAAATATTAAATATAAAATTAGCAGAATAAATTATAAAAGTATGTACAATGTTAAAAAATACCTGATAGTAACAATCTCCGATGGAATTGTGATAGAAACAAAGTAAATTTCTAAGATCAACTAAAAAACACAGAGGGAGAGCTGTGGTTGGTCTCTGCTGTGGTTTTCCCAGCATACCAAGACAGCAAATTTTGGTGTTTATTGACGAAGGGTGCCAATTGTTTACGGCTTTTGGAGATTTTCTGTTTTTATTTAAAAAAACACAGAAATATGAAGTAGTTAAATCAAGTAAATAGTTAACAACAACAAATTTTAAAAAGAAGAAATATTTAAGTTTTTAAATAAAACTAGTGAGAATTCAAGATAAAGCGCATTTGCACCAAATAAAATAAAAGAAATATACTAGAAGAAACAGAACAGAGGAAATATTTGCATGCGTAATCCTTAAAAATTGCTGGTAATATCAAACATAGAAAAAAGTTTCAAAACGGTCGATCCTGGGAATCAACATGGAACCTCGGCGAGAGGCTGACGCAAGAAATACAGCGCAGGCAAGTATCTGTTCGCTCCAAGCGCCCTCGTGCTAGGAAAGGAGATCTCATGAGAGACTCATGTGAGACACGCGCCATTCGCTTGCGCCCGCTGCGTCCCTCCTGTGTGACATCCGCACTCAACGTGTTCACTAAATAGCATGCTTTAAAAATCGATGTCTCGGTTTTTTCCGTGGTCGCCCGCATAGCAATTGGATTGCGGAGTGGTAGGGGACATTGGGGATCATAAATAACTTTGGGGTTTGATGTACCACGTGCCACGACGGAGGATGTTTCTTTTGTTCCGCTGGAAAGACCCAAGCGGATCAAGTTACTCAGATGATACCTCTATAAAGCCCTCTCTCTCATAAGATGTCTTACAAACTCAACTAAGTTTTTATAACCTTTAAATAAAAGATTTAGCCACATTACTTCCCGCCCCACTGATGGATGATACCGCGTATTTTTCGTGCTTTCCACAAATTAAAAGACGAAATTTTTTAATGTTACAGAGGAGCTTATTTTTTGCGGTTAAGCTGTATGTAATGACTATCACCTATTGACTCATAACCAGGCGACGAATACATTCAATATGATGAATTGAATGTATTAAATCCAGCAACTTAGGACGCGACGTGTACACAGCAGATATCAGTCAACTCGGATGACCCGAAATAATATTTACGGATATCGTATATTGACTGGCGTATAAAATATTGAAGTTTTCAATTTCACTGGATATTAGATAATACATTCCAGTTAAATCATTGGAGTGAACGAATAGAATTGCGTAAACAATTAGCTTGATTTCAATGTGGTATTCCATTCATAACTGGTTACTCTAAACCCTAAGCTTCATTTTATTCACCGAATGGCAAATAATACGACCAAACTTTCGGTACTATTTCCAAATCTGGCAAAAAAGCTCAAGAAGAACACAGCTTTTAAATTGCCCTTTTAGCTGATCATATTAACTATATCCCTCTTTAAACCCATCTTTACACCGTTGGTGCCTTATTTATTATATAAGGCAAGAATATAAGGCACCTTGGTTGGTGCCTTATATTTTTGGATTCTTTAAAGTTCTTTTCAGTTGCTATATAATAAGATGTCGTTTCCAATGCTCTCTGGTTATATGTACTTCTGAATGTGCGTCACGAAATAATACACTAGCCTTTCGAGTGCTGAGCCCAATCACTCGGTGCGCTGTCCGAAAAGCGCAATACTGCTGGACTTTAAACACCAGGACGGGAGTTTCGTGCTACCTACAAGGACGGCTAGGGCTCATTTGACACAAACTTCGTCTCATCAAACTAATAGTCGTTTTTTCTTACCATAGACTGTTTTATTGTAGTAATGTTCGTATTCGTTATTTAAAAACATATATTAGCATTTAGTATAGTCATCCGATAGTTAGCAATACATAATTATCACTGATAAAAAAATTGATGAAATAATATTCAATGGTCATGAGTCCCAAATTGTTAGTCATTCTAATCACGAAATTGCATTATTTTATTGAATTATTATTAAATTTTAATCATTATTTTATTATTGAATATAATTTCTTCGTTTTTAAATATCTACTCAGACATGTTTGAATTTGAATTAATGACTGTAGTTGTGGTGTACCTCTAAAGTACATTGAATTTATTTAAAATTATACTAATTAAAATATGTGGAATCATAACGCATGTTTTATGGGCCTTATTTCTTGAATCTTTACGTTATTCCGAAAGTTATATCCATCACTCATTGCTTTGGGCTGATGTTTAGGGTGATGTACGATGGAAAATAATTTGGCACCTTGGATACTCTGTGACCGTGAAAAACATTCCAATTATGTTCGAGTATTCTAAAAGCCAAAGATTTTCTGCTGCTGGTTCAAGAGAATATTCATGGGAAAATACTGAGAAGGTACCCGAGCCCACTTGCGAGGTTAAACAAGCTGGATAAATTGAATAGATTATTTCGCTTGAGACTTATAAAAATGTGTGGACGTGAAGAAGCAGCTGCTGCCATAACGCCAGCAACAGTTCTTTCCATTTGATAAAAGATGGGTGAATGAAATGACTATTCTGATTTGTAAGTAGTGAAATGACTGTGTACTTGTAGCATGAGTTGAGTGGCGTGCACGAAAATTACAGATAACTTGAATTATACTTGTCCTTTCCGAGCTGATTAGCAATTTTCAAATTATACCGTAATACATTTTTCCTTCTATTTCAATACTATGTATGTCAAAAAAAGTTAGTGTGACAAGATAAGAGAGAGGGTCAGCATTGATCACTGTTTTCTATTCTGCTGCTCTTCTGTCACTGACTTACATTTATTGTAATGTTGGTATTTGATGATCAACGACAAACAGCACTAATAATTTTTCAATTACATGATACGTGCAAACGCATACAAAGTTATTTATAGTTCAATATACCACAGCTGTGTACATCGATCAGGGAGATGCTTGGAGACGTGTCACTAATAGAAATAGCAAATAACGAAGCAACGCCCAAGATGGATAACCATATACCTCTATTGCGCTTGACTTTGAGTTTTAAATATACTATGGCGTCATTCAAACTACTTTTCATGTACGATTCATGATTCAAAAATTCCAATCATAAAAGCTCCGAAGAAAGTTTGCTGTTTATTTTCTCGTCAAGATAACTTTATATGATGGCAACTCCAACACTGGTTGTTTACCACAGGGATCTTTTTTTATTATTCCAATATTCCACCATAATTTATATATTCCACCATATGTTAACCTATTGTCAAAGTTATTAGTAGTAAAATTTAGTGGAATAAATATTATCCATCTATCTATCTATCAATTTACTCGTAGTAATTCACGGATTGCTCACCACAAGAAGGATAATAGTGCTTTCCTGGCGTACGAGTCTCTTAAAGATTTCTCGGGCTTCCCGGTCTGGGTGAGTGGGTTGGCCATGTTGGCCGACGTTCCGACACTCGACTCATCGATACATCTTCCTCAGGGCAAAAGAGGTGATGTTACGATGACGATGCTCTCGAGTCGAGTGTCGGAACGTCGGCCAACCTGGATGGAAGCTCGAGAAAACTTTGAGAATACTCACAACAAAATATTAATGCAAATAATTGATGATATTTTCGTAATCATGCACTGTTCAGGAATCTACTTACACCAGCTTAGGGAAATACTGGATCAATTCAGCCATATTGGTTATTTTCTGGTAAGTAGTGAAAATAAACTATCAAAAATACTTCTGAACCGAAAATGCGCCGGTATTACCGGTTTCATAAAACTAGTGCTTTTAGTTACTCGTCAGTTAAATATCGTTACAATTTTATGAAGTCCCCGTATCAACTGGGTAGAACCCCCCTTAACGCTCCGATCACATCAAAGTAAGAAAGAATTGCAGATGATTATGTCGTCGTGTGCGCAGAATTGGCTAGAAAGAGAAGTTATAAATTAGAGAGCACTCCAACGGAAAGACTTTCACCTTGAAAAATATTTACAAAAGAAAATTAATGGCAATATATCTCCCTTATATAATCTTTCTCCTTTTATCGTTTCAGTACATTTCAATTATTACATTATAATTTAATTTTTTTCTTTTTTCATACATGACATTCACACAACGATCAATTTCCTACATTTCTATTTAGATTGCTTTTTCTTTATTCATTACAAAGCATTCATTTTCCCATTTTTGCCATGCACTATTGTCTCCGTCCACTTTGTAGTTAGCATCACTGAATTAGTTCGTTTTATACGCCTATACGTTAGTACTTTTTTATGACTGATCAATGAATAGCCTTTGAACATAAACATAATTTAATATATACATATTTTATATCAGGGACCCACATCAGTGCCTCAAGTTTTCTTCTGAGTCACTATTTGTGCTCGTATTTTGCCGATAACTATTTACAAGTAAATCGAGGTTTACGAGTAAATAGTAAGTTCTTGGAGAGTCTACGAGATAACGTAGCTGTTTGAAAAGAAAGGCAATATTGAGACTGGATCGGGGGTATTGAGTGAGAATTGCATGGATATGACTTCAAATTCAACTCTTGTTGTCAATTGGTTGAGCTGTAACAGTAAATCATGGTAAATTAAGGATTTCCTTCCGGCACGAGTTGTCTATATTGCCTCTTTATCTTGATAAAATCCCTAGCTTTAGAGGACGATTAAGAGGATAACGGAGTTATTTTTTTTAGCAAGTATCCGATCAATTTCTTTACAGAAAGATAGTGGTATAAATCCGAAAACTGGCCTGCTCTATCCGGGATCGAATAATGTTTACCTGAAAAGGTTCGTACCAAATTGTTTCGGTATTGTTTTTCCGTTTTCCAGAGGAAGGAGAAAATCCGCCTTCAGAGAAAGGAAATCAACCATGGCGGATGTTTTTTTCGTCAGAGTTGTGTAGTAAAGGCCCTGAATCAATGAACGTCAACGGTTTCTAAGGGGGGTGAACATGGGGAAGCCAAGGTAAACAAAGGCTCTGGTTTTGGAGTAAACAGAAAGCTTTTCGAGGCATCAGTTTCCCAAACCTATTGCTATTGATTTCTCTCCCCTTCCGATAACGAAGGAAAAAATCTTGGCGTTCGCTCCTTGCCACTCGAGGCGAGGAAAATCCAAAACATCATTTCTCCACTTTACATTGTTCTGGTTAGCATGCCCTCCATTTTGAGCCGAGTTCCCATCCCTTAAGGTGCGAAGAGCGACTGAAACTACCGGAGGCGAAATGAAAAGTACGCGACCGTCGCACGGTACCGGAGAAGCCGACTATTTTCGCAGATTACGTTCTTTTTGATAAGGTGTCCGTGACTCGCAATGTTTTTAAAGCAGAACGTCGCTGGAGAAAAAAATGTTCGGCTCGAAATTTTTTAGTAGTTACATCAAAATATAAAGAAATACACTGCACCAGCCCATAAGATTATCATGGTATCTTAAGTTTGTGCCTTTCAGGTGAAAATGTTGGGGCAAACACAGCGAGAAGATTCTCTCAGCAATTGAAATATAAAAAGAACATGCATTCCAAACTTATTCCAATATTTATCTATTCATGATTTTGGTTGAGTTATATGGTGAAAACCGGCAAATGTTTAAAGCCAAAGTTTTCTTCAGCAAAAAAATATCAGGAATTGTCATGTGGCCTAACGCTTTTATAATGAAAGAATTTTTCAGCCAACTGTTTCCTTCAGAAAGAATTGTGCTGTGCATCACTACAATCACTAAATACAAGTATTAGAGTCCGTCCAAGGAGATAGCGATCTTCAGATATACTAATTTGCCTTTGAAATAAATGAAAAAATAATTTGTTCATGATCGTATAATTTACCCGAAACGCCACCACCACCTTCGATTCTTCGGTCTCGTGATTCCCTTCCGGCGCGCTTGTTGATTGGCTGCATCTCTGTCTACTAAACCACTGTCTTGAATGAGGCTTAAAATTAGTTAACTTAACATTGACTCTTGGTTTCTATAACTTAAGAGAATATTTGGAGATTAATACAATGTAAGGGTATGAATTAATATGTCATCCACGTGAATTACTATAACAATGGCAGAGATGTAAGGAGAGTAATAATATGTTGCAATATGTGATCAATAATATTCTTGAGTAAGTAATCGTATTCTACAATATATGATCTACATTAAAGGTATTACAGTTGCCATTGCGCTGCTCGTTGCGTCTGTGGAGCCCATCGAACATGGGTCATTCGGGATAATAACGCCTATCGCGCGAACTCCGTCGATTTTAGAGAAGTTAACCTTCATATAAGAAAGTGTTGAGCCTAAGTATGTTCTTAAAGAAAATTACTGCATGTTAACTGGTATATTTTTAGACATTACGAATGATTTCTTTTAATTCAAGTTTTTTTAAATGTAAATAAAAATGTTTAAAATCTATACTATTTTTACATGTTTTTGGAAATAAAAATAGCAAAGTTGTTTTGATATCCACCGTACTTCCCTGATATTTTGACATAAATTCGAAAAATATAATCCATATAATAAATATGTAAAGAAAAACTTTGCAAATGTTCGACACTATGACCTCAAGATCGATTGAAGCGGTGCAGTGCGCTGCCGCGGCTGTGCGGCGGCCGTGCGGCGTGCGGGCCAGCGCCGTGCACGCATATACCGAGGGAAGGTTATGGCTTTGTTCCCGAGATGTTGTTGGTGTTGATTCGTTTTCCATATTGGACTATTTTTTATGATAGATTGTTCTCGCGTTTCGTGCATAAGAGGTTCCTCAATTATCTCAGCGTATATCAATCTGGCTCGATTAAAAAACTCGTAGTAAGGCTTGATATCTATTAGATACAATCTTAAGAACAGCAATGGTGGCGAATACAGTGGTGTGACATATAAATATAACTTTTATGCTGTGGAAATAAAGGTTTCGAGCATTACTGGATAGTTATGGTCCATAAATAGCCAGACTACCCTTTCGTCGGCATTCATAAGGAAAGCGAACTCCTCAAAGGCCAGTCATAGCACACTAGTTCGCTTCTGCCCTTGTGACCGCCACGCGCCCGTAAGGAAAATAGCTGCCCAAAAGGGTAGCGCCATGCCGCAGTGTTAATGCTCTTTAACGAGGAAAACCCAATCGCATCTCTGCTCCAATATTTAAGGAATAAATTACACTCTGACCACCGGGAGTGAATTTTGTCACAGCACGTGTGCAACATTTCTTTGAAAAATAATTAGGGGGATTAAGGCCCTCCTCGACAAAATCTTTGTTACAGTTGGGTTCTATCAGGTATAGTTACTTTGAAATCTGCTCGCCAGAATTCAATTTCGCTTAGTTTCTTGCATGGAGAACTCGTGTGTGGGAGTTGCTCAGTGTGCAGCAAGTTGCTTTGAGTTTAAGCACAGAGAAAGTGCGTACAATCACCATCGTGTTCATGGAACGAAATACCGCAGGATACAAGAGTCATCCTCGGCGTATATTAGTACTATGTGTGGCCTACTTTAAATGTTATTCTGTGAGTTTTGCAACTGTGGTTGATAATGTGCATCTATTGGTTTGACTGGCGCATCAGGTTTCAGCCGGAAACGATCGTGTTGAGTGATTCAAGGAAATGATAATCCTTACGCACTTTGAGTTGCATGAAAAATTTAACGAGCGTAGAGGAGAATGTATTTCCTTCGAGAATAAACATGTGCTACCTTGGTTAAAACTTTAGATTTAAACGGAGATATGAATGACAAAAATAATTTGGCACGTTTCATGAAGGAATGCTTGTTCCCCAAATATCTTTTTATGTGAGAGCAAAGTTCACGATGCGATAGTTTTCAGGACAGAATTTAAAAGTTGGCTGCAGCTGCAGCAAGTTTAAATTTCCTTCGAGTGTGTATCTTACCAGCACATCCGGTGAGTAATTGTACGTATATTAAAAATTGCTAATAATTCATTAAAAATGGCATATTTTGCGTAATCTTAAAAGTATAATAATTCTTTGTCGTTTCGGCGGAGTTCACGCAAATCGGTCGACCCAAAAAACAATTTAAAGGGTCAAAAGAAAGGGCTAAGAGGAGAAAAACTTTGAGGTAGTGTATCGCCAGATGAGTTATCCTTCGCTATACCCAAGAGCTACCGTACCAAGGGTGATGAGCGTGAAGAGTCAGCTGCTAAGTTTATGAAAGAGGTACAACAACCACGCCTTCTAGATAGAACGACGAGTTCTACCGAAGTGGAGGGCTAAGGGGCTTGAACAAAACGATATATTGCCTGAAGGAGCGCTTTGCGTTATTGTATCTGGACATTTTATAAAATACCACTATTTTTTAATTAGGAAGACTTGAAAAATTCATGGTGTTTCAATTTATCCCAGCTATTAGTCTGTGCTAGCAGCTAAAAAGGCAGCTTATCCTGAAAATATGATTGCAGTATTTAATTTAGCAGCGTTGAGGATCGAAATTTTGACTTGAATCACAGCAACTGGATACACGTAGATACTTACTATTACCTGAGATCAATGTGCTATATATATATATATATATATATATATATATATATATATATATATATATAATCGTTCACTCATTCACTCAGACCGCACAGCGGCAAATATACTCATATAAATGTTTATACAGAAAGGTAGAAAGAAAGTGGATAGGAACACGTAAAATTTACAAAGACAATGGTGGTGTGAAGATGAAATGATGGCCGATTCCAAGCAGAAAAAATTCGACTGGACCGGGAATCGAACCACGGACCTTTGGATTTCGCGTCCAATGCTCAGACCACCAAGCTACCCAGTCTACTAAGAAACTGCTGGAATCGGCGGGGGGTTTATATGAACAAACACTCCCCAGGGCATGACCCACGAGAGCGGCCAATAGATGGCGCGCGGGCTGCTTATCACCCACCGGCAGAGAAGGAATGACACACACAGAAGGCGAAATGAAAGAATAACTCAAGCACACAGACAGTGGTGAAAGATATAGAACAGGCGTTTCGGGGTACGCTAACCCAAGTAGGAAATGACCCGTTCAGGGCAAACAATCGTTCACTCATTCACTCAGACCGCACAGCGGCAAATATACTCATATAAATGTTTATACAGAAAGGTAGAAAGAAAGTGGATAGGAACACGTAAAATTTACAAAGACAATGGTGGTGTGAAGATGAAATGATGGCCGATTCCAAGCAGAAAAAATTCGACTGGACCGGGAATCGAACCACGGACCTTTGCAGTTTCTTAGTAGACTGGGTAGCTTGGTGGTCTGAGCATTGGACGCGAAATCCAAAGGTCCGTGGTTCGATTCCCGGTCCAGTCGAATTTTTTCTGCTTGGAATCGGCCATCATTTCATCTTCACACCACCATTGTCTTTGTAAATTTTACGTGTTCCTATCCACTTTCTTTCTACCTTTCTGTATAAACATTTATATGAGTATATATATATATATATATATATATATATATATATATATATATATATATATATATATATATATATATATATATATATATATATATTTCTATAATGCGGATAATTTAGGAGTATAAAATTCTTACTGTCCATTCATCCAGCAATATCTTACCTCAGACAACTTCATTCCAATAACAGTTTTGCGAAAATAACTATTCACCTATGTCAAGGCAACAGGATAATTTAGTTTTAAGGCTAACTTTATAACGTTTAACACTGTGAACGGCTGTAAAGACTAGAACAAGGAATGTTAATTATGATCCATCCTCTATGGAATCTACCACGGAATTTAGCATCCGAATTGTGCACCTACGGATTCTCCGTTCGAGAAAATCAATTTAGCCAGCGTCATGCTCGTGGAGATGCAATGATGGGAGTAAAGAACTGTCGACAGTACAATGAAGGAATCATTAAGGCTAAAATAAAAACACCATCGAAGAAGTCAGATATAGTGGAAATATACTTGCCAACAAAGGAGATGATGATGACGATATGCAATAAAAGTGAAATAGAATTGAAAAAGAGATGAGAAATGTCATAAGGGAGGAAATAACATAATCATTCTTGAATATTTTAATGCGATTTAAGATGCCTAAGGAAGAATGACTGTTCTGTCATATATATTTGGAAAGAAATACCATAGAAAAGCGATACTTCATAGGGTGCGCATCCAAATGCCGCACGTACTCCAATATTTTGTGGAATAATCGTTGAAAAAATACACCCAGAGAACTGTTACGGAATCTTTAACTATATCCAAGTTAAGACAGAGTATTATAAGAAAATAGTGCAGCAGACGCCGAAGGAATAATTAAAACTGAGAATACGTGCGCAGTGAATCTTCAAGCTCTTTTGACTAACACGGTATCATGGGTACTGGCATCCGTTTCCACCGCTCAAAAATTCAGTGATGAAGTACATCGTGCAGAAGTAGGTACGGATTTGATAGGAGTTCGGGCTATGCCCAATATAAATGACAGTGGGAACGATCTGATTCATTAGATGGATATTTTTTGTGAGCTCCCTTGCGCCACTTTGTTTGCTAAATGATAAAACAGGTAGGAGATTCATGTTTGTCTTGTTTTATCTATGGATGTGGGGAGAATAATGGCGTCCCAAGGTACCCACTTAGGTATCTGAAAGTGTGAGAAGGTTAAAAGCGAATGGATTACAAGGGGCGGGGGATAAAGGCGGGTAAAAGTAGGTTAGTTTCCACCTATTTGAAAAAAACGTAATTAACACTTGACGGTTTCCGCTGACAACCAATTTACCATTGAGGGAACGAGGGGGGGAAGGTTTGGCGAAGACTAATATCCCTTTTATGCTTTTTCTTACATCCCCGGGTGATCCTTTCTTCAAATCCTCTCACGCCAGTCGAAGATCTAAGTGGACGGCGCGAAACGTCAAACTATGCCCGAAGAGTGGAAGTCCGGGCCAACGAAAGGAAACCCGGCAGCGGTAAAGGAGTCCCTACTTATTCCTCTTAGATTTCCCATGTTTTTTTGTAATATTCCATGCCTTCCAAGCATATACCTCAAGTACTTGCCTTTTAGAGTGAGTTGAAAGACGCTCATAAGCTGCGACACCATTCCGCTAAGTTTCCGAAGAAATACAGATTTAACACAGTTATACGTCTATGTTCGGTTCAATATTCGCACAATATCATCCATATAGGGCCTTTGGCAATCAATTAAAACATGTATGGCTTAAAAACGGCGAATTTGCGGAGTTGAGGTCCATTAACTTCAAAAATCCAACGGAGACAGAATTTCCGGGCCCCACTGCGCGGTGCCGGCCAGCGACGCGCGATAGAAATATCGAATTTACTTTCGGCGTCCCGAATTTCTTTCCGAGACTTTTGCAGGTCAATGTTAAAATATGTTCACTTAATAGCCTGCTGAAATATTTCGGAACAAATATTTCTTTAATCAAAAATAATTACTGTTTTATGTAAAATTTTGCCTGAGAAAACGTCCGCCATTTTGTGACGTAGTAGCACACAATATCCTGGTGATATCTTCAATATAGAACCTTAAGTAATTTGGAACAATATCTGTAGCTTGAAAGTGACGAATTTGAGGAGTTTAGGGCCACACAACTTCAAAAATCCAGCGGAGTCAGTGTATCCGCGCTCCGCTGAGCGGAGCCGAGCCACGACGTGTGACCGAAAAATCGAATTTACTTTTGGCGTCGCTAACGTTATGCCAATATTTTTGTATAATTACATTTAAATGTGTTTACTATATACCCTGATGAAATATCTCGGTGACCATATTTCCTAAATCAAAGATAATGACTGCTTTATGAAACAATTTCCCTGAAAAAGCGTCCGCCATTTTGTCACATAATAGCACACAAATATGGACAAAAATCTCAAAAACATATGCAAAGTACAGAAAAAAAAAATGATTAAACAGATGATAATGTGTTTACTGAATTTAAATCCCTCCATTGCATCACTTATTGTGTGACTTTTACAATTTTCGACGAAAAATGAAAACGGGCGTTTCCTAGGAAATTTAGCCAGGTATAAACCTCCGTATCTAAGTAACGACTAAGGCCTAAGGCAAGTGGCTTATCATTCCATAATCAGCAATTATATTTGAGTATATTTGCAAAGTTTCAAGTCTTTAGCTAAAAAAAGCCATTTTGGACTTCAGTCCGGCATTTTTCGATTTCTGATCACTGTTCGTTTTTTCACCGGTCCACCTCCGGCTGCATTCCCTTTCACATCACTTGCTCAGAGGGTGACGTTAATTTAAAATTAACGATATCAACTCGAACATTCTACTTCTAACCAAGAAGCATTGGCACTAGGCACAAGCACAATACTTGCCAAAATATTTGTCAGTAGTAGATTATTTACTAAATCGAATGTAATTTAATTAAACATTAAGACGATGGAATCAAATAATGAGTGACAGTAAAGTCTGAATGTTTTCCACCATATTATACTACAAACTAAAAAGTGCATTCATTTTACAAAAAAAAATTATTAAATATCCATTACACAATCCGATAAATGATATAATTAAAAATAAACCAAAATTAATTCAAAATTGCCAATTCTACCAACATTATTCGTTACTATGTAATGCTCGTATATATTTCGGCCAACTGTCATTATAATTAGCATGTTTAAAACTCTTTTATGTCACTTATCGGGATAAGGATTTTTAAATATCCCGCAGCACAAAATTTAGGGAATATGAGCAACGTCGAGTCAGCAGAGGATAAGTTTGTACGAAGCTAATAAATTACGGAAATGTAATCAAATAATTGAGCCTAATCACTTTTACTATATATTCTCATTTGTAGTTCAAGGATTTCAATAAATAAAACATGATCATGTTTTAGTCATTTCATGTTGAGTTGCATAAAGCGCCACCTGGTGCCACTAAGTTCTGAGCCTCCTTGTCTAATGATTAGATTGGGTACTTAGTATTCCAATTGAAAAAGCAGGTTCATATCATTTAATAAATTTCAGGAAATATCGAGCATTCTCGGGCATCACCCATAAACTCCGTCCTAAAGGAAGGACTGAAAGGAATGACAAAGGAAGCACCGACGGCGGCGTTTTCCGCTCGACGAAATCAACTCGACTAATGAATGCTTCCATCGAGCCACACCTACCGCTTATATTGTGCTCAGATCTCTGCTTCCAACAGTAAAGGCAAGGATTTGAGGTGCCGGGCTATGATCTCCATATAAAGTTCCACTGCCTACATAGTTACTTCATGGTTAAAAGAATATACACCGGGTGATTCTACTTTCAGCGTTTTCTAATGTCGCATAAAATAAAGCTGCTATGCGCGCTTCATTCGATTGAATCCCACGTCACTGGCATCGCGTCCGTCCGCCATCCTAATAGTGTCACGCTTGATTAATTAATTAATGATTCCAATATCGGTTCTTTATTCTACGGAAGAGAATAAGTCGGCGACGCTGCAATTTTCAAGAAAAGAAATGCCGTGAAGAATAAATTAGTCGAAGCGACCGAAGATGTCAAAAAAATAACTCCCAAGAATGAGAGATGTAAAAATATTCCCCGTCTTTTCGAACTTAGCGTTCACCGTAATTGCCGGCCCTCCTCCGAGGAAATTCAATAGGAGGGCCTTGCTTTGTGAACGCCGTCTCCAGCGTCTTCTTCTTCGCTTCCCCCGCCCCCCCTCCACTCCCTCTCCTCCTCCTCCTCCTCCGCGGCCTCTCCGAATAATAAACTTTTGCCCTTCCTTCCCAACATCCCCGCCCCCCACCCCTGCCACCCACCCCGGAATTCACATTTAATGTGCAGCGTCCCCTTTCTCGGTGGTTGGGGAGGGAGGGAGGGAGGGATGGAGAGTGCCCTTTCGGGCGAAAAAGGCGGGATGCCCCGAGGGGGGGCGGGGGGATTGCATTTAGAAGAGTCGGGAGACGCGAGCGGTGGAAGGGCGAGGGCTGGAAGGAAGGTGGGGGTGGAAAGAGGGGCCGGGGGGAGGAAAGAGGAGACGGGGGGAGGAAAGAGGGGAGGGCGTCGGGAGAGGTACTGCTTTTCTTGGGGGGAAGTGCGGGGGTTGGACGAGTCGGGAGGAATTTGCCGGGGAAGCAGACGGCTGCCGACTGCGTGCTGCTTATTTGGCGCGACATTAATCCACAACGGCGTGCATTTGTTACTTTGCAGGGTAGGACGCAGCTTTACTTACTCTTACTCCAGGGAACACTCAAATCCGAGCTGATTTTTGGCCTCGCCTACAAGTTGCCTCCAGACTTTTTTGTTTTCCGCCATCTCAATGTCACCACCCAGTTTTCTCACATCATTGGCCACTTGGTCATCACATCTTATTCTTGGCCCTCCTGGTGGGCGCCTTCCTTCCTTCTGGGTGTCCCCTCCACACTCTTCGTATGGCCGTATCCTCTTCCCTTCTTCTGACTTGACCGAGCCATCTTATCTTTCTGCTTCTAACCACGGCCACGACATCGGGTCTTCTGTATAAATCTCAGAGTTCTCTGTTTTTCTTTATTCTCCATGTTCCTGCTTCAAGAGTTAGTCCATAAATTCTTCTTAATATCATGTTTCCAAAAGTTAACAACATTTTCTGTGTATACTTTTTCAGTGTCCACACTTTGGAGATTTACCACGTATTATTTGGATGATGAAACGAATAGTGAACTACACTTTGCACGAAGCATCTCGATTTATTTGTGCTTTTGTTTAACTATTCTTTAACTAAATGCTGCCAACTGAAGGCTTACTTTAAAATGTGTCAAATACCATAACGCCGGGAACATAACTAAATATATGACTTTCTTGATAGTTTCAATTAAATTTTCAAGCCTGCGTTGTTATAAATGTTTTGAGAAAGAGTAGCTTAACCAACGAGACGTGCACAATTAATCTAGCCGAATTAATATATGAAGATTTGGTTAAGTACTTAGGTGTTACTCTTACTCTGGACTTGTCCTGAGGAAGCACATAAGGGAAATTTTCGGACTGGCAAATCGTAAATTAGGATTTATTAAAAGAATTCTAGGAAAGTGTGACGAGAAATTAAAGGAGGTATGTTATTTTTCTCTTGTGAGACCTCACTTGGAGTACGCTGCTACTATATGGGATCCTTACGAAGTAGGGCTAGTTTCACATATAGATCAAATACAGCAGAGGGCAGCTTGATTTGTTAAACAAATTTTACAATAAACATAGCAGAGTTACTAAATTGTTGAGGGAATAAGGGTGGGAACCTCTATCCGATAGAATAGAAAAATATAGGTTAAATCTTTTACGAAAGTTTGATGTAGACCATTTTTTTCCGGACGTTCAAAATGTTTTGTTTGAGCCAAACTCTTATGTTAGAAACGATCCTAGGCATAAGATTAAGGTAATAGACTGCAGAACCAATAGATTTAAAATTTAATTTTTTCCAAGCACAATAAGGGACCATAATACGTAGTTGCGATAGATCAGTTCTAGGATACTAACAAGGTAAAGTAGGTTTTTTTAACTACGTATTGAACAGATTGCGCATTGACGAGATTGAACATTTTAGAGCGTATTGGTACTTTGTAGGGGGGATGGGACTCGTTCATTTTCAAACCAGTGAGGAATAAAGAATATGTTTGCTTAAGATTGTGATCTCGACGGGCGGCTTTGGTTTGATAGTGCAGAGACACCTTTTCAACTTTTCTATTCTACAACCTATTTCCTTTATTTTATTCTCATGATATTATCTACCGTTGTATATTGGAGTTCATAAGATATTGAAAACTTCGTCTGAAAATAAATTGGTTGTAAAATTGTATAAAATATTGAGTCTAATTATTAATCGACGGTCTGGAAGCGATTCCCATCTAAGTTGTTGCGAGAGGTCGGTAACACTAACGAGACTTTCACAACGGCCTTTCACGTATCTGGCTGATCTTCTCTGTACGTGTTCCAACTCTTTTTGAAAGCCTACCTCATGTCAACGGAGACGATTTTCTTTCGTTCTAACTTTGAATGACAATATCTCTTAGTGTGATGTGATGAATAGTGCGAATAGTGACATTAGCTAAACTGTAGATCTTTTTCTTTATATTTTCTACGTTCTTATTTATGCATGATATAAATATTGATGTTCTTATTTATGCATGATATTTTGAATCTGTAGTAGTAGCCCTTGTACTCCTTGCATGTTGGAGCGATTGACGATAGAATGTTTCTTAGTAGATTTTGAATTGGCGCATTACATATGTGGTACCCTGGTTTCAATGTAGTTTCGGTGTTCTGCCGTATAATTCATACATGTCTGGTGTGGAAGCACCCCTTGTCACACACCCTTTGGGTGGCTTGCAGGGTATGGCGTAGATGTAGATGTGTAGATGTAGATAAATGTGTTGAAGGAGACTTCGAATTGAACGATTATTAGGAGCCATTAGAATAGGAGCGCGCGAACGAAATCAATTCACGAGTGTCAGAGAAGCGGAAGCGGTTTGTGACGATAGGGTATTATAGAGGAAATAATTAGAAGGGAACCAGTTCACTAGGGTGAACAGTAACAATTAACTATGCTTGTGTTGCCTAACCCGAAAGGAAATTGCGTAATGAGTAAACGTATATGACGTATAAATGTATGTCTACTTAATTGATCTCTTGTTTATTAGAGTCACTAGTCCACTCCCCTGTTCTCACAAATTTAGGCATCGTATCTCCAAACGATGAAAAAATACGCGTGGTTTATATGGAGGCACAACAGGCGATTCCAATCGATATCACAGGCCAGCAAAAATATAGGTATACTCAAAAAGAGAAAACTCACACGATTTTAAATTTCGGCAGTACACAACCACCTTCTTCACAGTAATAGAGTCGCGAAATATATAACTCCGAAATCGAGTGAAATTGAGCCCGAAATTCAACTGTTAAACGTACATATCAACCATGATTGCACATGTATATTTCAATTTAAGGGAAATATAGTACATACGATCATTCTTTAGTATGGCCATAATTGGACATTTCCACCAGCGGTCCTCGCATGTCCTCAAACACGCAAGCACGTGCCTCCGATTCACGCCTACTACAGACTGGGAAACTTTCGCAATAGTCGTCAAATGTTTTCCGGTTCACGTCCCTTAATTTTGCCAAGATGGCTTCAACATGCATACCATTGATGAATATCTTCAGGAATCAAATGTGTGTAGCGATGATGGCTATGAGGGGTACTTCATATTAAGCCTGACGTTCTAAATTGATGATGTTCTACCGAATAATTATCGCAGATTAGTCTTTGCGTATGTCGTGCACCATCATCGAGGAAGTCATACTCCCAGTTAGTGAAACAATTTAAGTTAATATGTCGTTGAATTACCAACTAAAATCATCAATGAAATGGATTTATATCACCGTTTATGTTAATATACTGTTCAGATCAGACGTAAAAAAGATGTTCATCTTTAAAACTCCATGTTCAATTGGTTACACTTCCACGAGAAGAGATCCATATTATTATTATTATTATTATTATTGTTTATTTATTCTGGGTTGGATGAGACGGAACCGTCCCTTCTTCCTTCTTCCAGTATGTACTGGGTTGGGGAAGAGGGGACGATTCCGTCTCATCCATATGTCGTGCTTGGGGCATAAAACACACATTTTGCCGTAGAGATGGCGCTAATAATAACCCGCTAAATGTGAATATAGTATTTTGCCCCATTCCTTCCCTCATTTTTGCTCATTCATTTTTATGCTTTGTCAATAAAAATAAAGGAATCATTCCAATTCAATTCCGAAAAAATTATCTTTGTTACTGTAGAGGATAAAAATGTTACTCTCCTTCAAAATCTCCGGAACAGCTCTAAAAAAAGATAAAAGTTAGGCTGGGATAATTTTGATAGCCATGGCAGAAAGAAATAGAGAACATTGGTTACATAATTTAGTATAGTTTATTTTCCATTTGCATGACAAAGAAAAATAAAACGTAAACCATAAAATGGAAAAAAGATAATCCATATTTAACACATGATCATAGATTATCATCAAATGCCACTCTTCAACGGTTCCTAAAGTTATCCATACCCTAAGATCCAGGGAGCAGATGCTCCAGAGACATCACCTACATGAGAATCTCCTAACTGTACGCAGCCAATTTTGACTGATTTGCAGAAACACAAAGTTGCACAAAATTAAAACAATATCATGCAAGGAAAATGTAACCATGGATAATCTCACTTAAGCCGTTGCATAGTTTTACATATCTATAAAAACGGTACAGGGAATTAGCATTCCAATAGGTAGGTATACACGACAATCATTGCATTTACACGGCTATGTCATTAAGATATAAACGAATAATTTACATTAATGCTATTCGGTAATTCCTAAAAATATACATATTAACATACATTTTACTGGAAATGCATAAATATTGTCCTAGTGCTTGCATAATGGCAGCTAAATTTCTATCAAACAACTAATCATCAACCTTGATAACAAAATTGAGCTTTTTAGTCGGTAATGAGAATATTCATGATGTACTTAAGAAGAAAATTTCATTTTAATGAATAAGGTTAACAATTTCCTCGCAACCTCATTGGTGGTTTTCCAAAAATTAATGGAATAAATTACGCATAAATTTACAGCAACATGTATACTAACAGCTAGTATTGCATTGAATCCACTGAAAGTCCATCCTCCAAGTGAGTCGGGTATCATTAGACCAGCAGCAAAGCCCAGTCATCGATGCCCAACTATGAAAAAAGGTAGATTACAATGATTTTAGCAAAGATGGAGAAAAAAGGAATTCTATGAATGGGTGAGATTCAAGTGGATGAAAGACTGAGTACAAATATTTTCTCCTGGAAAGAAGACTAGAAAAAATGTCAAGACAGATAAGCAATTACTGGCGTAGGTGGCACAGTTAATGTATCATAGGAGCATTATCTATGAGAATGGCTTCAGAGAAAAAGACAAAGTATTGAACAAGAAAGGGATCCAGATACTTTTGAAAGTCCTTTCCCGCGGACTACAATCTTGACGTGGTGGAAGGGCTTGCGCGTTCCAATGACCCCTAGAGCTGAACTAGCGGGATCCATTAAAATTGCTCCCGGTAGGACCACCCATGACAGATAGGTCAAAGGGTAGGAGGCAGACAAAAGGTAGTCCAGTCATGGTATCATGTAAAAATACTGTAGGAAAGTAGGGATGGGAGTCCCTTCCAACTATTTTACTACCCTGAAAAATGAATGGCAATCAAAGACAAAGGAATCCTGGCAATTACGGGACAATGCTCCCGAGGTCGTCATCCCACGAAATCCTTGCACAACTGGGCAATCACAGGATACAACAACTAAGGAAGATAAGAAGAAAAAGAAAAGAAGAGTGAAAGTAACAATAAAAATAGGAACTTGGAACGTTAAGACCATGATAAGGGCAGGGAAGCTGGAGAATATAAAACGGGAAAAGGATAGAGGAAACGTAGATGACTTGGGGCTGTGCGAGGTGAGATGGAAGGACAACGGGGACTTCTAGAGTGATGGATACCGGGTTATCTGTATTGGTGGGTTGGAGAGTCAACATGGGATAGCTATAGTATTGAACGCTAAATTGGGAATGAAGGTAGTAAATATTGAGCAGGTGAGTGACAGGATACTAGTGGTAGAAATAAATGTACGCCCTACAAATTTCTTTTTGATTCAGGTTTACATGCCACTAAGCAATGATGGACAGGAAGAGGTGGATGAGGTGCATGAACAGATAGAGGAGATAATCAGAGAAGTCCTGAGCAATAAAAACGTAATAGTAATGAGCGAATGGAACGCAGTAGTGGGGGAAGGGAGAGATGGGTAAGAAGTGGGAGGGTATGGATTAGGAACGAGAAATGATCGCGGAAAGAAGGCTGTTGAATTTTGTAGGAGAAATAAATGAACAATAACAAACACTTGGTTTAAACAGCATCCTTGGAGAAGGCACACATAGAACATGCAGGGAGACACTGGAAGATATCAAATTGACTACATCATGGTTAGAACAAGATTCAGGAACTGTGTGAAGACCTCGCGGAGCTATCCGGGGCCTGATGCAGACTCGGATCATAACTTAGTAATGATGAATTGTGAGGTTAGATTCAAAAAACCTAATAAGAAAAGGAGGATGAAAAGATGCAACTTGGAAGCGTTTGAAGGGCAAAAAAGGAGGGTATAACAAGAGATAGTGGAAAAGAACATGGGTGATGGCAAGGAAATAGGTATAATCGAGGATAAATGGGAGAATATTAAAACAGGCATTGTAAGATCAGCTGAGAATACAATAGGAGCAGCGGAAATGAGGAGGGTGAAGAAGCAGTGGGTTACGGAATAAATGATTTGGATAATGGAGGAGAGAAGGAATTAGAAATATCGTCAAACCCGACATAGGTAAGGCGAAATACAAGGAACTAAATAATAAACTGCGACGAATAACCAATCGAGCGAGGGAAAATTGGTGGAAAAGGCAATGCGAGGAAATGGAAAACTACAAAAAGAAGGAGAAATGGGTGTTATACGCCTGAGTTAAGCTTCTTTTGTGAGGTAAGCGAGGGAAAACGGTACCAAAGAATAAGGACAAGAGAGATAGAATATAAATCAAGCGGGAAGATATTCAAGAAAGATGGCGTGAATATGTGGAGATGCTATATGACAGCGATAGTAGACCAACTAATTTAGATATATAGGAGGAGAAAAGCCTAGTTGAAGATAACCTCGGGCCAATGATTCTCGACGGTGAAATAGAGAAAGAGATGAAGGCAAGAAAAGTTGTAGGAGTAGACAACATACCTTCGGAGCTGCTAAAGAGTTTAGGAAAGAAACGTAGGCAAGCTTTTTCCGAACTCATACGTAGGACCTATGAGATGGGAGTATGGGCAGAGAATGGGCAGTCAGTATTGTGTTAGCAGTAATTGTGACTGTAGTTAGTGATCCCTAGTGTATATCTATCAGTGTTTTAGCATTATTAATGTGTGTGTGTGTGTGTGAATTCGGATAACCAGCGACCCAGTCTGTCCTCCTAGCTTCTGGTGTGGTGTCACGGAGAAGGGGACCTGATACGTGCACGCTCCTAGCATTTACTTTCCTTTTATTATTAAATTATTGTATAATACTATTGTGCTCATCGGTTAACCTTCCGCTGTCTTTCTTTGAAAGTGCTAAATATGGTTTACTACCATATTAATTTGTTTATCTATTCCTTAACTTTGTTAACCTAATACACTTAACGAGTGTATTAGCGGTGAGTTCCTAACCTCTCGTCATTAATAATATCTGTGCAACTTTTCCTACACGCTACATTCTATTTTTCCCCTTATCCTTTCCCCCACTCACTACTGCGAGAGTGCACCTGCTCACTCAACCGTTTCCATTGACGTCACAACCACATCGCGCAGCATCGTTTACATTTCCGTGTAGGATACCTGCACCATTTGTCTACTCTTAAGAAACTCTTACAGACAAAAATACCGTAGTATTGTAAAGCAAGTAGAAAAGTTCGGCAAACCGCGGGACTGCAGATAACCTCAACAGCAAGGCGAAGATCTACCTCCCGGAGGCCCGCGTCGCCCAGCTAGAGAGGATGGTTGCAGAGATCCACTCTCGTATTATGGACTGTGCGGGCGTCTTGGGCGTCGGGGACCGTAGCGCTTCCTCCGGCACCCTTCACAGCACCAAGGTGGTGCCCCGGGCGCGCTCGGGTGTGAATGCAGGTGGGGCGGTCGGGGAGGATGAGGTGCGACCCCTGAGCCTGAGAACGATGCCCATCCGGAATCCGGAGTGGAAAGTGGTGCCCCAAGGTCGAGGGGCTGCGACGCAGCCGAAACGAGGAAAGGCGCGAGCGGAGGCTGCCCCTATCCCCTTACGCAACAGCTTCACGGTCCTATCTGAGGATGGCCCCGAGATGCCTGTTAGCGAGGACGTGAGCGAACCTCCTGATTCGAGGGACGCTGCTCCCGAGGCTAGTCGGGCAGGGAGGGCGGGAATTTTATTGATAGGGAGTTCGAACGTCCGGCGGATTGTGCCCTCATTGCTGAAGAGGGCAAGGAGAGACGGAGCGGACCAAGGGGCCACGTCCTGGTGTATACCAGGAGGATTGGTACCCAACACCACGGCTGCGATACGAGCAGCGGTAGGAGATACGGGCTGCTCCAGGCTGCGGGTGGTGGCACATGTCGGCACCAATGATGCGTCCGAGCGTGGAACCGATGAGATTTTGAATTCCTTCAGGGATTTAAACTCGGAGGTGGAACGCGTCCGGAGGGCATCGGGTGCCGATTTGCGGCTGTCCATTTGTCCGCGGTCATCATGTTTGGAGCAGGATTGACTGCCTGAAAAGGAGGCTGTGGGAATTCTGTGTAGGCATAGGAGCAGAATTCATAGATCTTCGGCCGGTGCTCGGATCATGCTCGGGCTCCCCTCAACTGTTCTGGGGTGCATTACTCAGCCCAGGTGTCAGAACGGGTGGTTCGTAGGATTTTCGAGCATGGTAGGTATTTTTTATGCTAGATAGTAGGCCATTCAGAGGGACTTAAAAGTACACACCCGACAACAGCCTCCGAGTAACGTTAACCTTTTTTGCCGAAAAAGCTTAAGAGAAGCACAAGTGAATAAGTGTTACTTCCATAGCGAAAATAATTCCAACACGCGCTCTCTAGATAACTGCGAAACTTCAAAGAAAAACTCGCTTCTCAGTGGCTTCAGAAAACATCAAAAATATAAAACACAGAGAACAGCGAACCAACAATTATCAAGCTAAATGCGACATAAATTTAGTAATAGTTAATTTCCGTAGCGTAAAGATCAAACGTGCTGAAGTTGAGCATATATTTGAAAGCGCATATATAGTAATTGGAACAGAAAGCTGGCTTTCAGAGGATATTAGCGACAGCGAAGTTATTCCGACAGGATATGAAATCTCTAGACGGAATAGACTAGATAGGACTGGCGGCGGAGCATTTTCAGCAGTTAAATCGCATTTGAATAGTTCCAAACACAAATCAGACGACAATGATATAGAGAGCGTATGATGTACTATTTGGCAACAAAACAATAGAAATATAGATATATGTTCATTTTACAGACCACCAGATTCCAAAATTGAAGTATTGTACAAATTAGAAACCCAGTTATCATCATTTACCTCGAGAAACAACAAAAGCGTAATACTTATCGGTGGAGATTTCAACCTCCCGGCTATGAATGGGAAAACCAATAGCGTAGAAACAAGGTCAAGGAAGCATATTAAGGCCTTACTTGGTGGCCTTACAAGGAAGCATATTAAGGCAAGTAAGGCCTTACTTGATACACTTTCACACCACTCTCTTACTCAAATAGTAAACGAACCTACGAGAGGGAATAAAGCATTAGATCTTTTAGCTGTTAGTCACCCTACTATTATTAAACGATATTCTCTAAGGCATAAGTGATAATAAAGTAATTTTTACGACTTTGAAAACAACGGTAGAGTCCACTGCAAAAATATACGGTAAGTCTACTTATTTGAAAAATGCGATAACATAAAATTTGGAGAGATGTTAGAAGCCTCATTCACGAAATTCGTAGCCACAATAAAAGCCGAGAGCACCGAAGTATCATGGAGATATTTTTTGAAAATAATATGTAAAGGAATCGATAAATATATTCCACGCAAATTCAAAGGAGATAGTAAAGAACCTCGTTGGTATAACCACGAAATAAGGCGAGAGCTCAGGAAACAAAGGCAATTACACAACCTGTATAAAATTCTATTAAGTCTGATAACAAAACAATGGAACTTGCGGCGAGAGAAATTTACGTTGCCCAATGCTCAACAACGAAGAAAATCATGCGCACTCGTTAACGAAACTTCAAGAAAAAATCCGAGATGAATTACTATATGAAAACCCCAAGTCATTCTGGTCTTACGCGAGAGAGCGCCAGGGAAAATCTTCGACAGTATAGTCCTTCTTGGATACAAACGGCAAAATGGCCACCAACAGCATCGATAAAGCCAACTTAGTAAACCACTACTTCGAGAGTGTATTCACTAAGGATGACAAAATACACCATTTAGATATTCCGGACGTTAACGAGCCGATGGCGGACATAACAATTCAGCGTGATGGAATAACTAAACAACTGCGTTCGATTAAAAGTAACCATTCCCCAGATCCAGAAGGAATACCTACACGCGTGCTCTTGGAGTTAGCGCCACAGATTTCACCATTCTTAGACGTTATATTTAACAAATCATTATCCGAGGGCAAGGTGCCTCAAGACTGGAAAACAGCCAACGCCACTCCGATATTTAAAAATGGAAATAGAAGTGACCCAGGAAATGACCGGCCAATATCGCTAACATCACACTTATGCAAGACCCTCGAACACATTTTCGTTAGTAATATTATGACATTCCTGGATAATTGTAACTTCTTACATGGCAGTCAGCACGGCTCCCGTAAAGGCAGGTCCTGCGAAACACAGCTTAGGTACGCTCTTCCTTCATGAGATCCTAAAATCAGGTGAATCGATTAAGCAAGTCGACGAGATATTCCTTGATTTCAAGAAGGCATTCGACAAGGCTCTTCACAAAAAACTCATTTATAAATTGCAATCATGCGGAGTTAATAGAAAAATCGGTAATTGGATAAGTGACTTTTTCAGTGATCGAAACCAAAAGTAGTTATTGATGGTTTTAGCTCTGGTATGGTTGAAGTCACATCTGGTGTTCCTCAAGGAGGCGTGATTGGCCCTCTTTCATTCATTATTTACATAAATACCAAAGTTCTTGAGTTAGCAGTAAAATTAGATTATTTGCAGACGATACAATAATCTATCGTGAAATAAGCGAAGACGGGGACTTTGAAGTTCTGTCATCTGACCTTAACAACGTTCATTCGAGGTGCCAGGAGTGGGGTTTAGAACTAAATATTGGTAAATGCACCAGAGTTCACTTCCTGCGAAAGTCATCACACGAAAGCCATACCTACACCGTCGGTGGAGTAAACATGAAATCTTCAAATACAGTAAAATACCTTGGAATTACCGTAACTTCAGATATATCGTGGGCAGCACACATACAAAACATATGTGGCAAGCATAAAAGAAACTAGGTTTTGTTAAACGTATAATAGGAAGGTCCTCGGATGAAAAAGTAAAAGAGAGATGTTACTTCACTCAGGTTAGGCCACACCTCGAATACGCCGCGAGCATTTGGGACCCTGGGCATAAAGATTTAACCAAAAAAATTAACAAAGTACAAATAAAAGCAGCACGCTTCGTTAAAAACTGCTACGAACGAACATAAAGTGTTACACAACTGTTAGAAGGAATAAGGTGGTTCCCCCTAGAGACTCGGAGGCTGCACACTAGGCTTAGTCTGCTTGAGATATTCAGAACTGGTGAGGTTCAGAGCGACACACAGAATATTATCATGACACCCCAGTACATACCTCGGTCTAACAGATGTGATAAAATAAGAGAGATACTCTGCCGAATAGATAGGTAGAAAAACTCGTTTTTTCCGCGCACAATAAGCGACCACAATAAAAACTGAGCTCCTCCAAACACACTCTCATAGGACATGTAACCATTTCACCTCCAAAACTTTTACATCTTTACACGGCTTGTGACCTATCGCTCTCTGCCACACGCCCAAGCGGCGGCTCGCGGGGCAGTATGTAGATGTAGATGAACCCCAGAATCAGAGACACGAGTCTAGGGTAAAAAGTTGTGATTATTGATTGATTAATGGAGGTTCGTCGGAGACGCATCAAGGGAACGGGGTGATGAATTAAGGAGTCCGTAGTACACTCTACGACATACTTTATTCCACACTACCAACCGACTACCCTCCTCTACGCGCCTCCCGACCGTGCAACCGTCGTCGCCTCGTGCATGCTGACCCATCACCCCCACCCCTTGAGGTGAGCGGTCGCTCCTACCGTGGGTTCGCGAGTCAGCAACAGCGAGCGACGACGGAAGTCGGCGAGAGGTGGGGAAAATGCAGAGCAGTCATTACAGCAGTTACTTTCTTCCCTGGCTCTTTCATTCGTCAAAATTGTCGACCATGAATAATAATTGAGGAGCACTAGCATCACCTTAGGTGTATATTTTATGAAGTATAATCATTTAATGATTTTTGTTTATTTGCATAGTGATGTATTTTGCTGTATAACTAATTGGCGGTAATATTTGAAGGTTATACGCACATTGCTAAGCAAGGAAAAAGATACTATGATACGATGCAAGGAAAGAGAAGATTCGTCAAAAAGACTACCCTACTAACCTCATCAATTGAATCTTATACCATCATCGGGAGATTTTTAGAATAAAGTTCTACTCTTCCGTTGGCCTCTAAGAGGCAGGACAAGTTCATGAACAAATTCATCATTCAGGGGTAATCGGTAGAGTAAGAAAAAGAGCAACTATCAGGCACTAGAAATGCTCAATGAAGCAAGAGCGATTTCTCATCGGAAAAGTCTCCTTGCCTGTTTATCGTTCGGTACCCTCGACTCGTTTATTTCTTTTTGCCATAATCTCTACTGGAGACCATTTTCAAACACAAGGGTGGGGTACGCTAGTTGCCTGGAGACCCGGATACAAAAATACCCGGGTAGTGGCACCCGTTTCCATTCACCATTCCAAGTTATGTCCCAAATTCAACCTCCAGACGTTTAAAATTGACAATTTTAAACAAATTTTATCCATCATCCAGCCATTTCCTCCTCACCTCTTGCTCATCATACCACCCGCATTGGAGTCGAATGTTTGAATTGGGATAGTAATTTACCTTGGATATCTTATCACAAAATCCAAGGAGAATGGCTTCCATGTGGAGCTTCATCGTCAGAAATAACTCCTCTTCGCTCAGCCATCCATAAAAATGTAGTTATAGCAAATACGTCGATGGCTTAGATCAATGTAGTGACGCTTCACTTCTTCCTTTGCATGCTAGTGGAACGCGTTACGGGAACTGACGCGACGTTCTGAAGCACTTTAAAACCTACCTAAATAACAAAAATGCAAATTTGACTAATGACCTATCCCCATCTCTCCTGGCAAACATTTTGTCCTCACCTTCCGCTCACTTCTTTCCCACGCCCCCTCACGTCCCCCCCTCTCCTTCGGTCACTCTCCCCCTCCCTCCACTCCCCACCTCCCTCCCCCTCTTGCTCCACTCAAATTTCGCTTCCCTCGTCTCTCTCCACTCGACAATACTTGAATAGAGCCGCTCAAAAGGTTATCTTTAATCGCCTTCTTCGCAGAATAATAGTCTTACAAAACTAATGATTTATGTGTCACTTTGCAGTTGTAAATGGATACTATTGCTATTAATGCTCCTTCAAGGACATATATTACCGGCACTCCTTCATAACGTACCTCTCCTTATTGACGTGGAAACTAAAGCTTGCTCGGAGGCAGAATATTCCTTCCCTTAGGAAGATAAATGCTAGCATTTCTAACAATCACTGAATGATAGATTATGCCGTCTGAAAAGGAGTACATATCCTCTGGAGTATTGGTGTGCAAGAAAATGCTTAAATGATGGTTTAGCAAATCAATAAAAATGGATTGAGGCGTTCTGCCGGAAATCCTCCAGCAAGGGGTGAGACAAAGCAAGTCATCCGGAACGGCGAACGTTCAGGTTAACCTAATCTTACGCCATCAGGCTCAATTGGATCGGAACGGGTTCAATTCGAATGACCGCCCATGTGGGAGGGATTCGCTCCAATTAATCTCGCCCCCGCCCTCCACACCCTCCCTCGGCGGTCGCTGTGGCGCTACACTTTGAAATTTCAAGTTTTTGACTGCCTTGACTAACTAAGAAGTTCTCCTTATCTATTTATTCGTACTGTTCCTTCTTTTTCAATACAGTCTTAATGATTCAGTGATTGTGTGCACTGCATTCTAAAATTCGCATTTGTCCTTATCAATAAGATCGATACTCCATTACAATAGCTCAGTGGAATCACTTTACCTAATATTGTGAACAGACGGCTAATGATATTGGGAGCTAAGAATAAATTTGCAAACAAAATTTGAAATTGACGAAGTTTTTTGTGAAAATGGCAAAATCTTTCTCTTACAATAATGGTTCTTTATTTACGTAAAAATTTGAGAATGGACAAGAGTTAAGTTACAGCACCCAGGTAAAATTGTTATAGTTGAGGCCATTTATACTGAAAATACTCGGCTATTAAATTTCCTTTCGCTTTACTCAAAGGAACTTGGGGTTTTCAATCCTATAATTTTAAAATCACTGTCAAAGTTCTTCTGATTGGGATCCTTGCGGGGAGATGATGACCCGGAAAACCCAGCTCGGAATGCTGTTGTTAATCTATTCTCAATCCCCTTAAACCCTCAGAATTTTCTCTACTCAGTAAATGCCTCTCTTTCTCTCCCACCCCAAGCGTTAATAGAGTTACTCTCCTAAAGGATGTCCTGCACTTTTGCCGGAACCTGAGATGGCGAGTTTTCTGGGACTCTCAAACACAACCCCAGTCACTTCCTAAGCCCATTCAAAGCGTCTTGCTTAAGTTCCGACCTCCCTTTTCCAATGAACTCAAACCTTTTGCTGCCAGCCATCCGGTCGAAGTTTTTATTAACCTCCTTTATTCGAAAATCGCCAGCTCCTCCTTTATAAATTTCCTTAATCCGAAATCAAACCTCTCGCAACCTTAATCGTTGGCGCTCAAAATGTCAATCCGCAACCGGGAAATAGTCATTACTTCAACCGACAAAGGTACCACTGTTTTTGTCCTGGACACGTCCCAAAACACTTCAGAAGCTAATCGTCAGATCTCAGATACGTCTTCCTATTCCGTAGTCTCTAATGACCCCGATTCCTAACTCTAATGTAATGTCTCTAATGTCTCTAATGTTCCGATTTCTAACTTGAAATTATATCCTTCCTCCAAGAAAGAGGTCCTTCGGAGGGTCTATCTTCCGCGGATATCTCCTTGCTCTCCGCTCCTTATCCGAAAACTCATTTCTATATTCTCTCCAAAATCCCCAAACCAAACCATCCTGGCAGACCTATTGTTTCCTCTTGCAATTCCCCCACGGGAAGAATTTCGACATTTGTCGACTATTACCTCCAACCGCTGGTGCGCGCTTTACCGTCTTATGTGAAAGACACTTTCCTCCCAATCCTTAAGTCTACCCCCCTCCCTCGGGATACCGAAATCATAATTGCCACGATTGAAGTTACCTCCCTTTATACTAGTATTCCTCACCCTGAAGGTCTGCCTTCCCTGCAATTTTCCTCTCCGAACGCCCATATCCACAAATTTCTAGTACGGGATTCCTCTTAGAATTGACGGAGATCATCCTTACCCACAAATCCTTCTCCTTCAATAAAAAAATTCTATCTTCAAACTAAGGGTTGTGCCATGGTTAGTAGGTTCATCCCCTCTTATGCTAACCTCTAGCTTGGGCGGCTAGAGCAATCCTTTCTGTCTGGATATCCTTCAAAACCCCTGTTGTGGCTCCGCTACATTGACGACATTTTTCTTCTTTGGCCTCATGGCACCAATTCCCTAAACACTCTCCTTTCCGATCTCAATAACTCTCACTCCGTCTCTTTCACCTCAACTATCTCAAATTCCAATATCACCTTCCTTGATGTTGACATTACATTATTGGACCTTAATATCCAGACCTCACATCAAACCTACGAACAAACAGCAATATCTTCACTATATTAGCTGCCACCCCTCCCAAACCAAAAACTCTCTTCCCTTCTCACTGTCCATCCGAGGCCATCGTATTTGTAATCATCCAGATTCCCTCAATACATTTCTTACTAACCTTCACCACTCGCTTCTCAAGCGTGGCTAACAAAAATTCCTTCTCGTTAAAAATATCAGGAAAAATTCTCCCTCCACCAAACCTCCTCTTACTAAAGACTCCCGCATCCTTTCTATTTGCACAACTTATTTCCCAGGTGTACTATAAATTTGATTCTTAAAGATCTCTATCCTATTCCGAAAAACCACTTCTCCACTTCTAAATTATTTCATAGCCTCCCACAATCACGTACACGACCTCCTAACTTGTCCGATATATATTCAAATCCACGAAGCCTCTTTCCAAAATCCCTGTTGCATCGAAACCAACCTCCTCCCCTTTTAATCGTCCCAAATGCCAATTATGTCCGATCCTCAGTTCCTCCCCTACTCCTAACCCCTCCATCATCTCCTTCCCCAACCCTCTTCCCTCCTCTTACGTCACCATCAATGTCGTTCACCACTTATAATGTAAACTATGCCCAGTTTTCAGCGTTGGAAAGAAGTCTACGCCGCTTTACGTACGCATCAATAATCACCGAGCTAATTGTAAAAGCCCATCCCGATCTGCTTCCCTTCCCGTGGCGATCCACGCGTCTCAACCTACGAAAACTTTCAACAATTGCTACAATGTTTCAGTTCTTTACTCCATTCCACCATCTGCTTCCTCTCTTGAGCTTAATTCGGTAGAGCTCTCATAAATTTAGCACTATCACGCGTTCCTCCCCCCCGGAGTCTTTCACTAATCACCCTCTCCTTCTTTTCCCCTTCCGCGCCCACCTCTCCCTCCCTTCAATCTTTTACCCATCACTACCAACTAATATTCTGAAGAAGGTGGTTGTATCCACCGAAATATTAAAAATCTCGTGAGTTTTCTTTTTCGGTGTTCACTGTGTTTACACTAGTCACGCCTGTGACATATTTTTATATTAATGTGCACTACGCGTGTTTTCTATCGTTTCCATTCGTTCATTCACTCAGTCCGCTCAGTGGAAAATACGTACAAATAAATTTTCAAACAGAAAGGCAGAAAGAATGTGAATAGGAACAGATGAAAATGGCAAACACAATGGTGGTGTGAAGGTGTAAAGATGGCCGATTCCAAGTGAAAAAAATTCGACTGGACCGGCAATAAAACCACGGACCTTGGGATTTTGCGTCCCATGCTCATTCTATGGAGTGAATGGGCAGTTATTGAATGTTATGATGGCGATATATGATAATAGTAAGGCAAGTGTGACATTAAATGGGGTTCTGAGTGATTGGTTTGCAATAAAACGGGACGTAAAGCAAGTATGCCAAATGTCACCATGGCTGTTTAATGAATTTATTGATGAATATGTTAGAGATGCATGTACTGAAAACGACGGTGTTTTGATCGGAAATGTAAGCGTGCGAGTTCTATTATATTCGAATGATGCTGTTTTGATCTCAGAGAGCCAACAGGGATTACGATAGCTCATAGATAAGTTTTGTGAATCAACAGAGAGAATGGAATTGAGGGTAAATGCGTGCGAGACTAAAGTAGTAGTTTTTGATAAGGAGAATGGAGAGGATAACTGTATGATGAGGGTGAATGGTGAATTAATTGAACAAGTGGATGATTTTGTGTACTTAGATAAGATGTTTTCGAAAGATGGACGGATGGGGAGATAAAGAGACGTGCGAATGCTGGAAGGAAAGTGGTTGGTAGGTAGCATGTGGAGCATATCAAGGAATGAGTGTCTGTCTAAGGAAGTGATAATCGCCGTGTACAAAAGTGTATTCTCCCCACTTTGTTGTATGGTAGTGAAACATGGGTATGTCAGGATAGACATGAGAGTAGATTAAACGCCGTGGGTATGAGTTATCTAAGGAGTGTTTACGGCAAAAGTAAAAATGGATAGGGTCAGGAATGAGTGGGTTGAATATGGGTTAGATGCTCCAGTAGTGGACATACATGAAAGGAGTGTGCTTCATTGGTTTGGCCATGTTGAGAGAATGGATGAGAGTCGAATAACGAAACAGATATATGAGAATAGAATGAATGGTGTGAGAGGTAGAGGTAGGCCGAGAAAGTAGTGGTTGAATGTGGTTGAGGAAATCCTAAGGAGGAATATTAGGAGTCTTAAAAACAGGAGGGCGTGTATGAAGCAGTGTGTGGGGGTAATTGAGGCAAAAGAGGTTTTCAAGGATAGGTCTGGATGGAGGAAATTATTGGAGCAGAGTTAGTTGCACAAATACGTGTGAAACTTAGTGACTGTGCCTACCCCGGAAGGGAACGGCGTGATTGGTATGTTTGCATTAGAAATACGAACTACGTGTAATGCCAATTGCCTATTCTTCATTCACAGGAGTCGGAAACATTTTGTGCGGCGTGTTTCGCAATAGCTGGTACTAAAATTATTTATCCTGTCAGTATTTTGATAAACTTCATCCTGTAAGAGAGAGAGCCTCGGTAATTTTCCTTCCACACCAATTCCACCGTTTGTTGCAGTTTTGCCACTCCCTTACATTCCACCTGCTTCCTGAGAGCTCTCTCGCCTCCTCCAACTCTTAGAGTCAGCACGGACTATGTACCGTCGCACGACCGAACATGCGGCGTTTACGAGCCAATAAGATGGCCAGGAGAGGTCACGAGGTGACGCTAAGGTGTGCAAGTGGGTGGAGACGGCGTTTCTGTGTGGGCAGTTGGCCGCGAGATGTAACGGAGTCGACACAATAAAGGTCTTGTCTCTACCTTGCTCTTGTTCTGTTCCCTGTACTCCCTCTGACGGACGACCAAATCCAATCGCGGGTTAACAATTGGTGTCAGAAGTGGGATTTGGTCAACATCTGTCCCCTCAGAGGCGAACATATATCAGAACAGGAAAGACCATGGCATCTCGTGTTAGTTTTGGGGGTCGGGAAGTGGAGCTCCCAAAAGCCGTTAATGAATTGAGCACGCGCCTCCAGAAAGTCGAGGAGGAGAATCGGAAGATGAAAGAGTCGGGCGCGGCGGCTGTGGATAGGTCAAGACCGCAGTTCTCATTTTTTACCGCCGTAAGTGAGTTCGGGGGTAGGGCGGAGGAGGATTTTGACTCCTTCTTCTCAAAATTAAAGGGGATAGCGGAGCTGAGTGGGTGGTCCGAGGGAGAGAAGCTGATAGTCGCGAAGCTATGAATGTGCTGGGATGCGGCAGTTTTTATTCGCACGAAAGACCTGTGTCGCGAGACCGAATCCTATTTAGAGTTCAAAAATGAACTCACCTCGCGTTATCGATCTAAGAAAACAGCCAGGTTTTTCCGGGAAGTGCTTTCGACTCTCAGAATAAATCCGGGTGAAGGGATCGAGCCGTCCGCGGATCGGGTGAGAGCCATAAACGCGAGAACGTACTCAATGGAAGAGACCACGGAGCAGGTCGCGGAAAGACGAGCAGAGGCGGATCAAAGGGCGCTCGACACGTTCTTGCGCGGGCTATCCGGAGAGATTGGGCACCAGTGCCGATTGACCGCCACGGAGACCTTCGATGCCGCCATCAGCACTGCCAACCGCATCCAGGAAGTGGAGAGCACACCGAGGGAGAACTCGCCAACCCGTCGGGTATTCCAGACACCTGCCCTTGCTGCGGACAGCCCGGACACATGGCGAGGGATTGCAGCAGAGGAAGGAAATGCTTTGCCTGTGGCAAGGAGGGCCATTTCGCTCGCGATTGCCGGAACCGCCAGCGAACTCCTGCGACCGGGGGTTTAAAAGGAAACGGGGTCGGAGAAGCCGCCTTATCCAACCCCTGGTAAGTGTGGTGCTTCCTCGCATTGGACGAGGAGAGGAGGAAAATTTGGTGGCAGTAGTGAACATTTTTGGGAGTGTAGAATTCTCGTAGACACAGGTGCCCAAATTTCCCTTGATCTACGCAGCGTGTGTGGGTCGAATGGGATTAAATCGTCTCCCGTTGGAGTGTTAGGGATAACGGGCGACAGCATGTGGAATCATGGAGAGAAATTAGTAAACTCTCGTGTGGGAAACACTAGGTACGACTTGCCAATGCAAGTAGTAGATTATCTTTCGGGTATTGAGGGTATATTAGGCTTAGATTTTTTGAGGAAATACATCGATGAGGCGGTTATCAATGTGTGCGCCAAAGAATTCAACGTGGGGAACCAGAAGTGGTCGTTGGGTCGTGGCGTTGGAACGACTGAACGTGTGAAGGGGAAGGGAACTAATATTTGCGCTGAAGGTGTAGAAGTAAGACTGGATCGCGCAGAAGTAGTCCCTCCGCGCTACGAGAAACGCATGTGTGTAGCGATTTTGAGTGATGAGCTTTTTGGGGGGCTCGAGGTCATTACGGAGCCAGCACTGAAAAGTGTCGAGGGGTGTTCTGTGGCGCGAGGACTGTGTATTATAGACTATAGTAATCAAATTGTCGTGCAAGTGGCAAATTTTGGGAGGGAAGAGGTAGTCCTCCGCAAGGGCACTGTATTGGCTACATTGGGTGACGTGTATCGGGACGAGGCCACGGTTGAAGGAAGGGAGTGCCACGTTAAAGGGGTGGAGGGTGTCGCGAGCGGCGTCGATTTCGAAGAAAAATTGCGCCACCTCGGCGACAAGGAGAGGAATGCCTTGATACCGGTGCTCGAGGAGTATAAGAACTTGTTCTGCTCGAAGGGTAGTCTACCAGCCACTGACATTGCTTACCATCACTTCCCCACGGGGGGTACCAAACCAATTTACCGACGCCCCTATAGGACCCCACATCACCAAAAACCTCTCGTGGAGGAATTTTTACGAGAGCAATTAGAAGTGGGGATCATCACGCCGAGTGAAAGTCCGTGGGCATCTCCGGTGGTCATAGTCCCAAAAAAGTCGTTGGATGGGAGGCCTAATTTCCGTTTTTTTGTTGACTTTCGCCAATTAAATGCCGTGACGACCCCTGATGTGTATCTTATCCCAAATATAGTTGACACACTCGATCATTTGGGCGGTTGCGATTATTTCACCACGATCGATCTAACGAGTTCGTACCATCAAATTGGTATGCGAGGGGATGCGTGTCATTCAGTCGTCGCAGCCCTTATGGGAGGACGCGGGCACCACTACAGGGATTGCCTGAGGCAAGGGCGCCGTTTGAATTAGTGGCCCTTGACATTGTAGGACCTATGCCCTTGACAGACAGTGGTCATAAATATATACTTTCCATCCTAGATCACTTTTCGCGGTATTTGGTGATGGTTCCGCTGAGTGATCAAATAGCAATGACAGTGGCGGAGGCGTTCGTAAAGAGGTGGGTTTTAAGATTTGGGGTTCCGAACACACTACTGAGTGATCAGGGAACAAACTTTACCTCAGAGTTGTTTACGAACATAAGCAAATTGCTTAATATTACGAAGCTTCGCACGTCACCTTTTCATCCGGAAGGTAACGGGAGAGTGGAGAGGGTACATAGGACGGTGGCCGTGATGATAAGCCACTACATAAACTCAAAAAATGATTAGGATGCGTGGCTGGCCTTTGCCGTGTCGGCCCATAATACAAGTGTGCACACTACACACACCAAAGCCTCCCCCCCATGAAGTAATCTTTGGCTTCCCTATGCGGTCCCCTTTCGAGTGCTTCGATCCAAGGAATAATACTTGTATAGTCTCTATTAAGACTGTTTTCCATGGGATTCTGGCGATGAAAAGGGATTTTAGCATACAACTCGGCCTCCCCAGGACAGTCGGAATATTTGTTGGAGGGTCATTGTCATGCTCCTGTGATCGAGTGAAATGCCACTCCACTCCACGTCCTACTTCATTGTCATCATCAACGTCTAAGTATACAATTTAAATTTGGCAAAGTGTCATTGCCAATAGAATCATTGTCATTGTTAATATGTTTGGGTATCCAAGGACTTAATTGGTCTTCTCAGACCTTTTTTTCATGTAAATAGTGTTTGTGTCCAATTGGGTGAGAATTGACTGCTGAACACTTTCTAGTGTCTTGTCTGTTGATTTAATCTTAGTAATTTGTAATCACTTTATGCTCAAATTATGGTATCTTGGTAAAGTGTTCAGTTATTACTGTGGTCTACTTCAAAGTGATTCAAAACTATTTCTTCACTCTGCTGTCAGGACTAATACTATTTGGAATGTTCTATCTTTATAACAAACTTCCAAGAAGGAACTATTTTATTTGCTGGTTGTCATTCATAGTATAAAGTTGTTCTTAGGTTAAATTGTTTTTTTTTTTTAAATTAATAAACTGCAATTTTTGGAATCTGTCATGTGCAAACTCACTCCTCTCTCTAGTCTCACCGGTCTGTGTATCTTATAGGACGACAACCGTAAGGTTGTCTGGCGCCCATACAAAATAAACCCTATGAGGTATGCTCCCACGATCGAACATACGGTGAGCTGCTGGGGCAATTCTTGGTAGGTACTCCACAGGATAATAGGCCTGAGGAGTGCGGGATACAAATTTTTTAATATTTTACAATTTTTAAGCCTCTCAACATGGGGCGCAGATTGCACCTCATTACTTTTATTATACAGGACACTTGTGCGTTCGAGACTTGACTATGGGTGTGTCATATACTCCTGTGAGAGGATAAGTTTTTTTAGATCACTTTCTATGGTATATAATACCTTGATACGTCTGGCTTCTGGCGCCTTTAGAACATCTCCAGTCCTCGGCATTTACGCTGATGCGGGAGAGCCACTTCTAGCCACTCGCCGGGAGTTGTTGACGTGCAACTTGGTCATAAAAATTTTATCGATGAAGTCTCATCCAGGTTATAGTCCTATTTTCAAGTCTCAATTTTTACAGGTTTTTAATCGAAAAACAAAATCAACTAAACCTATTGGTGTACGTTTCATCAATGTTATCTAAGAAAGAGGTTTTACTTTACCTGATGTGTACCCTTCTGGGTACATCAAACTCCCTTCATGGTTGGTAACCCAACCAGAATGTAACTTGAAACGGCTTAGCGGCCCTAAGTCCTCGACTACACCCTTAGAGTATGGACAATCATTCAGAGAACTCACTTCAAAATAGTCAGACTTCACCCCACAAATGGCTATACAAATGGGTTCACTTTGGATTCGTCTTGCGGTTGCGCTGTCGTATCAACCTACCATGGAATCCTCAAGGCAAAGCTGAACCCATTGTGTCCAGTTTACACCGCAGAACTGTATGGCATATGCCAAGCTTTTCGCAGCATTCATCGCAGTGACTCATTATTCCTCATTTGTACAGATTCTGCTAGCTGTCTACACGCTATTTGAACTTTTTCATCTAAAAATCCCATTGTGCGAGAAAAACATGCATCAATCTCGTCCCTTAACTCAATGGGAGTTAAAATTGAATTTTTATGGACTCCTGGATATGTAGGTATAAGTGGGTCCGAGAAAGCAGACTCAATAGCCAAATAATTTCTGAATGAAATCGATTTAACATCTGCCCGTGTACCTCCCTATGATATTATGTCTACGTTACGGAATGAAGCCCTGAAAAAGTAGAAGGATCCATGAACCAGCACAATAAATAACAAATTATGCACAATAAAACCTGATACATTGTTGTGGTCCACCTCTATCAGGTGAAACCACGCTGAAGAAGTTGCCATTACTATGTTGAGGATCGGACATTGTGCGCTGACTCACTCGTACCTGTTTACTGAGGAAAAAATACCACCCAAATGTGAAGAATGCGACTCAACTCTCAGTGTTAAACATCTCCTGATGGAGTGCAACAAGTACCGGTCAATTACAGAAAAATTACTGGTGAAATCGATTAGGTTTTGGGTAAAAATTATGAAAACATTATTAAAGTAATGAAATATCTCCAAACTACCGATTTTCTACAAAAATATAAGTTAATACAACGAGCAGTATTTTGATGTAATAGTTCTCATGATAGTAGAATAAGTGGTGCGAAATGACAGCTGCTGTCGAAGCACCCTTTAAATAAACACTACTACTACTACGAATATTACTTAACGTTGGCCCAACTGAAATATGTTCAGCATGTAATATATCTGGAGATGATGATTCTCGAAGATGAAAATTACTTCTCGGTTTATCCCATCCCTTGATTGGTTCGCGCTCGTGGTTTCTGGCTTAAATAGCAATTAAATTAAATTAAGTATTGGATATTTTTCAATTGACACTAACAGCTCACTAAATGACAGGGTAAAGTTTACTTTTGCATACACAGAATGCTCTATAATTT
Organism: Ceriagrion tenellum; assembly: GCA_963169105.1. Taxonomy (NCBI): domain Eukaryota; kingdom Metazoa; phylum Arthropoda; class Insecta; order Odonata; family Coenagrionidae; genus Ceriagrion; species Ceriagrion tenellum. The sequence continues at coordinate 3,619,473 of OY720638.1, forward strand.
TAAGCTTTTAGGATTTAAACTAAATGATAAATAAAACAATATTTTTTAATTAATTTTATTTGTCATATGCCAAACTGATTAAGACTGCTTTTGGCTGGACCTGGATGAAGCTGTTGTCATTCATGGTGAATTGAACACACCGCACTCGCCAACATATATTTATTAAACACGACGCGTTTCTTGACACTGGCATAGTCACGTCCCACCCTCGACGATGTGATGAAACGCATCGTGACAGTGATAAAAATCTGTGGAAGAGTACGTGCACAAGTTAGAATATGTGTATTGATCACAAAAAATTCTCAGTACTAAAAGCAAATGAATATTATGAATTTAAGGTGACCATAAGAAGTAAAAAGAGCCCAAAAAAGAGAGGAAAAAATGTTTATGGGAGAGAGCACCCAATCGAGGGAGAAAAGATAAAGCCTCTGGATTATGGATTTAACAATTTAAGTGAAATTGAATATTGATCAGTGCCAGCCAAAGCATGGCACGCCCTTCTCAACCCCGTGATGATTTTGCTGTTATAATTCGGCTTAATTTATGTAAAAACATTTTTATACATCTTTACTGGGTAAATTAGCAATTATGGTAATATTACTTCGCACTTTGTTATTTTTTTACTATATTACTTTATTATTTTAGCATTTCGCCTGGTACTAGAAAGAAGGCTAGATATAAACATAAAAGTTTTTCTTGTTTTCATTGATCTGGAAAAAGCATTTGACACTGTGTACTGGAAACAAATGTTCGAAACCATGAGGAGAGTAGGAATAGACTTCAGAGACAGAAGGCTTGTATTTCAACTATACCAGAACCAGAGAACCCTAATCACAATGAATGGAAATGAAAAAGAAGCAATGATCTGGAAAGGAGTAAGGCAAGGATGTCCACTTTTACCATACTTGTTCAATCTATTTATTGAAGAGGCTATAAAAACTATGAAGGAGAAAACTAAAGGTATCCAAATAAATGGAAGAAGCATTCACTGCATTAGGTTTGCTGATGATATTGTGACCCTGGCAGAAACAGCGAAATATATGAATAGAATACTCCACAGTTTTGGCGAAATGGATATTAAAGATAAAAGTGAAGAAAACCAAAGCTTTGACAGTACCTAGACACGAAAACGAACCCAATGTAAATATAATGATCGATAATAAAACAGGTTGAAGAGTTCAGCTACCTTGGGAGCATAATTTCAAGAGATAACAGAAGCACCTCTGCAGTTAAAAGAATGATAGCCTAGGCAAAGAAGGCATGTGAAAATAAAAAACATATTCTAGGAAATAGCCACATTAAAGTGGAGACAAGGAAATATTTTGCGAAAACGTTTAGGTGGAGCACACAGTTATATGGCTGTGAAAGCTGGACATTGAGAAAGACGGGAAAGCCGCGGTTGGAAGCTATGGAAATGTGGATATGGAGAAGGGTGACCAAAACAAGATGGACTGACAGAAAGAGCAATGAAGAGGTGCTGAGAGAAATAAAAGAAGAAAGAAGACTGATAAAAGAGATGAAGCAAAGGAAGGTTAAATTCATTGGCCATGTTCTTCGACATAATAATTTTTTAGAAAATATAATGGAGGGAAAGGTGCTTGGCAAGAGAAGCAGAGGAAGGCCAAGAAAGAAGTTCCTAGATGATGTAAAAATTACGTTGGGATTTAAAAAAATATCCTGATTTGTAGAGAGCTGCAGTACACAGGGACACATGGCTGCAGAGACAAGGCTCAGCCTGTAGAAGATGATGATACTCCGCATGAACAGCAGTGCAGAATTACGTCTAGAGTTTGAAGACGATTAAATGTATTTTTTTACTTATTCGTTATAAAGGACATTATAGTGCAACTGATTTAATTTAATGATGCAACTGAGTAAATTTCACATTCAAAATATTTATATTACGATAAAAATGTTAATTAAGTTTACCTCAAGAAACGGACACATAAAAACCTTTAAATTACTCCTCCAACAACGACTAAGAGGAGATTGCCAGAATCATTGATTGAGTTCCGTCCATATTTATTAAAGGTTTAGAATGTAGTGGAATACTACCATGTAGCACTGGAATTTCTAAGACGGGCTCTGCCATCGTTCTAACGGAGAATGAGTACGCTAATAATTGCATTAATGGTGTTGGTAGTAAATTAGTGCAATTCCCTCATAGTGAAATGATGAATTACTTAGTTTTCCACAAAATATTTATTACGTTCTTACGAAGCGAGTTTCATCGCTGCGTGACATCATCAGACACAGATATATTTAAACACATTGCTTAAAGAGTGAAAAATGAGAAGGGGGATGTAGTGTTGAGGTGGCGGTTGGGGGCTAGGGGAATTATTGGGCGGGGGTGGATCCGTCCTCGCCTCCCACCTCGCCTCTCCAGCCACCTTCATTCAATCGCTCCCAGACCACCCATCGGCGTAGCCTTACTCAGCCTCGACGCACACATCCTCTCCACATCAATTAGTTAGCAGTCCCAACAGCAATATGCTGAGAAAGAGCAATATACCTATTTTTATTTCTTTCTTCAAGATCCATTTCAATGTAATTCATCTCTATATCTATTACTAAATAAATGGCTTTGCATATGACATAATTGGCAGTAGATATTTAAAGATATACAATCTTATTTCTGCCTGTATATCACCGATCTTTAAATATTCCTTTTGCTTAGACGATGAAGCAAAAGTGTTAAATGTATGGCCTTTGCTGAGTGAGGATTGCCACTCCCCAGCCTTCAAGGAAGTAAATTTAGGTTTTTCTCCAAGCCTCAGTCACCGAGCCCGAATAAAACCATTTTGGTACGATAAATTATACGGGGATTGAAACTGGTTTTAGGTAAACGACGCCTCTAGGGAACGCTCAAATCGCTGTGGGATGATATGAAAGAGCTTTTTCTCTTGTCGGAAGACCTAAGTCTGGAGGAGGAGGGAGACTGCGTGACCGTGGATTGCATGATCGGCGAGTGCTTGGCGGGGTGAGGTGGGGAGGCGGTCCCTACTTTACCCCGCCAAACACTCGCCGACTCCACAGAGTAAACATGTCAAGTAGTGAGCTGGCCCAGCTCCCATCTTCCTCCATGCTCAAAACTTCCCTCCCGACAAAGGTGGAAAGGGGAACAGATTCACTTCGAGGGGTGCTTCAGGGAGTTAGCGGGAGCGCGATATTGCCTACCATATGAGGCAGTATGCGTTATACTGCGATGTCTTGTTTAGACGACTACCTCACGTACCATCGTAGCAATACTGTACGCATTCATACCGCAATCGTAACTTAGTGTCGCGCACAACAGGGTATCGCAATGAGAAAGTAAAAGCAGGCAAACGACATAAAGATTTCCATATCTCTGTGCCATTGTAGGTTTTCGAAATGACTTTTGAAAGGAAACGACACCTCTATTTGCTCAATCATCAGTGTAGCATCATTTACGTCTTTTTAATGATAACTATTTTTATTATTATTGTTTATCATTTCCGGTTTCCGCATACGACGTCAGTGCTAGACCATTGTAACATGGTAGCGTTTAGAACATTACACGATTATAGGGGCAGTACTGGCGGTATTTCTTTTGAAAGGAAGACTTCGGACAGTACTTACATGCTTTGTTGGAGGTGTGAAGTCTATTGGAGCGATCTACTCGGCGTAAGACCTCGAGTATTGTGGTTCCCGTCCCTCTGCTACGAAGGGGTACGGGGGTGCATGAGACTGTAGGTTGTCGCGCCGGCCCTCCTTTCAGATGCTGTGCCCCTCACAGATGGGCACTGGGACGTGAATCTGCTGTCCTGGCCCCTCTTTGGCGTGGACATGCCGTATCAGACCGGGTTGCGAGAAATTGGCAAGTAGAAGCGGAAATCCCTCGGCTTTCGACTCGTATTTACCGTGAATTTGTCTTCTCCCTCACATAGCGTCTGCCTGTAATGACGATCGCGTGTCTTCTTCCTCCTTTTCGCGTTACTCTGAGATTACTTATATACTCTCTATTACAAGCACTTTAGCGCACGAAGGTCAAAAGGAAAGGGGGTTAGAAAAACGTCAGCAGAATACAATACACTTTGACCGAGGTATGTGAGTCGTCCAACAACCCGATCGAACGAGACACTAAGAGAAAAATGGGACGGTCCGCCCAAAAGAAAAGGACAAAAATACGAAGGACCATCACAATATTTTTTAGCATTTTCAACGGATCGTTACCCTCATTTAGTTTTTTGAGTAAGGAAAAATACCTACTCGGCAATGTTATTAACCAGGTCTGCACAGCAATTGTGGATTGGTGATGTGTTAGTGATAACGCTGAAGAAAAACAAAATGTAACCAACTGGAGGTTAAACTCAGCATCAAAATCTAATCACTGTGCCGTGATGCCAAACGGTGAGTAATATATGAACCATCCACCGTCTCCTACCACCCTCTTCCATCCGCCTGTTCCTCCAAATTCGCAATTTTCATTTTTGTACCCTCTTTACCTCAATAATTAGGGTGAAACTCCAAATACCTTAAACAATATTTTTTGGGTACGGCTATAGGAATGTCACCCACATTGTGTACAAGCCGTAAGAGCTTGCATCTTTATTATTATCTTTACTTCACCTTTCAAATTCACCCAGGATTTTGGTAAACAAAATACTTGAGTGTGAATTTGATTGAGTGAACGGGTAATATAATAATTCATATGGTGCAACAGATCCACGTCCCAGCGCCCACCTGTGAGAGGCACAGCATCTGAAAGGAGGGGCACACCTGCAGTCTCGTGCACCTCCGTACCCCTTCCTAGCAGCGGGACGGGAACCACAGTGCTCAAGATTCTACGCCAAAAGGGTCGCTTCAACAGATTCTACACCTCCAACAAAGCACGTAAGTACTTTGTTGGAGATTGGTTGGAGGTTTCTCGAGTGTTGTAGCAGAGACGCATCCCACGAATCAACAGTCTCAACGCCACATCAAGGAGACCGGCCATCGTAAAGACACCGCTAAAGAAATTGTGAGCCGTCAATTACCCCGAGGTCTGTCTAACTACGCCCTCCCTCCCCTCTACGAAGATACACCCCGTCCCGTCCCCATTTCTTCGACCAAGTTATTCGTCAACGTGCTATTTCCCCATTGATTCGAACTGATTGAACTGATTGATCTTTCGATTTTGCGAGTCACTTTATTATTGTGTTAAATTTTCCTGATCCGATTGATCAAGTTACTGTGTTAAACTTTCTCATAATTTTATTGTGTTAATTGCTGATCCAATTGATCAAATTTATAGTGCTGGTTATTTTATGTCGGTTAGTAATAGATTTCCTGATCTATCCCCACTAACTTCCTTCTTTCCCGAGTGCAATTTAATTTTTGATTACGTTCAGTATAATTTTCGTCTCGTATTTTGTCGTTTGTTTGAGCATAATAAATTAATATTCAATTTTCGTGCAACCCAAAATCCATTTTATTTCCCAGAATTTATCCCTAAGTCCCATTCCCCATTGTCGCGAATCCAAAGCTGTTTGTTCTTTACGTCGCCTACACCCTGAGGTATCTCCTTTGCTCTGAGTAGCATGCACAAATGTGCTGGCGCCCAATCTCCCCTTGCCTTCATCAGCCGCGTTTTGAAAGGTCCCGAGATTGCTTTCACGACTTCCGAGAAAGAAACTTTGGCGATAATATGGGCCCTACGAAAATTTCGAACCTTGGTATTGGATCAAAAAATTGATCATTCTCACGGACCATCACGCACTTACTTTTTTGATGCGTGTTTATGGGATTGGGTTATCAGGAGGGAGATCGCCATGAGATACTCCTATGCAGGGTTGCTCAATGTAAGGCCTTAAATTATGAAAATTGTAGGTTCCAATGTTCCTACCTTCGGAATTTACAAGGTGGCATGCATTTGGACCAGACATTTGGGAAATTTGGAATGGACCCGTAAGTAGGTGAAAAAACTTCTTAAACAGTTTTAACTCAGTACTGGACTCGCGCGGTGTCCGTAAAAGTACCTTTTGACCTACTACAAAGGCATGCGTTTTGCCTTTTTGATTCCGAGCACGCGTGCTAGCGGCACGCGTGCTCGGAATTGAAAGAAGGTGAAGTAAAGATAAAAATAAAGATGCAAGCTCTTACGGCTTGTACACAATGTCCAATCTCCCTTTCAAGAGAAATACCCATCAGTACTACCCCTTAATAGCGCACTTTACATCACGAGTTGCGTCTGTCAGTTCAGCGTTACTAAAAGGGTCAAACAGAACGCAAGAACAAATGTTTATTCAAAAAATAACTAAGCCCAAAAATAACTAACACACCCACTTCCACTTCTTTTTGCAGTTTTCCATTTCCCTGCATTGGTTTTTCCACAAATTTTCCCTCGCCCGATTGGATATTCGCCGCAGTTGATTATTTAACTCCTTGTATTTCGCCTTACCTATGTCGGTTTTTTCGATTTTCAAATTCCTTCTCTCCTCCATTATCCAAATCATTTATTCCGTAACCCACTGCTTCTTCACCCTCCTCATTTCCGCTGTTCCGATTGTATTCTCAGCTGATCTTACAACGCCTGTTTTAATATTTTCCCATTTTCCCTCGTACCTATTTCCTTGCCTTCGCCTGTGTTCCTTTCCACTATCTCTTGGTATACCCACCTTCCTTTTTCCCTTTCAACGCTTCCATGTTCCACCTCTTCATCCTTCTACTCTTATTGAGCTTTTCGTATCTAACCTCATAATTTATCATTACTAAATTATGATCCCAGTCTACATCAGCCCCCGGATAGCTTCGCAAATTCTTCAGACTGTTACTGAATCTTGTTCTAACCATGATGTAGTCAATTTGATATCTTCCAGTGTCTACCTGCATGTTCCATGTGTACCTTCTCCAAGGATGCTGTTTAAACCAAGTGTTTGTTATTACTCATTTATTTCTCCTACAAAATTCAACTGCCTTCTTTCCGCGATCATTTCTCGTTCCTAATCCATACCCTCCCAATTCTTACCCATCTCTCCTTTCCCCTGCTACTGCGTTTCCGTCGCCCATTACTATTAGGTTTTTCTTGCCCGGCACTTCTCTGATTATTTCCTCTTGCTATTCCCGCACCCCATCCATCTCTTCCTCCCTATGATTGCTTGTAGCCATGTAAACTCTACCACTATAGATTACCCTGTAACTATCACTCCAGTAGTCCCCGCTGTCCTTCCATCTCACTTCGCACAGCCCCAAGGCATCCATTTTCCCTCTACCCATTTCCCGTTTAATATTTTCGAGCATTCCAGCCTTCATCATCGTCCTCACGTTCCAAATCCTTATTTTTATCGGTACTTTCCTTCTCCACCTCTTTTTTTTCGCATCTATCTTGGTCCTTGTATCCTGTGATGGCTCTGTTGTGCAAGGATTTCGTGATATTATGACTTCGGAAACCCCCTTTCCCTATGCTGGACCCAACACCCGCCCGTTTTAACGGCGTCCCGTAGTTGCAAAGATTCATTTCTCTTTGAGTGATATTCATTTTTATGGGCAATATAACAGTTGGGAGTGGACTCCCACCTCCTTTTCTCAACTGTGCTTTTCACCTGACACCATCACTGGATTACATTTCGTCTGGCATCTATCCTTCGACCTACCTGGCATGGGTAGCCCTACAGGGAGCAATATTAATTGCTCTCGCCAGCCCAGCTCTTGGGGTCATTGGGACTCGCAAGCCCCTATACCTCGTCGAGGTTGTAGTCCGTGGAAAAGGATCGACGTAATACAATGATTTTTAAGATATCACTGTATTATGCCGAAACTTTGACGCAGCGGTTTGGCAACGCTGTGGTTGAGGATTTTATATTCCTAGAAGAGTTGGAGGATGTAAGATAGCGAACCTCGGGCTTCCGTTGATGAATGAAGTTTTGAGGTTTCACACGGCCAGCTTGTTTACTTTATGCACGTACTTATTTTATCGAAAACATTTAGCAGCAGTTTTCGCTTTCAAGGCAGTGAATGAATGTTCATATATAGTCAAACATTATCAATTGATGAAGGTGCTCATTTACTTACTTATTTGATGCATGAATACGGTGGCATTATTGCTTATAAGGCAGCAGCTCATTATTTCAACGCCATATTTGTAAAAATTGTCTCTTTGAGACTCCTTACACAGCTTGCATATTGGAATATTATATCATTTATCGTATGTTGCATTATTTATCGACTACTCTATTGGAAGATTTGGGTAGCACATTAACGAAATAACTTGCTACGGTACAAAGTTTGCTAACGCCAGTAATTTAGGGATTACATTAGTCGTCGTAGTTTCAATGACAATATTTATGGTATCACTTTGAATTCATTAGTGTCTTCTTAAATGTGATTTGTAGAAATGACGCAATTGGAGCCAATCCATGTAAGTACGCGTGCAGATGAGTATTCTGAACCAGGGAACCAGAAGAGATGCTGTGTCCTGCATGGTATCGTTCTTCGTGCAAATCCGTAATACGCGCCCTACAGGTGGCTTGTACAGTAATTCGACGATTTGAACATCAATACTTGCAAAGAAAATATTTAATGTACTGGCTTAACAGATTATCTTGGTAACTACTTTGGCCTTTTTGTCCGAAAAACACTGTGGTTGAAAATTTACCCGCAAAATCTCTAGTAAAAGTCGTAAAAAATTTAAAGCTTTCATATAGTAAGTCACCAAGCACTTGTTGTCGACGTTTCGAAGGGCAGAACGCAATATTTTCTTTGGTAAGGAGCATAATGTAGTTTTTTCTAGCCCTGGGTTCCGTCGTTTTGTCATCACAATTACAGGTGGTTTTACGCACCTGTATAGTGTGTAATTTCCTTCGAAAGAAAGAGAAAAAACGCCTTTTAATCTCTTTATCCATCCTTCCATCTTCCGCAAATATTCGGCCAAGTTTTATAAAAGCGTCCATTGGTACAATCACATCAGAATTAATTTCAATCACACAGTTATTCTGCTCAATCTTCCCATTAACATTACACAAACGAGCAAGATAAAAGCTACCATTTCCCACTATAAACTGTATTGGAGAGTTATGTTACTAAAGTGGGATGAGCTGAAGAGGACAATCGCTTAAGTATCAGAGGAGCAACTAGTAAGTAAGACGGCCAATACAAAGAGGCCATGGTCCACGTAGATTAGGAAAATAATAGAAGATAGCAACAAGTACAAGAAACTGAGAAACAAAGGTGAGGCAACCCTCTACAAGAAGCTAAGGAAGCAAGTAAATTGAGAATGCAAGAAGACTAGGGATGATTGGATCGAAAGTTCCTGCGAGGAAGTCAACGAAAACATGAAGAAGGGAAACACAAATAAAGCATACAAGCTAATGATGAAACACTACCAAGAGAGAAAAATGAGAAGCAATAACATCAGAGATGCGAATAGGAATATATGAATAGGGGATGAAGACAATGGGAATTGATGGAACCAATACAGCGTAGAACTCTAACAAGGGCCGATGCCGCTGAAAGAATGCCTGATAAATAACGAAAGCAAAGTTGACGAGGAAGATTGGGGCCCATATATACTGAGGAGGGGATTCAATAGAGCAGTAAAAGATCTCATGAAAATCAAATAACCTGGGGCAAACAACATAAACGGATATGTCATCAAAGCGCACGAAAGTGAAGCCAGGAAACACCTGTGCGAGATAATAAAAATACCTACCAAAGTGGAACACTTTCATAAGACTTTTAAAGGAGTGTAATGATTGCGATACCAAAGAAGACATAGAGCACCGAACCGTGGGTCTAGTGTGACTTGTATAAAAAAATTCACACGAATAATAAGCCCAAGAATGGAAAGGAAAATTGAAGACAACCTCTCGGCAAACCTGTTTGGATTTAGGAAGAACAGGGGTACCAGGGAGGAGATACTCTGCCTGAGAGTAATGGTAGAAAACACAATATATTTGAACAAGCTATTATATGTCACATTCGTGGATCTGGAGGAAGCCTTCGACAACGTTGAGTGAAACAAGATGTTCCCACTGCTGGAAAAACTCGGAATGGATTACGACGACCGAAGAATTATCTACCAACTATACAGGAAGTAAGACATCAGAAAGCGAATGAGAGGTGGATTTCAGATTGAAGCTAATATTAAAAAAGAGTAATCACTCACTCACTGTAAAAATGACACTAGTTTCCTAGTATTTCAGTCAATACAAGATACACTCACTCACTCTAGGAGGAGAAAAATTGGAGCAAGTGGATTCTTTCACATATCCCGGAAGCACCATCACGTGGGACGGAAGAAGGACAACGGATATCAAGAAGAGAATAACCCAAGCTAAGAAAGTGTTCAAAGGAAAAATACAACTGCTGTGCTCAAAGAAGATAGGACTAAAATCAGGGAAGAGCAAATGAAAATATTCGTGTGAGTATGGCACTCTATAGAGCGGAAACATTGAACCAGTGGAAAAGCTGACCAGAAAAGATTGTAAACCTTCAAAATCTGGTGCTAGAGGAAGACGTTGAAAATAAAATGGACGGACTCATTAAGAAATGATGACGTATACTGAAGTGTTAGAAGAAGGAAAGGGCCATATGGAACACCACACAGATAAGAAGAACCAGATGGATTGTACACGCCCTGAAACCCTATGGGCTTGCAAAGAACATAAATGAATATAAAATAGAGGGTAAGGTCCTCAGAGGAAGACCCAAGAACAAGAGGATATATGGACCAAATTAAGAGTAATGTACATAGAAAGATATATCAGGATGTAAGGTAAGCATTAGTTAGGGAAGGGTGTAGAGCAGCAGTCAACCAATCTTCGGATTGAACGACCAAAAACGAACAAAAATATCAAGTAACGTAATTGGTTATTAATCCTTCAATGTAAAAAGTAATCAAAATCAACGGAAAATTTTGGTATGCGAGCACTTCTATTTCAGTACACAATTTGGATTAGAGTCTATAATACGTGAATAGCTGCGCAAAATCACATGGAACTGAAATTTTTATAACAATATTTTTCAATGCTCTGCTTACGAACACTAATGAAATACTAGGAAACTAGTGCCATGTTCACTGGGTACAGTTTTTCAGGAAAATAATTAGTCTCTGCATTGCTTTGATGGAGTAAGCTATATGCAGTCGAAGTTAGGTGGTCCAAAGTTTTTACCTATTACACAGGCGAGGAAACAATTGGAAGACAAAGTGGTGGTAGCAAGCAGGATAATTTCATCAGCAATGCCATTCAACACCGCATTCATAATAACCTCATGTACATGTGACACCTCCTGCGGCGTTTTTACTTGGTAAGTTGCGATGCGAGTCACACTAAATTCATGACATAAATTCGTATCTGAGGACGCTTATTCCACACACAAACTGAGATAATGGCAATTAACATTGATTATTTTTGTCTAATTTGCAAAATTGCGCACTCTCTGGATAAAATGCATTGCTATTTAACATTACCCAGAAAAATAATTCACTACTGTGACAGGAAGAATTTAAGGAAAAGAATATATTTATGAAAACCCGATATCATTGACTACACCCAAAACAATGGTGTCGGTAGAGAGAGATATCGACCGCGAGAAAGGTAACTAAGAGTGAACAGAACATCCCCTCAAGAATCTGCCGCTCCCCAAATATTAAAACCTGTCCCCTTCTCATCTCTAAACCCATTTTTTAATAAATTTCGTGCCATTCCCCTCCCCTCTGTTTCCACTCCCTCTTGGTTAACATTTAATTTTGCATATATTCTGCTTTGAAATTTCTGCGAGGTCTTCTCTGTCGGGCTCACCACGGGTCCTTTCAATGTTCGAAAAGAACGACCGCCGATCATCCTGCAACCCCTCCTACCAGCGTGCTTCTCTCCCTATTCCAACAATAAAGTCGTGCTTTGGACGTTTCAGGCTTTTCGGGTCCTAAGACAGTCCTTACTTTTTCTTTCCCTTACGTAACCCCTACATTTGCTATCACGAGTGATTAAAATACAAAAACTGTTATAAGTGAGTTAGCTCATAGTCAGGCTGGTCATTTGAAAGTTGTGCACTTAAACGCCCAATCCCTCACTTATGAGTGCCACGTAAATGAGTTTATTTATCTATTCGAAAACTCCAAACTACACATAATTGCAGTAATTGAAACATTCTACGATTCTGAGCACGATATTATCTCATTACGTGGCTACAGTGTCTTTACTGCAAATAGAACATCGCATGAGGGTGGTGGCGGCGCTATATATGTACGATCTGACTTTCAATGTAAAATACTTGCCCAATCTGTGTCCCAAACTTATCGCCTGCAGCAACCTGATTACGTCATCTTGGAGGTCAACTTTTGTGATACGAAAATACTCCTTGCCTGTGTTTACCGACCACCTGAGGCCGGATACCTTAATTATTTCGAGGACCGCCTGTTTTCTCTTTGTGCTGAGTATGAGTATGTAATAGTTGCTGGTGACCTCAACGAACACTTTGGTAGTACACTTCCCTGTTACATTTGTGATAGCAGACAGGTAATGCAGTTACTTGGTATTTGCAATTTGACCAGAATATCCCATGGTCCCACTTTCCATACTTCCAATTGTGATTCCACACTTAATATGATTTCCAATGACTGTATGGATAAGCTAGAGTATTTTTCTCAAGTCCCTGTACGTGGCTTATCTGCTCACGACCTACTTATTCCTGTGTTTGAGTTCAAATCTCCTAAGTTTTCTCCAACACTCATCACGCTCCGAGACTTCTCTTGTTTTGACAGCAAAATTCAGGGAAGATGTACTGGTTGCCCCCTGGGATGTAATGTTTCAAATTTCCGATATAAATGGCAAGGTCGATTATTTCAACCATACACGAACTGAATTGTACGATAGACATGCGCCATTTAAAACTTTTCATGTTCGGCATCAACCCAAACCTTGGTTAAATGCTAATATACGTGCCCTCATTAAATCAAGAGATTTTGCATACAAGGAGTTCCAATGTCGAGATCTGAGCAGCTTTTCCGGATGTATAAGATCCCGAGGAACCAAGTCAAGCAAATGACAAGAGATTTCAAAATGCGCCATGCATATTCGATGTTCAATGAGTGTAATTCTCCCAAAGGTCTCTGGCAGTCTCTTAAGTCTCTCAATGTTTCCTCTAATTCTTCTCCCTGTTCCTTTCCTCCAGCCGATGATCTCAACAGGCATTATACTTCGGTATCTAGATCTATATATCGGAGGCAATACAGGCTGCAGTCACAAGGTACGATAACTTACCCCAAGTGGAAGGCGAAAACTTTTTCTTTAACCATGTGTATTTTGAAGACAAAGCTATCTCCACTTTTAAGTCTAACGCCAAGGGTGCAGACTGGTTTACTGCCACAATGTTAAAGAATGGTATTGTCGAATGGAGATATTGCAGATTTTTTGCAAAAAATAGAAGTAACAGAGAACGACGAATCTTGCCCAACGCAAAAAACCCGAGGCCTAGGAAATGCTTCGTTCTCGAGATAAAAATTCTCAAAGTCGTCGAAATTCCAATGGCGCGAAAAGCGGCCGGGAAAGGGGGCGTGGTCAGGTCGGAGGGCTCTGACGTCACACCTGCTATTCGGAGGCCGTAGCGGTGGGAGCTCCGATGTCTCTTTCGGAGGGGCGGGTGGCGTCAAGGGGAAGTGGTGGCTCGAGCGCTACGCCAAGAATGGGGAATAGTTCATGGATGCGTGAATATAAACATCTATTTTGCTATATAACTATGCCAACTGTTCCCTAACTTTGATAAAAACTAGGGATTTTTTCACCTCCATAGCTGCCGCAGTGAAAGACAGAGGAAAAGATCTGGAGTGATGATAGATATGGTGAGAGGGACGTACAGCACAATAAAGAACCTCGCCTACAACAGAAATGTCCATAGACCACAATTCCATTTAGACCTGTCAAAAGACAGATACACAAAGAAGAGCTGCCTCAGGCGCCCTCATGTCAACAGAAAATTAATGAACGTAAGTGACCAGGGCAGACAATGATCTCTCACTCGTGGAGCCCCAAGGGCTCCGTGGAGCACAATTAGGGAAACACTGTCCTACGCCAACGGTGGCATTTCCGCTACTAAGACGACGGAACCGAAGCGAAAACTAACCAGTTGTATTAATACAATGTCTCTTGTCGTCGGTAATGGCGGAACAACTTCTACCGCGGCGATCGGGATCGTGTACGAATTTGACCGAGGTCGAGAGCCCATCCGTAGGTGGTCCGAAACTGTCGTTTCTAATGAAACAGCATGGCGAGCGAGCATCGAAATTTTTATCCCTGAATCTATCATAGACTCGCGGAAAAGTTTTTCTCTATTTAACCCACGAAAGAAAATTGCGGTTACTATGGCTGAAGGCTATGAGGAGGAATCTTGAAGACGTGTCGAGGAAAACTGTAGGATTCGTATGCGAGGATCACTTTTATGTGCGTACAAGTCTAATTATTTTTTAATTATTCTTTGCAGTGCTTAAAATCATTTTCTAATGTAATACCGTGCTAAACAGTGCATATAAACATCGAAATAATTCGAAAATGTTGGCATTTACATACTGAGGGACACATTGAAACAAGGTCTCCAGGAGTACAGGCATAGTAAATACATGAGTTTGAACGACCTGTCTGCACGGCTGAAAAATATTTTCATTATCTTTACTCTTCCAAAGTATTCTTCTACCTTATGGTTGGTTCAATATTTCTCTCATGGCTTTATCATTCATGACAAAGAGGAATGAAAATTATCAGAAGTGGTTGCTTATCTAAAATCTGGCAGGAATCTTGTTTTTCCCTAAATCACAACTGTGAATTCACCAGCAATGAAAATGGTTAACCCAAGAAAACGTCACGATAAATTCCCCATGAAAACATTATCTTGTCATTTAAATGTTTGCAGAATTCACTAAATTTATTTCATGGGGTTTTGGTGAACATTAGGCTGAGTTTCAAAGGCACAAAAATCCATTTCTCAGGTAAAATTATACGAAACTAAGATAGAATAACTGACAACAAGTAGAAAGACATGGTTTGGCCAAATATTTTGACCCCACCACACTCATTCCATAATTTTCTGGGATGACCTTTGCCACTATGAAAAATTATTTTACCATATGGAGAAAGAATTGAAAAATGTGAAATCTGCTAATGTACATTTTCTTTATTTTTTGAAGCTTGAAGATGACCTGGAAAACTTCATAAAACATAAATACTATGGTGGGAAAGTCAAACTGAAGCCAGGCACTGTACCACATAAATTTGAATGTCAGATTGGCAGAAAGTCTGTGCAGCCAGGGAGAAAGCGCCACTGCAGTGAGGCGAGAGCAAGACAGTCCTTAGTTACTGCTTTGAAGGAGGCTGACGATAAGAACAGTGGTGAAACAGAGGAATGTCAGGAAAATCAAGGATTTTTGCTGGAGTCAAATTCATCAGATGGAGGCAGTCAAAATATTAGAGATATTGCAGCTGAGGGACTCCTCTTCCTTTCTACTAGTGATTGTAATGTAAGGTTAGAGGAAAGTGAAATTCTTTTTAATTCTGCCTCAACTCAAAGCAACTCTTCTGCACAAGGGAACATTTGGCCTCAATTTACCGATGCTTGTGTAGAACTAATCTGTTTACCTTCCACCAGCAAATGTGGCGCGAGGCTGGAGGAAAGTGAACTCTCTCTAAATTCTGCCCAAGCTCAAAGAGATTTTTCTGCCCAGGTGAACATCAGGCCTCATTTCAGAAGTAGACAGGTTCAGTGTAAAACTGTGTCAGTCAAGGAAATTACTTGTTCACCAGTAAAGACCACACAGATACACACTTCAAACTATACATAGAGCGCAAATAGAAAATATTCATCAGATGATTTAACCTCCTCTGATTCTGAGGGTGATTCTTGTGAGTTAGAGGTTGAATATTCAGCTGAAAATTTGAAAAGCGAAAGTGACTGGACGAAGAGCATTCCTTTTACCCAAAATGCACTCACACTACATTCAACACACTATATGAGTGACACTAAATTCTCTTTACGTTTGCCACAAAAGAGTTCCAATGTCATTAATATAATAGCTGACACAGTCAAATGTGATGGAAGTAATCTTTGGAAATAAAAATGTTTAGATCATCTGCGTATGCAGCTAAGACTATTTTCAATTTTAGAGTACCTGTCAGAGATAGTCTCGAGAGCCTATCTATTGCTAGTCTAATAAATGGCACAATATAAAGGGAATAAAGCATTCCAGAAAGGGGACGACCTTGATGTATGCCTCTTCGAAAAGAGAAGGGAGCTTTTTGGACTCGCACCATACACGAGGCATTACTATAAATAGCTTGAACGTAATTTATAAATTGAGAGCCTAGGTCCATTTTCTCCATAATTGCAAAAAGGTATTGATGATTAACCTTATAGAGAAGGCCTTGGACTGGTCGAGAGATAGAATGGTCAAGGGTATGTTTGAATTATTGCAGCTCCAAATAACATCTCTGATCAAAGAAATGGTGTCGAAGATCGATCTCCCTGGCACACAGTAGCCCTGCTCTGGTGATATTAAGGTACCGGTGACAGATGAGAGCCTTGTAGCTAAGGCTTTTGCTATAATTTTATAATCGACATTTGCAATGGATAAAGGTCGCCAGTTGGCTGGCTATTTCAAGTAAATCGCCCGCTTTTTTCATTAGTGAAATGACTGAAGTAGCCGTGGTCCTCGGAAAGTGTCCTTTTGTAAGTCTTCGGCCATTCGCGTGAAAACTGGAGCCAAATGATTTCAGAATTCGGTGTAGAATTCCACTGTAAGACCATCGAGCCCAGGAGCCTTTCGTTAGTTCAAACTTCTGAGTGCCGCTTTGTAATCATCTTCAGTGAGAGGCATATTTAAAAAAGCCTAATCAATATTACTCAACGTGGGCAAATTATCAGTAATAGAGTTGATTGCCGCCATAGGAATATACTCACTCCTGTATAATGGGCAAAATGTTTATGAACTAATCGTCGTAACTCCGATGATTGCGAGATGATCTGACCATCGATTCGAAGCTCATTTAATGGTTTAGGCCTACAATAGTTTGCCCATTTTGCTATATGATGAGAAGCAGGGGCATCATTTTGCACGAGTGCTTCCCAGCCCATTGCGGCAATGATCTTTTCACCCATCAATTTGTATCGATTAGCATCATCTGAAGGTGATCTGCGTTGATGGTATAATTTTTGGAACAGAAGGGTGTAATCCTTTATGTTCCTTTTCAACATTTCCCATGCGGAACTAGGGTTCACAGTAGATGTAGCTTCTTCTGCCAATGAATTTAAGGTGTGTTTCATATTAAAAATAAAATCGTCTTCCTCAAGCAGGCTGTTAGGGAAGCGCCAATAAGGAGTAATAATAAATCTTACGGGAACCTTGAGTCTCATTATCACAGCTTTATGATCCGAAAATGTGTTGAATAGTTGAATATTGTTAACGTCCCTAATCGAGTCCTTAGTTAAATATAATCTGTCAAGCCTTGAGGAAGATCTAGGTGCTAAAAAGGTGTGGCCTGGGCTGCTGGGTTTTAGTAGTGCCCATACATCCGTTAGTCTGTTGACATGTATCAATATGCGCAATGCTGCCGCAAAGCGAGGGTGTCTTTCCACTCTTCCAGATCTGTCAAAAATTGGGTTGAGGGTAGTATTAAAAAAGCCTGCAATGATCACTGAAGTATTTGATGTTGATTGATGTGGAGCGAGATTCTGAAGATGACGATAAACAGCATCAGTGGCTTGGAGAGCCACTTCAGCATCGCGCGGCCCGTAAAAACAGATGACTCTTAAGGCTTGTTGTGAGTTTTCATTCAAGGTTAAAAACACTTCTTGACCGTGTCCATCGAATATAACCGAATGGGATTGGCGCAAATAGCAATTGCTGTCCCAGTGTGTGGAGTTCGTGGGTGGTTGAGAAAAATTTTCTAACCTGGCAGTCCTAGACACGGTATTTTTTAAATATTTGTCCCTTGCATTAGACAGATTTCAGGTTTGTTTTCATTTAGGAAGGCCATCATTAGCGCCCATTTATACGTGCTGCATGTAGAGCGAACGTTTATTGTAGCCACCGATATTACAGACATATATTTACTTGTTTTCAAGCCAATATGTATATATACATTTAAGGTATATAAAATAAATTAAAAGAAGTAGGCTCTTAGTCAGTATTTGGCAAGTGTCCGATTATGCGACCTATTTCAGTCGTTCTGAGAGATGAGGTTTTATGGTTTCCAGTACGTTGTATAAACCCTCTAGATCGCTTGTTAACGTTTTAGCAAGCATAATTTGTTTAGAAACATTTCTGTTATACGTTTCCTCTAAGAAACGGATCACTTCGTCTGCTTTCAACGCTTTTTCTGAGTCAGCTGACATGATGATGTTAATACGGTCCTTGTCTGAATTGTCGAGGCGATGTAATGAAACTTTCCCTCCTTTCTCCTCTCGGGAAATCCTTTTCCTTTGAGTAGAAAATTCATTTGATTCCTCTTCACTGTGTGGTGGACGTTTGATGGAGCGAGCGGTCTTACTTGATTGTTCATCTGCAGCCATGTCATTTTCTGTGTAATAGAGGGAGTCAAGTGAGAGGTGTATTTGTTGTGGACTGGAGGGTTTGGTGGATACAAGAGGGAGCGTTAGGGTCGAGAGTGGAGGGGGGTGAGTGGAGGTTGACGGTAGAGAGAGAGGAATCGGTAGGGGAAGAGGAGAAGGTGGCGGGAGGGTTTGGGGGGGGTATCGGCGAAGGATTGGAAAGCTGAGGATTCATGGATATGGAAATGGGTTTAACGGGGTCAACATCTAATGTGCTGGCGGAAGTTGACTTTGGTTCTAGGACTGTGATGTCTTCAGGATGGGATGCACTTGATATTGGTGGAGGTAAGCTATTGGCTTCATGGGCTATGGGAATTGGTACGAGGGGAAGTGAAGCAAAATCAGTTGATTTTGGATTCCTTTCGTCATTAGTCGGCGTTTTTTCAGAGGTGTCGTCCGGGGCGTGCTAATTTGCCGTAGAAGTCGTGCTCTGGTCAACTTGTGCTGAGTTTCCTGAGGAAGTGTCGGGTGTTTGAGAGGCATTAAACATCATCTGGAGGTCTTTCTGCGCAGGGACATCCAGGTGTGAGGAAGATGGGGAGGAGTCTTGATCCTGCATTGCTGCTAGGCATAGCCTCGCGACATGGCCTTGAGCTTTGCACTTATAACACCTTGGCTCTTCAAAGGTGAGATATATTCTCGTGAGCACATTACCAATATCCAGCAGAACAGAGTCTGGAAGCTCCGTATTTGACCGCCTCAAAACTAACCCTGATCTTCGGTAAGATAGAATGTGGTCGAAACCTTCTCTTTTTGCTCCTATAGTGAAGGGCTTGATTGGGCCGCATACGGTCACTGCCTGCTGTATGATGTCAATCAAATCAGTATCAGATACTTCTGGTGGGGCATTGGAGAGAATTAGCTTTTCTACCCTTGCAGCCATAGTGCGAGCTTCAACAAACTGATTTTTTATCGTAACTCCCCCGAAGTCATCCATAAAATGATGGACTAATTCTCCATTTTTAAGGTGAATGGCTATTCTGTCGCCAGGTATTTTAGATGCATGCGCTATATTCTCGCCGCCACCTAACGCATCTCCTATGGCGTATACATAGTCGTGAAGAGCGGTATTCTCAATGCCTTGAAAAAGTATTCCGGTTTTTTTTAAGCCCCTGTTGGCTTCGAGGAGATCTTCCTAGGTGGGATGGTAAGGCTAGGCTTCGTAGTTCTACTATATTTAGCCAAGTAGAAGGTTTATAATGAAATTGAAGGGCTGGAGTCAGCGTGTTTTACGAAGGTATGCCCATTTGTGACGCTGGCATAACTACGGAAATCTTCTATCGGTGGCGAGTCGATTACGGCATCGGATTCTACATGGTTTTTATCGGTGAGTCGATTAGCTGCGGGTAGTAGGTGTAAAGCACCACTAACCCCCTTTAAAATAGCTTTGGTCGTTAGAGATGAATTTTCAGTCGTAGCGTCTAACTTGTTCAACTTTTCAATGGAAGAAGATCGAGAAGTTTTTTGCTCTGCTTGTTTCCGGGAAGAGGAAGGCAGGGGGGAAGAGATCCCTCCCTGCCCTGTGTCAAGGCCATCGCTGTCAACGCAGCGATGGCCTGGTTGTCTGAGAAAATGCCACCAAGTTAAACAATGGAAAAAGGGGTCCCGATCAAGTAAATGTCTACTTTCACGTAGAGTTTTTCAGAGTAATCTTTAGTGGAAAAAAACAGGCAGGGAAAAGCCAATGGTTGCTAACATAGCAAGGAAGAGGTTATACAAAAGGAAAGATCTCACCAAGAGTCGGTGTGGATCCCTCAAATTTCACACAGCAAAGGCCGGTAACGGAGGAGCGCAGTCGGGAGACGTCCGCACTCTTCGAAGGCTCGTGTGTGTGTGTGTTTATACATATAAATGTTTATACAGAAAGGTAGAAAGAAAGTGGATAGGAAAACATAAAACCAACAAACACAATGGTGGTGTAAAGATGTAAAGATGGCCGATTTCAAGCAGAAAAAATCGAATAGACCGGGAATAGAACCACGGACCTTTTGATTTCGCGTCCAATGCTCAGACCACCAAGCTACCCAGTCTGCTAAGAATCCACTGGAATCGGCGGGAGGTTTATAGGAACAAACACTCCCCAAGGCATGACCTAGGAGAGCGGCCAATAGATGGCACCAGGGCTGCTGTTCACCCACCGGCGGAGAGAAAATGACACACACAGAAGGCGAAATGAAAGAATAACTCAAGCACACAGCTGTGGTGAAAGATATAGAACAGGCGTTTCGGAGTACGCTAAACCAAGTAGGAAATGAGCTGTTCAGGCCATACAATCATTCGTTCATTCACTCAGACCGCTCAGCGGCAAATACACACATATAAATGTTAGAATGGTAGGAATGGTAGAAAGAAAGTGGATAGGAACACATAAAATAAACAAACACAATGGTGGTGTAAAGATGACCGATTCCAAGCAGAAAAAATTCGACTGGACCGGGAATCGACCGGGGAACGGAAACGGCGAACGTTATCAGGGTTGTGTGTCTTCTGGATTTTTGGAAGAATGTAAAAATTGGGGGTGTGAGGGTGTGGGGGTTTAAGAAGAGAGATATCATGGGAAGAGAGACCTTCGTTGGGACCTTTTTCCTTGAGGAAAGAGGTGATGTTTTCCAAAAATGTGGGGTTGGGATCATTTTGGACGGGCTGGTAGGAAGAGACATCCGACAACTGCCGGAGAGCTTCATTTAGATAGTCAGAAGTGTTATGTGCGACTACCATGGAGTCTTTGCCGGAGGGAGTAATGACAATATCAGGGTTGTGGGTGAGGCTTTTTAAGGGAGAAATTTCAGAGGGAGAAATATTGTGAGTAGGTTAAAGGGAGAGGAGAAAATAGGGTTCAGAAAGTTTGGAAAAGAGAAGGTTGGGTAAAATTTCTAAAGGATGGTTTGAAAGAAGAGCTTTGGGTTCAAATGGTGAAGGAGGCTTGAATTTAGAGAGAGCAGAGTGTGGGGGGTTGGAGGAAGAAGAAAGAGAGGGCCGCGTTTCCCAGAAAAGCTTCCATTTAAGTCTGCGGCAGAAGAGAATGGCGTCGGAGAGGATGGAGATAGAATTGATTTTGAAAGTGGGAGAGAAAGTGAGCCCTAGCTTTCGTTAGCACTGAAATTTCGTCACGGGAGAGAGGGGTGGACGAAAGGTTGACCACTTGTTCAGGTAGCTCAGCTGTATTCTCGGTGGAGGATGTTGGGGGAGGCGGAGGATTTTTTGGAAGAGTGCGCTAAGGGAAAACCAATGACGTCGGAGGAGGCGGGGGGGAGAGGATCACGCGTGTGACGAATAGACAAAATTTGCCACAGGAAGGAAGAGGATAAACTGATTCTAATTTCCGCATGTATGCCGACAACTTCCACATGTATGCCTTACTTCTTACCTGAAGAGTGCTTTGAGGACATTACTATTATAAATAACAAAGGCTCTCGGCTCGTGAAGTATACAATATGTCACAATCTTGAAATAACTAGTAAGACTCAAGTGATTCTTATAGGGAATTCTAAGCATTTCAAGAAACTGCCTCATAATACACCTACTGTGACAGTTAATATTATGACCCTTCCTTTTGTTGATATCGTTATCAACCTGGGTACTGTAATTGACAAGCACTTGGGAATTCTATGCAGATGTCATTTGTAAAATGAGTTTGTCCGTACTCCAACAACTAAAACACTATATACATTTGTTGCCAATGAATGTCAGAAAACATCTGACTGAGAGTCTCGTATTTCCTCTTAATAATTATGGGGCTTTGTTATGTGAAGTCATGTTAGTTGTATGTGTAAATCGTATCCTGCGCCTCCAAAATGCTTGCGCTCGATTTTTCCTTGCCTTTCCTCATGATTGCCACATTTCTGGACACCTTGCGTCCTTAAAATGTATGAAAATAAACCCCAGATGTGATTATCAGGCTGTACTACTCTTAAAAAAGATTATCTACACTAAGACGCCTTCCTATCTGTACATTAACCTTTCTTTTGTTCACACCATTCACAGTCACCCTCTCAGGAATCCAGATATGCTAAGAGTCCCTCAACACCGAACTGATAAAGAAAGAGGTGCTTTCTGGTTATTTGCTGTCATTTTATGGAACATTTGACACTGTCAGTCATTGCATCTCCGTCAAAACCTTCCAACACCATGCTCGAAAATATTTTATGTCTATGGGTTCATGTTAATTATGTTGTTATACTATTTTTGATTATTTTTCTGTTTTCATGATTGTGCAATTAATTTTTGACTAATTTTTCTTACTTGCGGATGGAACTGAACTTACTTTACATTTTCATATATTCCAACCTTTGTATTGTACTCTCGTAGGACTGTGAGTCCTTTTGTACATTGACTAAATAAATATCTATCTATCTACTTAGTAAAGCATGCAAACATTGAATGTTGAGTGACTGCGCATTAGTCGTTTTAATTCAAGTCAATGGGTCCAGACAGAAATGCAAGTGCCTTATTTTACAGGATATATTTCTAACCCGCAGTACCTCATATCCACTATCAGGCGACTAAAAATTAGGCCCGAAGACTGATTAAATATCTGATCCGAGTGAATATTTAATACCAGTTCTTGGCATTCAGCCTGTTCCGCATATCGGCTTAAAAGTAGGTAGGCTTGAAATAGACATCCTTGCTTATCGGATTGCTTTCTAGCGTTACTATCTGCTCGGCGTCGACCGCAAATTCCTAGACATCCCCTCGAATCCTTGACTCGCCTGCGATGAAATAGAGCTACCATATCAAAAGCGACTAATATGAGCCAGCAGGCCTCCACCTTCTCTCAATTGAACTGGCTCTTTGAATCTAGGATTGCAGATTGGCCTTGTAGTGCATGAATCTGAAATCATGTACTCCCCAGTATGCTTGCACCATTAAAGTAGATCTGATTGAATCTATCATAACAAATCATGTTTGTCGGATGAAATGGAGGCCTCTTAACTTGGGTCCGCCCAATTTGACATAAATATCACACTATGTATTCCTCCACACTAATCACCATTTGTCTGGCATTGGGTTTTACATTGCTATTTTTTATGTAATTCGGAATGGGGAAGCCCACATCTCTTCTGAGATTTGTTACTTACTAGTAAGAAGTTAAATGTTGTCATTTGAAGGCTATGGAAGTTCAGCTCCTGGCGTACAATGAAGTAATTGACTTTTGCTATGGTCAAAGTTTGGTTCAGAAATCGCTTGATTTAATATTGTGTTAGTGGCTTTTTATGCACATAGCGAACCAAGTTATCTGTGCTCGGTAAATTGCATGAATATCTTTTAATATTTTCGAATAGAATCGCGCTGCATGTCAGCGTGACTTATTTTCTTATTTGGCAGATCTATAAGCAAACGCTTCACTCTGCAGAAATTATGACATCTGTTTCTGACTATTTTCCCCGGTTTAGAAATTATTTTTATCAATATATTTCAAGGAATTCCTTGTGAACTAGTGAGAGCACCACATGCTCTGACATAGAAGAAGTTCCGTACACATTTGTATCCCAGTGCAACTTTGCCGCTCTTTTGCGCGTACTCTTCTTGATGATCATAATTTGTAAACTAATAATCAAGCACAGGTCAGATAATTCGTATTGCTTAAGCTTGTGGCATCAGTAACTTGATTTAAGGATTCCTTTATCTCAATTACTTGCCAATAAACTAAAATTCTGTAGCTTGTTCCGTCATTTCTATAAATTATGGATCCTTGTATCACTCTGAATTTGTACCCGAGTCAAAACTTTTCGCACAGCCCCTTTCAATTCATATTTCTTCGAGTACATTCAAAAGGAGTTACAAATCCCCTGCATGTTCTCCCCAACGCTTGCAGACGTCCAGCTCAGAAGAAATTCAATATAAATGTGTAGTTGGAAGACTTGACCGCCTGTAAAGTGCGTTCCACATTTAGTTGACAGTATGGGCTCTTATGGAGATTCGTTTCCCATGTTAATCCCCAGAAGGCTGGAGATGCGCTGTTGCCAACAGCAGAAGAAAAATTAATATTGCACTATCCAATTTATCATCATCTCTTTCAATGCAAAGAGGCACGATACATTTACTGGTGGTAATAGTTTTTTCATAAAATTTATAAAAAAATATTTTCATTAATTTACGCAACAAACGCGGCTCTTTTGACTTTGTCTTCTTCACTCAAGTGTGGGCAAACAGTTCTTCATACTGGATTGAAACTTATGCAAAACGTTCCGTATTCTTTTTATTTCAATAAAGATGTACATTAGTTAGAATTTAATTGAGCTGAAATTTTGTTATACTGATGTAAATATCTTAAGGACAAAAAAGTTTGGTTTTTGTAAGGTAAAAAGTAATCGCCTGCTAACTTACGTTCCTTAAGTTTTAGGTCCGTATATCCTGCGTATAAAATTTGAAGAAAACTATTAATTTGTTTTTAGTGAAAAAATCATTTTGTTATCTCAATTGTGAAGAAAGCTATAACGTTTTGATCTTAAGAAAAATTATTTCGGAGCTACGCAAGACAACAAGCAGCGCGCCACGGTACCGCCGAGGCGCGCTGCTTGCTATCTTGCTAACTTCCACAGCGCAGACGGAAGATTATTCGGTGGAAAACGGGATTTATATATTTATATGAATGCATACTAAAATGCATGTAATTCTTCGTTAGGTGTTTTTTAAGGAGAGTACTCATACGTTGCATTAGAAATATTTATATTTCAAGACAATGACATCCTATCATCATCCTAACAAAGCCTATCCCATGCACCTTTTGACGGCTTTGAAATAAGACGCAAATTTCGCCTTTACGAGTCTTGCCGTTGGAAACATGAAAGAAATTATTCCATAATCCGCACGAGGGGCATTCTTCTTCGGTGAAAGCCCTTAAGGAAAAGGGCACTCTAGGTTTTTCCAGAAGTTCCGTTAATAGGGTGCCATAAAACATCTGCACGGGAAGCAACCCCAGCGGAAGGGGCTAGGAAAAGAATTAGCGAGGACGCTCAGTTTCTTGTAGGATTTTTTTGAGTGAACAAGTGGTGTGTAGTCTGATGTATTTATCAGAGCTGTGGAGTATTATTCATCAATATCTGCTGTAAGGTGCCCTATCACCATGTCCGATGCGAAGAGGAGGAGAAAAGGGGGGAAGCTGAGAAGCCGTGAAAGAGAGCTGGTGTTCAACGTCTTCTCATACTTCAACAAATCCCTCAGTATAACTGAAGCCTGCCGTGAAACTTCGAAGGCAACTGGCTGCTCACAGTCCACTATCTACAGAGTGAGAAAGGAAGCGTCCCGTGGTCCATTAGTGACACCTTCAAAGACTAAAAAAGTTAGACAGACTTACAACAATTCGAGAGCGTTGATATACGACGATTTTGTGAGATCTGGAGTTCGAAGGAAAGTGCATGAATTTTTCATTAAAAATATTCCTCCGACTTTAAAATCTATTTTAAGCTCAGTCAACATGGACAAAGATCTTCCAAATTTCAAGAGGACTACATTATATCGCCTTCTTGTTGACATAGGTTTTGTGTACGAACGCAGGGGAAAAAGAAGCATTTTAATTGAAAGGGACAATATTATTCGTTGGCGACATAATTATTTAAGGCAGCTAAAACAATATCGTCGTGAACGAAGGGTCATTGTTTTCACAGACGAAACTTGGATCAATGTCGGACAAACAGTGAACATGACTTGGCGCGACAAAAAATTAGAAACTCCTCGTCAGGCTTTTCTTTCTGGACTTACAACCGGGCTGAAGGCGCCCACCTCCCGAGGTGGACTCTTTGCAATTATACATGCAGGAACGGAGAAAGGGTTCATAGAGGGAGCAGCACGTGTTTTTTATACAAGAAAAACACCATGGATGAGCATGACGAGGTTGATGGCTAGTGTTATGAGAGCTGGTTTAAGCACTCACTTCTCTCAAACATGCCCGAAGGCCCAATTTAGTTGTAGATAATGCATCATACCATTCGAGGAAGTTGGAACCCTTACCTACCACAAGCTGGAGAAAAAAATTCATTAAAGAGTGATTGGTTAGCAAAGGAATTAGCTTTGATGAGGACAGCTTGAAAAGAGATTTTTTATTTGTGGTGAATCAAGTACGGGAAAAATATGAAAAATTTAAGATAGATGAACTAGCGAAGAGTTACGGCTGTAGAGTGCTAAGACTACCACCGTGTCATTGCGAACTGAATCCAATTGAAACAGTTTGGGCTCAAATAAAACATTACACTAGGGCAAAGAACGCCACTTTTAAGCAGAAAGAGGTAGAAAAACTCATCGCAGAAAGCTTTGATGTCATCACTTCCGAAAATTGGAAAAACTATGTCGAGCACGTGAAGAAAGTGGAAGAAGACATGTGGCGTGCAGACAATTTGCAAGATGACATCGAAGAGTTAATTATTCGTCTGACATCGTCTTCATCCTCTCAGTCGACATCTCCCTCAACGGAGGACGAGCCACAGCCGAGCACATCGCGCTACATGGAGGGAGTGGAATATCTCTCGGACTCATGAACAAGAAGGTATGGAAGCATTTTGTTTCGATAATAGTTAATCTTTTTTATGTTTCGGCTGATTACAGTGCTATTATACAATCTTCTTTAGACAAGAATTATTTATGGAGACTTGAAAGCGTAGAGTTTATCATCTATACTCATCATATGCGACACATAAGTCCATTGAAAAAGTTCAACTCATGAAGAGGACCGCTCTTTAAAAAACTCAAGTATAATTCCTAGAGCATGCGTGTATTGGCATCGCGTCAAATTATTTTCCTTAAACTTTGCCAGAGAGGTTCTCACTTGATCGGTCTTAGGATTTTAAATATAAAAAATAGAAGTAAATATAAATAACTTAGCTTGCTAAAAACAAGGGGAAAATAATTCTTGGGTGGTAGTGGATCATTTTGCTAACATTATTACGTATACTTAAACTATCATTTAGTTGTAGGCGATGTTTTTCATCTCCTAGCATAAGTTGAAAGTGTTTTGGTAAAATATAAAAAAATCAAATTTCGAGCAGGTAATTGAGGATATGCGATAAATGTTCACGCAGGACGTTGTTGTTCCAAAATTAATCGTTGGAATACCGGAGAAGGGCAGTAGAAAGCAGCGGCAATTTACTGTTCTTTCAAGGATTTCGCCTGGCGTCTTCCCGTTCAATAGGCTGCATTAAATGCTTGGGAGCTGGATAGGGTTTCGACGAAAGGGACAGCTTCTGTGTCAAGTCACCCGCGGCGTCCTTCCCTTTGGTTTCCGCCTGTGGGGCCCTGTGGGCTCCATTGCGCGAGGAGTGGGAGGGACCCGCCTAAAGAAAAATGTACAAATGTACAAAAGAACCTGGACGTCAGACCTCAGGACTGGGTACTCTAGGGACAACTTACGTGCAGGAATGGGCAGGGGGCTTTAGAAGGGTCGCAAGTAGAAGGGAATCCGGTAGACTCGCGAATCCTCGAAAGGAGGAAAATACGGCAACCAGATTGGGGATGGTTCGTTTTTTACGATTGTGGTAAGGTAAGGGGAAACTAGGTTTTAGGAGTGTTGTGTATTTTCTGCTTATTGTCTCAATGGAAAATAGAAATTACTCCACAGAATATGGTAAATATTGAGTGCTCTTTTTTTTATTTTAGCGACTTCAAGGCTCAAAAGGCGCTGACCTGGGGCAAACTGCCCCCCTTGCCCTACCTCTGGGCGGCCCTTCGTATGCGACTGCAGAGGGAAACGAATCATTCTTATTAAAGGGGACAATTTTTATACAATTGCTATACAATTAATGTAGAGAGCTAAAACTTATCGTGAAAAAAGATTTTGCGCTCAAAGAAGAGATATGGATCAATGTTAGGCTATTTGCAGACATGACTTGGGGTAAGAAAGAAATGAGAAATGCTCCTCAGTCTTCGTCTGCGCGTCAAGGAAGTAGAAGCTAGAAAATAATCCACAAAATATTGTAAACAACGACAGTCACTATTTTTTAATATTCGTTACTCGAGACCCAAAGACACTACCCCATGAAGTTTTCTGTTCAAAAATTACAGTGAAACGGTAAGAGTAGGCCCTACTTTCCACCTTTGAGTTAGTTGTTTTTCATGTACAAATCCCTTGATTTAACCAAATTGATTAACCAATGAATTCTCTTACTTCAGAATTGAATTTTCTCCAAATTCCTGGGACATTCTCTGGATAAATACTTCCATCAATAAAAATTTCCATTAAAACTAATAAAATTTTCCATTCATATTCTAACAAATAGTATGTCTTTTCTCTTCATAATTCCAATTCTATCAATCTTTTTCCGAACCCGATTCCCGAGTCGGAGATGCGTGCTGACGATGTGCGACGAAAATCCAATGAACGTAAAACAGAACAAGATATTCGTGACCACTTAAATTTAGTTATTTACCAGTTCTTACGTTCATTCTTACTCCTTTACTCAGAAAAAATATACTTAAAAGGTCTTTTATGATGGGATTAATGCATGTTTACAGTATAAACATAAAACTTATGATTGCGCGCTGTGGTATTGAATTTTAGAATTTAATAACCGCTATTTACGATGCATAATATAGAATCAAATATATATCGGAATGACGTGAATCGAGGGCCTCCATTATTTCAATTTAAATTTGACATTTTGGCGCGGTGTTATGAGTGGTGGCCTAAACCATCAGGATGTCGGATGACGGAGCGTAGGTTTGGCAACATTGTACTCCATAAGGCCTGTACTGTCAACTAAATGTGGAACGCGCTATAGTATCTAAAGTTTTTATACATTGATCACAACTCATGTATGAATAACTCTTAATTCTGATATAAATAGAATTAATCGTGCACAAAGAAACTATTTCATATTATTGTCAAGGATTTTAACGATTTCTCTGTTGTGTAATGTATATCTGTGCCAAATGAAAATAGTTGCTAATTTTCTTAAAGCTGCCAAAATGACTCCATCGGGGGTAGTAAGTAGAAACAGTGATTCAACTCAAAACAAATGAAATCACAGAAAAAATAACAAAGCGTGTTAAACAAAGGCCAAATTATGAATTTCAGGTATTCTCAAAAATAAAGTTTCACCTTAAAAAGAGAAAGATAGTCACTGCACAGAGTAAAGGTACATCATAATCGAAGAGGGTCTGTGATAGAGTGAGACTACTTCCTGTAAAACTCATGAATGAAAAAAGAGAGAGGGTAACTTTTCGATAAATATGTTTCATCACTCCGAATCAGCGGACAAGATGCATTTTTGGTGTTTGGTGGCCAAACATTTAATAATAATTTCATTTACAACGAATCCATAGTAGCTATGGTACGTGGTAAATGCAAAATGTACTTAGTTGAATGCTAAGAAACGAAATAAGAACGGTACAGGTTTATTCATTATTATATATGGTATATGCTTATAAACCGGTTGGGGGGGATGGTGGAGGGTAGGGATGGAATGATGTAAATGATACTGAAAAGAAGGTCTCAGACACTATAAGATACCACAAAGACACACACAATTTGGGGTTGTCACGGTCAACCAAATGCTCTGAGTATAAGTAGTGGGGGGTCGCGGCAGGCCATAGTTGCCAGGATTCATTTCTCTCTGAGTGACATTCATTTTTTTTGGGTAGTTGATAGTGGGACGGGACTCCCACCCCATCTTCCCAACGTTGTCTTTCCCGTGACACTAACACCGGACTACCTTTCGTCTGGCTCCTACCCTTCGGCCTATCTGCTCTGGCTTCCGGGAGCAATATTATGTAATTGCTCCCGCCAGTTCTGCTCTTGGGGTCATTGGAACGCGCAAGCCCTTACGTAGGTTAAGGTTCTCGTCCATGGGAAGAACTTTTTAACAATATCAATGTGAAAACAATAATGAAATTCACTAAGAAATGCCACATTTTTATTCCTTTTTTCCTGGAATTTCCCTTGTTAGAGTCACATTTCCCTTTCCAACCATCCACTCTTCGTTATCAAGCTGTCTTGGCGCTGCAACTTATTGCAGTTTTTTATGTGATTATTAATTGAATTGCTTAAGAAAAGCTTCCATACACAAGCTCGACTTTCTTCTAAAATACTTATTTTAAAATTGGTCGGGGGGACCACGTTTCTCTCGAAAAATATTGTGTTGGGATTGTCTTCCTGCTTCTCCAGAATCATCTTCCAACGGCTTCCAGAGTGTCTTCACGAGTGGCGAGAAGATTGAAAAATAAACCTTGCTTATCGTCTTTGTGATGATACGGAGTATGTACCTCCTCTACCACTAAATTATTCATACCTTCCATATATATCTCCTATTTATCACATATATTCTCCACTACCACTAAAGCTTTCATATACCTTCAGGATCCTTACAACAATCCTGAAGTCTATGGAGAAGACTCATTCTTACTACTCTCTCACGACATGCAAGAGTTCTAAGATGTTTGCGATCGTATATGTGTAATGCTTATAGTAACCTTGAAGTACCTTGGCCCATTAAATGTAAGGAGTTACTAAAACTGAAAATAAACAATTACGATTACCTTGTTTATTTAATCTGCTCCTCCGGTGATTGTTCTTGCTGGTTACGAGTAGAACCTGAAGGTGATATTGGATCATCCTCATTGCTGGCTGAACTTGCACTAAGTTGAGGCTGATATTATTGATCAGAAAGATCTCAAATACATTTATGTCTCATGCGCCCACATGAGTATAGCGCAAAATCAAGCACATTTCTTCGAGTGATGACTCTCATCTACGCAATATTGTCATTTGACTGGTCCTCCAAGATTTGCGCGAGTGAATGTAAGGCTGGAAAATCTAAACGTGCATCAACTGTTTTATTTGAAATTCATACATGTCAGTTTGTTGATCCACGCTGTTGGTTGAAAATAACATGAATCGCGCAAATACTACCGTTCCAAGCGATAAGACAGCTTCTCATGTGGCGACGATATGTACCGACGGCAGGAAGGAAGGAAGCACAGCCATGATGGTGATGCGAATACTTTAAATATGAGAGACCGCAGTAAACCCATGTTACACATTTCCTAGGGAAACAGTATACCGCGGTTGTACAAATCGACACTATTCCATTTAATCTTACAGTGGGAATTACTATCCCTAATAAAATGTTTATTTATTTAAACTTGTATTTAAGTAATTTATTACTAATATTTACCAAGTAAATTATAAATAATATTTTGCTGCATTATGAAGGGGTAAAATATTCGTAAAAGTCTGAAGTTATGCAGAAAATACAAGTAAAAATAATTGCAAAAGATGGAAAAGCTTTTCTAGCCAAATTGGCGCAATTGGGGCTTTCAATTAGATCCACTGATGTATTAAATAATAATTTATCTAGCTAAGTCAAACTATCAGATAACAAATTCAATCCAAAAAGATTTAATGCCAGGAACTATGAGTGTTGGATTTTCAATAATTAAGAGATGGAAGAAAAAAACAATAATCAAATAAGCCGAAATGGCGTCCGGTCCTTCTAGTGTTAAGCTTTGTCCAGTAATGCTGACCTCTGTTGAGAAACTGGACCAATCGTCGTCGTCAGCAACCCTGATCCGTTAGTAGCCCAATATCTTCCTGATCCGAAATTTTCGTGACTGTACCATGTTCACGCCGCTAACTGACTCCACCCCGATTAACGGTAACATACTTAACGTCCACCCAAATGCATTCCACGTTGAAGAGTGTCGAGTCGTTCGCGACACCTCTGGATGACTTTCATTCCGTCATTTATTTCTTTGTTCGTCTTTTAACTGAGGGAATATCACATGCAACCCTCACATAAGGAATTAATGGGAAGAGGATACACCGAGAGGGGCGAGATGCCGACTGAAATGCTTCTCTCCTGACGGTCTTTCTTGGCTATTACCCGGATGAAATTTCCTCGGGATTTCAAACTGAGTCTCGTCCGTTTGAAACCCGACAAAACTTCATCAAGGTGGCCAACGGATCTGTATGAGTCTCTGTTGGAGTGCAGGTTTGGTAGGTTGGTGGGTTTGACAGCGTTTCCGGTTAATCGAGATAGCATGGGATAACCTCCGTGGTCTTTTCTTAGAAATTCATCTCGCTCAGAGTCAGGTGACAATTGGAGTTACACCAACTGATGGCAATAAGGTGGTAAGCTAAAGAAAAGGGTGCACAAATGGGTTGCTAGATTGACTTAAAAAGTTAATTTCATCAACTTGCGTCTATTTTCAAAATCGTGGGATTACAGTGAAGTAAGGAATGAGAGATATCGTGAAATTGGTACTTTATGGCTAGATGGCTTGTAGTCTTCGATGTTGGAGGCCTATTATATTGAACGTTTGGAGAATTAGTTTAATGTGTTTAAATGTATAGTGGAAAATTCTAAATATGAATCCGAGATCAGTGATTATCATCTTTTCTCAAGGAATATCTTAGCTCCCTTTTTCCATTATATCCTCAAGTGGTTTCCGTGTGACAACCTTTTACAAGGTCATCTGCATAATTAATAAATATTTACATCTTTTATGCACATATCTGCTCTTTAATCAGGCTTATGTCCTATCATCTATAATCAATTGATTGCATGGGAAAAGAGACAGGTAACGCTGTCGTTTGGCTCTATTTTGGGCTCACATTCGTATTTTTTAGTTTGAGTAGCTATGTAGTCATTTATTATACTAAGTAAAAATTCGATAGGTGTCGCATTTCCTAACTCCATAAAATGTCATTTACGCTACTTTTCATACCGAGTAATCATTATCCAGTAAATCCGGCTATCATTGACCAAATATTCAAATGCCTGTGCCTAGGTTTCAGCTATGACCTATTTCACCCATGAATTTTCAGTGAAAAAATCTGTAGAAACGCTTCAATTACGATGGTTGTCATCGATCATAGAGTAGGGTGTGTATGATAATCGATAATTATCGATGAGTATCGATGAAGGATGGATATCGATCATCAATGGAATCCCCAGTTTGGCAATTTGGGGTGGCTATCGAGTACAAATAGAATTAGATCAAATAATCGTAATGACCAGGCTAATTTTATAAATAGAGCTAAATAATTCCTCATTGCATCAACTGCAAGTGAAGTGGACCTACGCGCTACACTCATATCAAAGAGATATGAGGGATGTAATTGCTAATCAGATTTCGCCAACATTAAGAAAAACAATGCGCGTTGATATTGAAATTTAAGATTCTCAGATTCTTGACATTTTTTATACCTCTCTTGCGGCTGAATGACCTAAAAATACATCTACATTCTACCCTACAAGCCACCGCATGGGTGTGTGTCAGGAGGTGTTAATTCATTAGCCGTGTGTTGATGTAAGGTTTTGAGAGGTGAAATGGTGACATGTCCTATGGGAGAAAATTTAGTGAAGCTCAGTTTTTATTGTGGTCACTTATTGTGCAAGGAAAGTTCGAGTTTTTGTACGCATCTCTCTTATTTTATCGCTTCTGTCAGATACAGAGATGTAGTGAGACGTCACGATAATATTCCCTGAGTCGCTCTGAAACACACCAGTTCTAAAATGAAGAGCACTAGATGTTGTACTGTCCAATATTTTTAATACATAAAACTTTACAACACGGGTTTCCGCACTTCATTGGCCATCATCAGGTACAGTGTGAAAATGCCAGTTGTGCCGTGGATACATGATTCTTAGTGGGAATGAGGGGGAGGGAAGGGAAGGAAGAGGATAGAAGTGGTTTGGCGGTTGGGATTATAGGTATTGAGGCGGAATGGAAGGGGGGGGAGGGAAAGAGGAGGAAACGGGTGCATAGCAGTGGGTTGATTAGGTCATCCCAACGCCCCTCGTCAAGTGGGTGGGGGAAGGAATGTTCAATAGAGGGGTGAGTTGGGTGAGGGATGGTTAGGAGGGAGGGTGGGGGTTTCATAGTTTGGGTTTTGGTCGAAAAGGTAAGAAGGGTTTAGGATGGAGGAGTGGTATTGAAAATCTATATAATTTAATAATTTGACCTTCTTTTCTTTCCTCTTTATGATTTCCCATTGTTCACAGGCATCCAAGCAGCGTCCTTTGTTTTGAAACCTTAAAATGTTCACTCGGAAGTCCGTGTGGTGGGATTCTTTCATCAGATGTTTTGCCAAACGGCATCTACTAGTGTCTTCTTTGGCCAGACACTTTTTGTGTCCATATACATGAGTTCTAAAATTTATTCCTGTTTGACCCACGTATACTGCCTCACATGAGTCACACTTTATTTCGTAAAACCCGGACTTGTTCATGGGGTTTAGTGTGTCTTAGGCGTTGTTAAAAATGTGGCCCAGGGTCAACGGCGTATAAATGCTAACTCTACATTTGTTTCGGGAAAAAGTATTCGCCACGCGGTAGGACCCTTTTCCTAAGAAGGGGAATACTAATTTCCTAAGAATGCCCTTGAATTTGGGTAATGCGTTGTAAGGCCATCTTTTTACGTTTCTTATTAAAGATGTTGTCAACTAAGTAGGTATAATAACCATAATTTGCTGCAATTTGTTTAATTATGTTCACTTCCTTGTCGAAGTTTTGTTTTGAAAGCGGAATGCTTAGGGATCGATGGATCAAATGATTTAACGCCGCCATTTTGTGGGACATTGGGTGGCAGGAGTTGGAAGGAATGACGAGGTCTGTATACGTGTGCTTTCGTTACATAGCAAAGGAATGTTAGTTTTGGGAAATCCGGAGGTCTTAAAAAGGTAAATGTCCTTCTGACTCTGTCTCCATACTAATAATAATGCGTGGGTATAATTAGTTTTATGAATCTAAAAACTTAGTGGCTTGCCAGTATGTACTTGTCCAACAGCATTAAATATCGTCCAGGTATCTGCACCAGTAAAAAACATTAGTTAAAAGCATAAAATCTGACTTTAAATGTTTTTCTTCAAGATCGTCCATAAACATTTCCGCTAATAATGGAGATAATGGTGACCCCAAGGCTAGTCCCTCTTCTTGGCGATAAAAATTCCATTGGATAAAAAATTGTTTTAAATTTTTTATTCAATAGAATTTTAATTTTTTAAACTGCACCTGATGACGGCCAATATTTTGCCGAAACACGTATTGTAAAGTTTTATGTGTTAAAAATAGTGGACAGTACAACATTTAGTGCTCTTCATTTTAATTATGCAGTCCCACAATATCCCGCCAGAAACTGTTGACTACACCAGTTCTGAATTTCTCATGGAAGCTAAGCCTAGTGTGTAGCCTCCAAGTCTCTAGGGGCTCCCACCAAAATCCCTCCCTCCAAATGTTGCGAGACACTATATGCTCGCTCGTAGCAGTTTCAACGAAGCGTGCTGCTTTTATTTGTATTTTATAAATTTTTTGGTTAAACTCTAATGACCTGGGTCCCATATGATCTTGGCGTATTTGAGGTGTGGCCTATCCAGAGCGAAGTAGCATCTTTCCTTTGCTCTTTCATCCGAAGACCCTACCATCACACGCTTAACAAAACCAAGTTTCTCTAATGCTGAGCCGCATATGCTTTTTCTGTGGGTTCCCCTCGATGTATCATTAGTTAAGGGCATTCCAAGATATTTTACTGCATCCGAAGAATTTATGTTTACACTACACAGAGCATAGGCATGGTATTGATGTGAAGGCTTTTGCAGGAAGAGAACTCTGGTGCATTTGCTGGAATTCAATTCTAACCCCCACTCCAGGCACCACGAATGAACGTTGTTCAGGTCCGATGAAAGAACGTCTAAGTCCACATCTCCGCTTATTTCATGATAGATAACTGTATCGTATGCAAATAATCTTATTTACTACTGAATCGAGAACTTAGGTTTCCTTGAGGAACACTAGATGTGACTAAAAGCATATCAGAGCTGAAACCATCAAAAACCACTTTTTGTTTCCGATCACTGAGAAAGTGCCTTATCCAATTCACTATTTTTTATTAACTTTGCATGAATACAAGTTATAAATAAGTTTTTACTGAGGAACCTTGTCAAATGCTTTCTTGAAATCAAGGAATATCGCGTCGACTTGCTTTTTAGATTCACTGGATTTCAGGATATCATAAAGAAAGAGCGCAAGCTGTGTTTCGGAGGACCTGCCCCTACGATAGCCGAGCTGACTTCTATGTAAGATGTTTAAATTTTCCAGGAATATCATAGTAATGCTTACGACAATGTGTTCGAGGATCTTGCATTAAAGTGATGTTAACGATGAAGGCCTATAATTTCCTGGGTCATTTCTATTTACTTTTTTAAATATCGGTGAGACTTCGGCTATTTTCCAGTCTTGGAGCACATTGCCTTCGGATAATGATTTGCTAAATATAATTTCTAAGAATGGTGCAATTTCTGGAGCTAGCTCCTTGATCAGGTGTGTAGGTGTTCCTTCTGGACCTAGGGATATGTTGTTGTTAATCCAACGCAGTTGTTTAGTTATTCCATCACGTTGAATATTGTTATGTCAGCTATTGGCTCGTTGAAGTCAGGAATGTCTAAATTGTGTATTGTGTCATCCTTAAAGAATACGCTTGCGAATGATTCCGATTTTAAGCGTTAGGCAAATTAAATTTCTCCCTTGTTTTTTTACCTGACGTAATAGAACTTTTTCATAGATTGTGCAGTTACCTTTTTCTCCTGAGCTTCCGCCTTAATTCGTGGTTATACCAACGAGGTTCATTACTCTCCCGTTTGAATTTTTGTGAAATATATTCATCGTGTCCTATACGTAGTACGATCAAAAAGTATCTCCATGGAACTTCGGTGCTCTTGTCATTCATTGTGGCTACGAATTTTATGAATGAAGCTTCTAACGTCTCTCCAAATTTTATGTAATCGCATTTTTTAAATAAGTAGACATTATGTTTATGTTTTACGGTGGTCTCCACTCTTGCTTTCAAAGTGGTAAAAATTACTTTATGATCAATTATGCCTTGGAGGATATCGACATGTTTAATCATGTAGGGTGACTAACGGCTATAAAATCTAAAACGTTTTTTCCTCTCTTAGGTTCGTTATCTACTCGAGTAAGAGAGTGGTGTGAAAGGTATTAAGTAAGGCTCCGCGTATATTACCCTTCCTTGACATACTTTCAATGCTATTGGTTTTCTAATTGATAAAGCATTCAAAAGAGATATGGTACTTTTTCACAGTTTTTATTTCAAGTCGACCGGTTTCGTCACATAGGCGACATCATCAATTACATAAATTAGAATGCTGCAGAGTTTATACAAAATTTTGGAAGGGGGGAAGAGGCAGGAAAAATGGGGAGGGGAAGAAGGTATGTGAGAGGACGCGGGAACAAGCATGGGCAACGCGTTGGGAGGGTTGGGAGATTGTGGCGTGGTCGGCGACGCCAGTGGGTTGCCAGTGGCGGTGACTGTGGGGGGGAAGATGGCTTCATTATCAGGTACACAAGTCTAGTATGTTGCAGAATTTATGCAAAAATTTTTGGAAGACGGGGGGGGGGAGGTGGTTGGACGTTGGACGGTTATTTCACGGGCAATTGCCAACCTTTTTCCAAAAAAAGAATTCAAAATTGCTTATTTTAACAAATGTAACTTAAGGGCTGTGTTAAACAAAACCAAGGACAAAATTGACATTAATGATAGAAGTGGTATTTATAAACTTAAATGTGGTGAATGTGAAACCTGTTACGTTGGCCAGACTGGACGGTCGTTCAGAGTGTGAACAGATGAACATAAAAGACATCTACGCAATGGGGACTTAAACAGATCCCATTTCGCTAAGCATCTATGGGAAAATGACCACAAGAGTGACGTTGTCCCGGAGATTCTCCACCTGGAGAGAAAGGGAAGAAGGATGGACTGTTTGGAGGTGCTGGAGATAAGAAGGCAATTAAAGGAAGGAAAAATTGCTAACGAAAATATTTTTGTCAGCCATTCCCCCCTCTTGGATATTCCCCTGAGTCACAATACCTTTTGAGGATGACGCCCCAACCCCCGCCGTGGACGCCGCACTCAACGTCCAACCGTCCCCCCCCCCCACCTTCCAAAAATATTTGTATAAATTCTGCAACACAGTCGCCGCCACTGGCAACCCACTGGCGCCGCCGACCACGCCACAATTTCCCACCCCTCCCAACGCGTCGCCCATGCTTGTTCCCGCGTCCTCTCACATACCTTCTTCCCCCCCCTTCCCCTCCCCTTTTTCCTGCCTCTTCCCCCCCTGTATACATTCTGCAGCATTCTAAACTTATGCACCTGATGATGTCGCCTATGTGACGAAACCGGTCGACTTGAAATAAAAACTGTGAAAAAGTACCATATCTCTTTTGAATGCTTTAGACTGGATTTACACAAAGTAAAGCCTGAAAGAATCGAGTTTCTAATTTATAGCCGAGAGGTTGAAATATCCACCGATAATTGTCACGCTTTTGTCATCTCTCGAGGTGAATGATGATAATTGAGTTTCTAATTTGCACAAAACGTCTATTTTGTAATCTCCAGGTAAGGAAAATGAGCATATACGTATATTTTTATTGTTTTGTTACTTTATTGTACACCGAACGATCTCTATTTAATTGTCGTATTATATATGTGCGGTACTATCAAAATACGATTTAACTGCTATGAATACTCCGCGCCAGTCCTATTTGGTCCATCACGTCTATAGATTTTATATCCTTTCGGAAATAGTGCTCTGTCACTAATATCCTTTGTAGCTCTCTCTGTTCCAATTAATATTTATTTATTTATTTATTTATTTTTTTTCCCTGCCCCGAATACAGCACATTAGGCCATTTTACGTCGGGTGAACAACAGTAACACAGGACGAGACACAGACACCCATGTCCTGGGCAGATAATATTCCTCCCAGGCGGAACTCGAACCCGCGACCTAGGGTTAGCAGGCGAGGACTTTACCCCGCCGCCACCGGGGCCGAGCAATTATGTATGAAAATATATTTGTGATTTCAAATATAATTGCTCACTTTTGGAACATTGTTTTCTTTTCGCCACGGATACTTACTATTACTAAACTTAGATCGCATTTAGTTTGATGGATGTCGGTTCGCTTTTTTCTGTGATTCTGTGTGTTATCTTTTTTAGCGTTTTGAAATATCTGCTCAACTTCGGCACGTTTACTAAGTATGAAAAATTGGCAACTTCCCCTGTGATTAATTTATTCCAACCAGTTTCGCTTTTTACAGCATCTTTAGGTACCCAGTTATGTTCCGATTCCACTCCATCAAGGCTGATACCACAGAGGATACACCACAGTAACTTACCATTACTAAATGTATATCGCATTTAGCGTGATAAATGTCGGTTCGCTGTTATCTTTAATTCTGTGAGTTATCTTTTTCATATTCTCTGAAACCACTGAGAAGAGAGTTTTTCTTTGAAGTAACGCAGTTATCTTCAGAGCTCGTGTTGGAATTATTTTCGCTACTGAAGTAACATTTATTTGTTTGTGCTTTCCATTCGTTTTTTCATCTATGAATATCTACGTTACAAAGATATACTCGGAGGCTTTTATCTGGTCTATACTTCAGAATCCCACTGAACCCTAGCCTAAAAAACACCTACATTGCTCGAAAATCCTACAAGGCACCCGTTCAGATACGTGGGTGGAGTAATGCACCTCAGAACTGTTGAGGGCAGCGGGCACGATCCGAGCACCGGTCGAAGGTCTTATAAGAAAATGAGGCTATTATCTGGACTCTGGAGCAGTGCAGACTCAACAGTTACATAGCCGCGCTATGCTTATCTTTAAAATTGACTCTCTCGGGATATGTTTACCAACTCCTCATAAGGTTTTATTGGAAATTGAGCCCTAAGGGTAATGAAACTTTGAAGTGTTGCTTCTGGCTCAAAGCGAAAAAATGCTTATCACTTTATATTTCCCTTTTTTTGTGTTAGCTACACAGAACTTTTCGCATGTATTAAAATTGTTTTAAATGAGTACAAAAATGTAAAAAAATGGCACATAGTATTTATTTTGGTAAGGGCGATGACTACAATCCTACAAAAAGTACGTGCAAAGCAACATAGCCCTTTGTCCAATGTTATGGATTGAATCTTGCGAGATGGTGGAAATGGTTCCGAGAAAGCTAAAATTAAAAGCAGCGAACGCTCAAGCGCCGCAATTTTACTGATAAAGTAATGCTTCAATAACCAATTGCCAATTTCAAATTAATATTTTGCAAGAGTTTTCAGTTGCATCAGGGACAGAAAAGGTCAAATTCCTAGAGTTGAATAGCTTTAACCCTTAACTTTTCCCCTTAAGCCGTGCTTACCCGTGCAGGATACGCTATATAATATGTCGATTAATCAAAATTATCGACATTGGTGTTGGCCTTTAATATGCGATAGACCACGTAGATGACGATAAACTTCATTGACCATCGACTGTGATGAGTCGGTGCGAATCACCGATGTCTATAAGTCGATTTACGAATGAGGATAATGTGCAGTGAGGCTCGTCCGCCCGTCGTTCACCCTTCTAGATCATGCACCATCACAAAATTCAAAATATGTATCACGTGTGTTCAGGCGCATCAGAGGCATAAAAATGTCAAAATCTGAAAATCGAAACGTTCCTATTTCAACAGGTATTTAGCGATGATAAAAGTGCTCTTAATTTAGGTGAAATCTGAGTTGCAGAAACCACACACCACCGAAAATGGTGTAGGGTGGAGGATAAGTTCACCGTTGATTCAATGAGGTTGGTTTTGCTCTCTAATATAAATAAGTCACATCCTTCACATTTCAGTTTCATCGGATTTAATATTTACTTAAGGACCACATTAAACTTCTATACGAGATATTCTCTACCGATCACCCAGAGATGAAGGATTTTTATCGATAATTATGGATAATCATCGACAACCATCAGTCATCGCACGTATCCAATTCGACGAACGATAATGACCTTTTGAAAACTTTTTCGCCGAAAAGCGTCAGGCATAATCATTTGTTGCAAAAACTAGAACGATCTAAGAGATAGTGGCGGAGGGTGCCTGGTTACAGGGAAGAAGCCGCTACGGGTCTCGTCTGAACTGTACAAAGAAGCCGACCGGTATCGGCTATGGGTTGGCCTTGCGCTCATTTGCTCACGGAAGGAGAGTCAAGCTGTAACGTTCCTCCCGGGAGGGCTCAGCAGAGATCGGACACAATGGGCGCCAGTACGGGAAATGGATTCCGCCCGCACTCGGAAGAGGGAAAGGTTGTGGGATGAAATAGATTAAGTTAAAGAAAATTAGGAATTCTCTCAGTATAGGCAGTGTCGGTCAACCACTCGTTGACTCGAACACCTGTTCATCATCGAGAATGGGGTTGGGAAGGAATAAGAGGAAAGGTAAAGGAAAGGTACAACTTCTACAAAGAAGAAAACCCTGACTACTCATCCGAAGGGGAGTCCAAAACCTAACGAAAGCCCAGAGGAGAACGAGACTCACCGCGAAACCGCTCGCGACCGAGCTCTCGGACCAAACTGCCCCCTTCAACCCGAGCCGTAGCTCATACCTCCCCTCTCTGCCAACAGCGGTCTCCGTGGCTGTCTAGGCAAATGCAAAAGACAAAAGAAAAGCAGTGGGCGCACCGGAGCGCCAGCATTTAAACCACGGAGTAGGATCCTACTCCGTGATTTAAACGTTACAAAGCGAGGTAACGAAACAGCGGCCGACATGATCGGCATGATACGGACGGGTACAGGCAGATGGGTGACACAACACAAACGATTCTTATCGGTCCTTCGGTCATTGAAATGCATCATTGAACGGAGGCATACGAGCACCTGCGTTATGTCACCATTGATTCTCATCCACTCACGACTGTTGACGATGGATGACATTGATCGACATCGGCGCGGTCCATCGCATCGCAGCGTCGACGATTCTCACGACTCGATTCATCAAACGTGTCTAACTGGGCCAGGTAACACCTAATACGCATTATCCAATTCGGTTGACACCACAATGAGACAGACAGTGTCGTGAGCTAAATTAAATCTTCTTGTTACGCATCCGAATTTTTATATTTTAATTAGCAATGTGTCACATTATTTAAATTTATTCAAATGCAGCAGATAGGCCTTGCAGTTATTTAAGTTGCCATTTACACGTATTTTTACAGAAGGTGTAAATGTTATATTCTTTATGTCTTCATCTTTATTTATTAAAAATTTCCCCATGTACTGGAAAATGATCAGATAATCACTTTGCTAATTGAATTTGAAAGCTCTTTTATGAATAGCATGGTGCCTTTTTATTATTAAATACATTGCAAAGCGATCACTATTTTATTTCATTTATGTTATTTATTTTACGTCTTTTTTGGCTACTTATTTTCGCAGTTAAAAGTCTCCAATCTTCGTACCACCTCTTCCCGAGACCTGCCTTCCATATGAGGTCATGCTTTCGGTGGAAGTTTTCATGTAAGAATATATTGAAAGCTGCCGGAATGTGTCTGAAATATTGTTCCAACCAGTAGCCCTCTACCCTGTAGACCGTTTCACGAATCGAAACCTCCATGCATGTTTCGATATTGGAACGATTCATTTATTTCCTTTAAGATATGGTCGTTACAGCCCTGATACCATACTACTTACACTAACATGTTTGCAAACAGTCCTGAAGATATAGACGATTTTGCAGTTCACGGGTTCCAGGCACAATCATTTGGATTGAATCTGTCGTATGAAATCTCGTGAGTGAGCGTTTTCATAAATTATGATTAAAATATTTCTCCTCAAGAAATATTGAGTAGTTGTTACCGTTTATTTGCTGGAAAACCTGAGTTCATCGCGATCTCATTCTTGCTGTCTAACTAGAACCACACAAACTGGTATTTTCAAGTTTTCAACGAGATTTTTTCTTGTCGAAGAGTAAGTAAGGAAATGAACATTAACACGATAAAAAAACAAATGCGCGGCCGAGAACAATTATGCTCTCAGTCATCCGTACATTCTTCGCCATCCACAAGACCAAGCATTTTCGCAGCCACCTTCCACAGTAAGCACCTTCGTTTTTATTTCAAAATACTGGGAGCGCAAGACAGGTCGTAGATATCTCCTGTAATCTCATACGGATATTGAGTCTTCAGCGAGAACTTTCTTGCCGGACGACATGGCGATAGAAATTCACGGAAGGTATTGAATAACTCGAAAATTCACCTGTCGCGTGAGAAAATACGTGCTGTAAACATAGTTAAGGTGAAGGAGAACGTGGAAATTTTTCCCACTGGTGGAAATGTGGCTGTCACACGCCTGGGTGTGTCACCATTACTCGTGAATATCTTTCCTTCGCCCAGGGGTTGGAAACTCACCGTATCGAAGGCCAACGACCGGCGCGCCGGTCCACTTTCAATATGCCACAAAGAGAGTGTGAATGTACTTGTAGACAAATATTTGCAT
Source organism: Ceriagrion tenellum (assembly GCA_963169105.1). Lineage (NCBI taxonomy): Eukaryota > Metazoa > Arthropoda > Insecta > Odonata > Coenagrionidae > Ceriagrion > Ceriagrion tenellum. Next base: position 3,663,255 of record OY720638.1, read on the forward strand.
TTATTTTTAAATTTGGCATCTTTCCTAACAATTGGAGTAAAAATCAAAGTGGTGGAAACTTTATTTGCTTTAAATTGGAGCAACAGCCAAATCAGGAAATTCCGCGGCTTATTATCGGGCCGGGCGGCTGCCTTGTCTTTTATACATATCCCATCCTTAAAGGAAAAGGTGCAAGTTGGAGCAAGATTTTTCTTTTGAAACATATAGTACAGATTCAGGTCTTTCTTGCCATATATATTTTGCGGTCGAGTCTCGTCGCCCTCATAAAGATTTTTTCCACTTTATGAAAAAAATAGTCCAAAAATAGTGAACTTTTGAATGTTTAATTATTATATTAAAAATTAATAAAAACAAATAAATTTTTCCGTATAATTCTTAGTAAACGTTAATCCCTTCAGAAAATATGCTTTAAAGCTTTTGGAAAACCAGCTTAACGACTCACGAGCGAAAGTAAAAACTCGATTTTTGCGGAAATTCCGATTTGAAATATTTTACTATTTTTTCTCATTTTTAACGGCTTCTGATGGTTTTATGGATGAACCAAATATTTCAATAGCCATAGTTCCTTAATCCTTAGACATTCTATTATCAGCCTGTACCATTTTTGCTTTCCAAAAAAATAGTAAAAATTCAGGGTTTTGGCAAGCTTTTTTGTATTTCCGCCCACTGTGCGGCGTCTCCTCGCCGCTGGAGCAAAAGCGTCGCGGGCTGGAGCGCGGGAGCCAGCGACCGTCGACGGCGGAGAGGCGGACTCCACTGTGGTGCGCGGAAACCCGGGCGGGAGCGTGGGAATATGGGGGGGGAGGAGGAGGGGGAGGGAATTCCAAGGGGGAGAGATACTCTAGTGCTGCGTGGTGTTCATTCGCTGCGCGCGCGGAATGGCGGCGATCGCGTTTCCAGTCCGTCGGGTGTGAATGAGTAACGGCTCTGGTGAAGGTGAGGACGCCAAGTTAACCTATTGGCTAGAACAGGTTCCGCCCAAACTTTCTCGGCCACTTGCATGGCAGATTCCACGAATAAATATTACCCTACGAGCCACCGGGTAGAAGGGGATGTTAGGACATCAGCCATGTAGTAGTAGTTGTGTAAATAAATAGGTTTTGGGAGGTGAAACAGTGACGTGTATTATAGGAGTGTTTTGGGTGCAGCTCAATTTTTATTACAGTCACTCATTGAGCATGAAAAGAAATATTTTTGAACCTATCTGTTCGGCTCTGTATCTCTCAAATTTTAGCGCTTTGGTCGCACCTATAAATGTTGTGTGGCGTCCAAATGATACACTCTGTGCCGATCTGAAATACGCCTGCTCTGAATTTTTCAATTAACAAAGGCCAACGGGTAGCCTCCGATTCTCTAGTGGCTCCCGAACCCATCCCTCTAAAAGCTAAGGAACATTGCATGCTCACTCGTAGGAGTTCTTAGCGAAGCGTGCAGCTTTCCTTTGTATTTTATTTATTTGTTTGGTAAATCTTTTTGTCTTGGGTCCCAAATGCTTTCGGCGTATTCGACGCGCTGCCTGACAAGAACGAAGTAGCACCTCTCTTTCACTTTTTTATCCGAAGATATTATTATACGCTTCATAAATCCCAATCTCTTTAATACTGTGCCGCATATCTTTAGTAAGTGTGTTCCCCATGATCGGTCTAAAGTTAGGGTAATTTCAAGGTATTTGACTTTATCTGAAGACCTTATTTTTAATTCACCCAAGCTGTAGATATGGCATTTGTGTTATGACTTTCGTAAGATGTGGACAGTGGAGTATAACGGCCCTAACTATATAAGTAATTAACTAACTATATCTGTAACTATATCAGTATATTTTTCGTCATTTTTCATTATATATTAATGCAAATATGAAGTTTTACCTTCTTGGTTATTTTTAACTTTACCTCTGCCCTGGTTAGATGGAAAGGCAAAAGGCGAACTACAACGATGTTACGAAAGTATCGTCACCATGTTCAGGACATTTTATTGGAGTCAACCGATTCAAAAGTATCACAGGCAGCTGTAGACAGTGATGAAGGTGAAGGAGACTTTATGGAGTTAGTAATGGTATTTGCAACTTCAGGTTAGAAATTGTCCTCAAGCAACGTTTTCAACCTGTCTGTTCTACAGTCAATATACCTAAATTTTTCATAATTTCGTCTTTTTGAGTATACTTTAGAACGTAAGATAATAATAACTTCATCAGAAAATGAATTGGTTTTTAACTAACATTTAAATTAATTTTAATTGTAATCGACGATCTGAAAGCAATTTCCGTCGTTGTTTCTGCAATAGGTCATATAAGAAACATTAACGAGACTCTCGTAGCGGTCGTAAGTTCATGGCTGCAGATGAGGGTTACATTTACATTGACATAATACCCTGCAAACCACTTCACGGAAATGTTAAAGGTTACTCGGGCTTTCCACCAGCTCAAACTCTCCATCTTGGTCGACGTTATCCATCGTCATCAGGGCATGTTTTGCATCGTCAACTGGTCCGGAATAATATATATCGTTCAGCATACGGTCAGGGGTGGCGTTATTGGTCCGCTAGTTTCCGCCGATTTTCTCCGGTCTCTCGGATGAATGCATGATGGTGACGGTGGGCGACTCGTTCATCGAAACGTCGGCCAAGATGGAGAGTTTGAGCCGGTGGAAAGCTCGAGTAACTTTTAATAACATTATACGCCGGGAAGGCCTTAGACCTTTCTTCACCTCAAGGAAAATGTTTGTCAAATTCAAGGATTCCATTTCTAGGGCATCCAATGCTATAGTATAAAAGATTAAGTCAATTTGAGCTGGTCATTTTAGTCAATTTTTTGATCATTTTTCATCCCGTGAATATTTTTCGAATGGCCATCTTCGCTGCTGCCTTTCTTCTGTTTTTTGAAAAAAAAATTTTATCTCGTCGGGGAGATCCTGATTTTTTCTTACTTTTTCATTTTTGCGTGCAAAATTCGTTGTCACATGAGAGATTTCCGGACGTCCTCATTATGCCACATTGGCTCTGTATTGATTGTTATCAGTTTTCAAGGTATTGCGTCATTGATTCTATTGTTTTATTCGTATGATGCTACGACAAGTGTGCAGTCAGTAGTATGGTTTTCGCTGACATCATTACAATATTTTCAAGTGTTGGGTAGTTCCTGTTTTCAGAATCCGAAATCCGCTTGGTGGTAAAAGCAAATTTTTCTCTTTGTTACCACCCACTTTTCAGTACCATGAACACTATAGTATCCCTGGTCAGTATATATATGAAATTTTACTTTTACTGTTTGAGGCTACTAATTCCGTTCACCGTTGCAACATTTAGGAGACTTTTAGGTATACATGTCCCCAAAAGATCTAGAACGGTCTTATATCTAGCTGGTGTTGCTATTAATTAATGCAAATAATTTTATGCTAATGTATAGAGAAGAGTGTCGCACAACTCCTTATCTTTGACTCATTACGTTTGCTTCCAGTCTAAAGAGGCAACGTTGTACTCACCACCGATAATTATATCACATACGATTATTTGATGTATGAAATGATTCACCTGTCTTCTATCGGCGAGAATATGTTTATATATTGCATCAAGTGGCCCGTAATGCGCGTATATATAAATGCTTTTTGTGGAGCATTTAATGGAACACCACATACTTTCTTCGTGTTCTTAATCTGTGCATATTTTGACTCTGCTAACGTTCTCGTCATTTACAGTAATTAAATCACTTCCTTCTGCTTTCGCTACTTAACGCTAACCTGGAACACAACTGCTCTGAATGTCTGAAGGAAACTAAGCCTAGCGTGCGGCCTCAGAGTCTCCTGTGGCTCCTAACGATTTCCGTCTAAAAGCTGAGAAGCACTATATACTCGCTCATAGCCGTTTTTAGCAATTCACGAGTCTGTATTTTGCATATTACTTATGTTTTTTGGTAAAATCTTTTCGTCCTGGGTCCCAATCACTCGCAACGTATTCGAGGTGGGGCCCAACTAAAGCAAAGTAGCTTCTCTATTTTACTTTTACAACCGAGGACCTTTCTATTATACGCCTGATAAATCCTATTTTCTTTAATACTGTGCCGCATATGTTTTTATGTGGGTCCACAACATACGTCTAAATGTTAGGTAATCCCAAGGTATTTGACTATGTTTTTGACTATGTCTACAAGATTTTCTATTTGCTGTAATTTATTAGATGTGGCATTTGCGCAGTGACTTTCGCAAGAAGCGGACTTTGGTGCATTTACTAAGATTCGGCTCTAGTCCTCACTCCTGACCCCACGAATGAACGTTGTTTAGGTCCGATGATAGAACTTCTAAGTTCGTGTCATTGCTAATTTCACGATGGATGACCCCATAATCAGTGAATAATCTAAGTCTACATCTAAATCGAGAACTTAGGTCATTTATACAAACAGTGAATGAAGGAGGGCCAGCCAAGCTTCAAAGAGGAGCACCAGCTGTGGCTCTAACCATATCAGAGCTAATACCATCAGTAACAATTTTGTGTTTCCGAGCAAAAGGGGAAGTTATGTCTCCTATTCTCTTTTTTTATTTACTTCGCATGATTGCAAATAGAATATGAGTTTTTTGTGAGAATCCTTGACGAATTCTTTTTTATATCAGGGAATATCGCGACAATTTGCTTTTTCGATTCACCTTCTTTTAATGAAATGCTGCAATAGGTGGGGTCGACGCTTATAAGTACGAGAGCAGGTGAGTGCCTTGGATCTGAGGACTTGTTCAATTAAATAGAGCGTATACCATCAACAATGACAGAGACGCTACGTTTAGCATTGTATCGAACATCGAGTAAATACGTACCACGCACGTACCTAGAGATGGCACAATTCGTCGATTTAGATGTATACAGTTTCAAAGATATGATTTGATGAGATGATTGTGCCGATTCTCTAAGTTACTGTTTTTCTCTTTTTGCCTATTAAACATTTTGTGGCTTAAAGTTTTCCCGGAATGCCTCTCATGAAAGAGAAATAATTTAGTGCTTTCAGTTCGTAAATCACCGAACACCTTATTCCGACGATTCAAAGAGCAGAACGCAATATTTAATTTTTCTATTGAGCATTTTGGAAATTACCTGTCTCTAGCCTTGTAATTTTTCGATTTTTATAACATTTGGGGTGATTTTACGTGGGTACATTTTGTACATATCTTCCAAAGGAAGATTGAAAAGAATGCCATTTAGTCTCTTTATCTATTCTTCCATTTTTCGCTAATATTCGGAAATGTTTCAGAAAATCGTCCACTTGTCATGTTACTTCAGCATTAACTTCAATTGTACATTTTTTCTCCCTTCTTTATCCATGAGCAATAAATTAAAGAGCAAAGAAAAAGCTATCTCTTCCCACCATAAAGAGAATTGGAGGCTAACCTTACACTTAATGGAGTCCATAATCGTGCCCGGAATAGATAATATTTCACACCTGTCGGTCTTGCAGTCTCTCTCTGTGGTGTTTGTACATCTACATCTATCTATTACCCTGCAAGCCACTTCAAGGGTGTTTGGCAGGAAGTGAGGTATTACCATCATGCACTATAATGCACAGGTAAATTTAACCAACATGCACTACACCATTCGTACGTTGACTGTGCTACAACACTATTTTTATTAATGTATATTTTGCAACCATTTAAACAAGTCACAAGAGTTTCGCCGTGGTCATATGAAACGTGATGTTAGAGGAGCAAGCATAAGGGATCAAATCATCTACTCAGCTTTACGATCTGATGAGTTACCCATTTCTCACTGTCATTGGCTGCCTTTGCGGTCAAATGTCATTAGCTGCCTTTGCGGTCTCTTTTGGACAGTGGAAAATACGACATTTTTACCTGCCGGTTCTGCAGTCCATATACATAACTTTGTTCTGCTTTGATCTGATATATTTATAATATGAAGATCTTAAGATATTAATGAATTCGTCAGAATAAAAATCTATGGAATCGCTATAAATAACGGCAGAAATGAGAGAATTTTTTTAAAAATCAGAATAGCTTAGGATCCGAAAGACTCTACGACTAAGGAACATAAAAAAATCGAATCCATTAATGATGTAAAATACTCGAAAGAAGGAAATCCAAGAAATGAAGAACTCAATTTCCGTAGCAGTCGTCTTCTCCAGGTGCATTAGAGGGATAGAGAGACAGAGAGCATTCCAATTCATACAAAAGTGTTTTGACGAATATTTCCGAAGTGCCAATTGTCGTTAAAAAGGTAACACAATAGAGTTTTACAACTTACGCCCTTCGTTTGCTCTCCAGAAAAGTGGCAATGGTTTGTCCAAGGCACACGGTGGGGGGTCGGACAACCGGCAAAAGAACAAGATCGGGTGACAATGCAATCCAGGCAGAAACGAAAACAGTTAATCAAAAAAGAGGATGTGGGTTCGATGGAGAAGAATATTTGGCGCCTGTTCTCAAAGGTCTATAAACCATGGCTCTATGATGCATGGCTGAATGAAGGGACAAATATGAATAGGAGTACACGTGATTTTCGAGGCGAGGTTAAAAAAACATAAAAAAATAAGAAAAATACCAAAAGGAAGAGACCATTGGCGTATGACATTCACATTTTAATATGAGTGTCCAGGGGCATCACCCGGCATTGAATCGGGCATCCTTTGGTCGACAACCGAGCACCATTCCGACTGGACTACCATACCGCCGTGTAATAGGATGTTAGGAGGAACGAAGTACAGCTATGTTCGTTTCGATGTGATCCTCATTTTCGGTAGTTAAATAGCATTATTACACATAATAAACTGCATAGTACTATACTTACACCGTTACTCTAATAAAAATGGGTAATTTTTTTACATAATATCAGTAAAATAGTACACTAATTTATCGTATCTAGAAGGTATTTTGAATGGCAAATACACCAAAAGAGTGCTATTTTCTTTTTGGAGTCCGTTTTTTATTTTTAATCTCTTTGCATATTCAAGATAAAACACTGAAAAAATTCAAAGGGGAATTACGAAAAATTTTTCTCATAATGTACCTATTACAGGAAATGCGAATCATTGAAACTATCCATTAAAAGAGCAATTGGGAATTCAAATGCTTCCTTTTAGGAACAATTTTCAAACGAGCCAAGTAATGCCTCAGCAAAATACTCCGATCAAGGATCATATTTTCTTGTTTTAATCGAAGAACACCCTTGTTAATTTGGAAGAAGTTCACTTACAACCATAGGTGTACGTGCAAAGACCCGTCCTCCACATTTTCCGTCCCTACGCATGTGCGGAAACATGGTTTGTCTTTTGGAAAATGCTTCTTTGTGGCAATACTTCTCTCGCTAACCCCCGACGCCCCGTTAGTTTAAGTACGTATAAAGGAGCAGGCGTTAATTTAGTTACTGAAATCATACGCCGCGCCCAGATTAAACAAAACCCATTAATTCCATGCTTTCCGTTTAAGGTAGTCCGAGCGAGATAGTTCCCTAATCATAAGAGAGACCATGTTCGAATTATACGTTTTAATTTCACCAGCTATAGGACCCTTCAATTCAATATTGCATTATTAATGATGCAATAATATAGTTTTAAATGATAGAAATTGTAAGTAATTAAATGAAAATATCTAAATAAGGCTTTAACTTGACTCATTTTTTTCGTACGGTGCGTTTGAAACTCCTTCAAAACGGAAGGTTTTTTGTGATACCCAAGAACCAACTGTGGTGAAAATATTATTTATTTTCAAAAATTGTTGTAAACATACTAACTATATGCTGTTAGTTTTTACAACATCTAAGTGTTATAAATACCTCATTTTGTTTATAATGTCTCTCTAGAGTGCATACACGTACCATTTCCCATTGAAAAGGGCTGGTATTTTTTGGCAAATATCTCCAAAATTAATGTGGTAAGGGGATCAATTTTTGGTGTTATTGGATACGTGATATATTTTTCTTTAAAATGAGACCAAATTCATTGATTTCTAAGTAAAATGATATTTCGCTCGGACTACCTTAACCCCAAACCTCACTTCGGAATTTTACTTCGTCCTTTTCCCTCTTTTCCTCCCAGACACGAACGGGTAAAAATTCCCTTTTGCCTACCGTTCCATAAACCCACCCTCCCGCCCCCAAGCACCTACTAGTAGTAGGAACCCACCCTTCCCCCTCTCCTAGCCTACCTCCCCTCCTACCCCTTTCCTCACCAATTAGCGCCCACGAAATTTGTATTTGTGTCGTGTATCGCCTTGAAGACGGACGAAGACATCCGAAATATACGTGTAAGGCATGTGGTATATTAATGTACATACAAGTTGCAATGAATATGTCCTTGATATATTAATAATTTCGAAGAATTAAGTGCATGAGTGATTCATACAAAAATAGTCACAAGATATTGACTAATCACGCATTGATTTCTGTTGGATTGGTCCGAATACTTTCCAATAAATATTTGGTCATCTCAAGTACTATAAAAAGTAACTCCTATGCGTAAGATGTAATTATTAAGACGGCGATTGAGTGGTCATATTTATTCATTTACAGCATTTGTAAAATTTTGAGGGGACATATTAAAAGAAGTAAAGACAAGATGTTATTTTAATAATTAATATTTATCTAACATTTCGTTCAAATTTGTCTTTTTTGTGTAACGTACAGCACTCAAAGGTTTCATCCACTGTAAGTTGAACTTATTTTCGAGTCTATCTTGTGTTGCCACATGCGAACAGCTCAATTCAATTTCTCAAATTCAAAATTACGTCTCAGTTGATGTATTGGTCGATTTAAGAAAAAAAATTTATATCTCCTGTCCGCGTAAAAAAATGATACTTTTAACTTCGACATTCCTTCTTGTGCTTGGAGGTGCGGACTTTGTATCTCATGGAATTGACCGACTGCACACATGAATGGATTAAGGACATTGTCTGGATCCACTTTGGCGAAATACCTTGCGGTAAAAAAATATTCTGTCCTCGAGAAATACGAAATAATTTTATTTTCATTCTATAATTAATTACTGTTCCATGCCTTCTCAATAGCAGAAATTATTTACGATTTCCCTTTTTAGTTAAGTGCTCACGTCCGCCCCTGACATCGATTTCATACAGCTGGCAATATTACGTAAACTTATTCAAAACCAAATTCACATTCAATAAATGAAGTAATTAGCGAGGCAATTTTTCTTCACGTTATAAAATAAGATACTTACGAAATCAAGAGCACCGAATTCACTTTAAAAAGTAAGCATTAAAAAATCACTCACTCGAAAATAAAGAATTTTTTATGAAATCATAAAAAAACTTTAATTTCACTTAGAAATTCAACTTGGAAAATATTTCGCCAAAATAGTATCAAAAATATAATCTACAAACTCCCCATCTCAGTTTGTTGCTGAATATGGTATAGACACCACAAAAAAGGAATAACATTACAAGTTCTAATTACGATAGAAGGGTGAAAATTGGATATTGTCTTTAAAAATAAAAAGTCTTTTTTCCTTATAAAAATACCTTAAAATAAAACACATTAGGAATATTGCATATTAGATCCACAAAAACTCTTTAATATAATCAACAAAACGAAATATACCATTTTTAATCTCATGTTCTATTGAATAGTGACATTTTTCACAATGACAATCACCATTACTCTCCGTAATAAACAATAGTATACCTTCTTGGCAACCAATGAAAAGGCTTAATCAGGATATATCTCTCTGAGGCATTGTATTTGTCGAGAGAAGAAGCATTCCACTCAGAGGAATTTTCGTGTCTTTTTTCACATATTATGTATAATTAATGACAAGATCATGCTCATTCTACTTTTATAAACAAAATAAAATATTCTCTGCTCATTTCATCTCAATTACATCTTTAAGCTAAATATCGATGAAAAAGACAAAAATAAGAAATTGTATTCAAGTCAAGAAATGAGTGAAATTCTGCGCAAAGAACACTTCATAAAAAGAGTAATTTGCCGTACGTATAAAACACTCCCTTCCCGCGCAATGTTTTCACAGATTATAGTTCTCCAACACTAAACTAAAGTTAAAACATGTGAGTAAAACTTTTCAATGAAAAATCACTTCATTACATAAAAAAGTTTTAACACTAAAAGACTGGATTAAAGAAGAATAAATTTCACTTAAAGTATGCCACATTGGCTGAAAACTTAGGAACTAATAGAAAAAAAATAGACAAAGTTTTTTTTACGTCGGAGAACAATACTTATGAAAAGTTATTTTTCAGTTAATATCTTGATAAAGGTTAACAATTAAGCAATTACATACCACTCTGTGCAGTTTCTCCACGAAGGTAACAGTATATTTGGCGAATTTGATTCACAGAAAAATATTAACAATACTACAAATCCAGTAACTAAGTTACATTCCTCTCTTTATTACACTTCATAATAAATAAAATTTGCTAAACGGGGAAAGGAACATATTTTTTTAATTTTTTTCGCTAAAATAATTCAAATGAGCAAAAAATCAAATAAGAGTTTTAATTTCTGCGAGAAATAACAGTATATGATCAATGTGCTTGACGATGAAAAAAGTTGTTTTTGGTGAATTATTTTCACAGAGAATATTTCATTAAGTCCAAATATCAAGAATGCGAGATAAACTTGTCGCACAAAAACGTTTCCATAAAAGAAAAACTTCCTCCACATAGATAAAAATAGATCTTTGCGGAACATTTTCTATGAAAATATTTGACTAAGCGCAAACTTCTAGCTAAATATTTTAACTCTGCGCGATATACATTTCGCTACATGCAAACATGGACATTCAGAAGTCTTATATATTTTAAAAAAATTGAAACTAAATACTATTTCAAATTACAAGCGAAAAAATAAAACAGGTGATTTCAACTCTGCATAAAAATCACTTCATAAGAAGAAAAAATATGTTCCACGATTCACAATAAATAGAGCATGATCCATAAAAAATTAGTATTTTCTTGCAAACCGTCTCCACTTTAAATATTTCAATAAGCCTGTGAACCAAGCTATTAGTTAAATTTACCTTTTAAATTTCACATTAGCATAATCAAATTTGCTAAGTAGTATAATTAGCGAAGTAGAATATTAGTGCTTCTTGGATAATTATTTGTTGAGATAATATTACACCAAGTCTATATATGTGACAGATGATTCAAACTCCGACCAATAAAAATATTCCTAAGTATGTGAATTATTCTTCTTGAAGAAATTTTTTTTCCGACCAATTCTTCGCCGTGAAAATAATTCACAAAGGCAAATAATCAAGCACACGAATTAATCTGTACGTGATAATGAACTTAAATTAGAGAAAAATTGTTCTCCGTAAATGAAAACAGAATGTTGAGTCACATTTTGTTCACAAAATCAATTCACAAACACTAATAATCACTCTTCATAAAAAGAAAAATTCGCCTCAAGTTGAAAATGTTTTGGTGATTTATTTTCACAGAATGTTTTAAATACTACTACTAATAATACTACTACCTCACTATCACTGACATTAAAACAAGTGTCTGATTCTCTGAACGAAAAATCACATTATGATGTGAAAAGTATGACAGTAGAAACAGGGTTTTTTCGAAAATATTTTAACTATATTTATTTCATATCGGCTGAAAATCTGGCAAACGACTGAAAAAAACTTCTCTCCTGAAAAATGGAAAACTTTTTTTCACGGATAAAACAGTATATTTTGGCGAACTTATTTTCACTTCATATGTTTTTAAAGATTATATTTATTCAATTGAGTTAAATTCTGTGAAAAACTAAATAGGAACATCGTGCTCCACAAATAAATTAATAATGTTTTGCCAACATGTTTCACTAAAAGTTTTCGGAAATTTAAATAATCAAGCAAGTGATTTCAACAAGTGAGACAAAACATGAAATGGTTGGATGAATTTTAGTTGACTAAGAAAATTAGTTTGTGCTTCGCTAAATATATTCACGGAATAAGATAAGTAAGATTGTTCATTAATAAGTATCCTGCTTAAGTTTTTGTGATCTGTTGAAATAGGGACTGTGCTCAAAAACACGTGTCAATGAAACTTAATACCAATTTTTGTTATATTGTTAGATGAAGTTAACTTTTTGGGTAGACACTGTTTTCATTCGGCTGAAAAATAATAAAAAACTAAAAAACATTTTTAGTTAAGAAATATGTACGTCATTTGCATAGTTGGGATTAACGATTTAAAAAATTAATGATTAAAATTAATCGTTAAAAATGTGGTTAACTATTTAATTTAATCGTTACTTTTCATAAAAGTTAACTATTAACTTTAATTTGTTAAAATTTTACATTCACTGATTCAAAACTAACTTCAGTTAATTTTATTCGTTAAATTTTGGTGAATGTCGAACTGTTCGAATTTGGGCACGAAGGTTGTGCAACAGACAAAGGGGAAAATAAAACGGTGTCTAAGAAAGCAATATAGCAGGGTAGTTGTGCAAGAATACAATGAATAGGCCCAGACGAATATATCCAAACAAAAGCGGGGTTGAGTGGATTGGCCGCCCAAGTTTCGCAACGCACCCTCAGAAGAGAATACACGAGACCACTCGAAGACTATGCCCGCGATGGCAAGAATGCCTCCTCGGCGACATCGTGTTATCCATATCAGAGTGCTGAACATGAAAAAGGAGGTCAACAAAAACCTGCAGCTGGTAACGAGGGGAAGGGGCTCATTCAAAGTAACGCATCTGTAAAATGCGCCAGGTTACGCACTCGGCGACATCCCGTCGTCAGCGGGGTTGAGTGGAATGACCATAAAAATTTCGGGACGCACTCCCGGACGAAGAAACACGACACCACGCGAAGACATTGTCCTGGAGGGCTCATATAACGTTTTTTGACCTAGCAGTCAGAAATATGAGAAGAGGAGGGAATAAACGGAAGAGACTCGACCACAAATCGAAACAATGCGTTTGAATTGAAGGTCCCACTTGTAGAGACAATGTAACTTGTCCAAGGAGGGGGGTTTGGGATAATATTTGCCTACGAAGGGGGTGGAGGGGTATAAAAATGAAGAGCATTCGTAGCAATGTAGAGTTGTGACTGATTGTTTCGTGTGAGGTAGACTACAAAGAGCAAACTTCCACCGACTGCAAAGAGCGGACGTCCACCTGCTTCGAAGGGCCGATCTCAACCTTTTATGAAGAGCGGACCTTCACCTCCAACGAAGTGCGGATGTATTTCGTCGTCCTTTAGTTACTGCCATTTAGTTAATTAAATATTACTTTAGTTTTTACTTTTAAAATGCCTTTGTTGTGGCCCGATATTTCAAATATTTTTAAACGAATTGATTCGGATGGAAAAAACCGTAATGTCAGTTTTCAGTGTTTGCTTTGTTTGCCAAAGCAAAAAAACCATCAAGGCCTTCATTACCACAGCATCCAATTTGCGAACCCATATCAAGGTAAGATTATTTTAGAATACTTTTTGTCTTTTATGCTAAATTTGTTTTTATTTGAGTATAGTTATTTGCCTTTATTTTATATCCAACATAACAAGGAAAACTTAATTTTTACAGAATACTCATCCGTCCAAACTATCGGATTTCACCAATGCCATGCATATCTGGTTCAAAATTGGTCAGGACGGATGTCCGATACCAATTTTGAAATGAGAATGTTATTAAAGTTTAATGACTTTTTAAGTAAAAGTTAAATAAATTATTCTTCAACTTGAAGTTTGCATTTATTTTATCGTAATTGCGAAAAAATAGATTTTAAAGGTAAATTTATGATTATTTTTTAAAGCAACGGAAAAAAAATCACTTTTGACGTAAGAGTTATTTTTTTAACTTAAATTTTATCAGTTACTTCTTCAGAAAAGAAACTTTTAACTTTCACTAGTTACTGTTTACCGAGATTAACTTGAACTGTAATCAGTTAATTATTTTTGGTAACTTTCCCAACTCTGATCATTTGCAAAATAATGTCCTTCCTCGAACGCTTTGATTTCATTGCGCTGTTGAAAACATCTCTCACTCTAATCGGTGAAGGTAAAAATCGAGTAGTTCCGCACAAGTCTCATTTGCAAAAGCATTGAAAAATCATTTATCCAGTCATCATTTTTGCCATCAATTAACAGTTTATATGCAAATCCTAAATTTTTACTTGTAATGGCGCAGCAAAAATCATTTCGATCTTATTCGACCGCCGAAACCCGCATTGAGATATATGCTAAATAGAGAGCCACTGTGTTCAATGATAAGTATCTGATTGCCTGCAGATGGATATTAACTTGTAGATGGAAGGACATGCTGATGCATTTGTTTATAATAGGGGAACCGAATATAATTCCGAAGAGACCAATTGTATTTCATTAAAACTCTTCTAATTTTCACTACAATAAAATTTATTCTTGGTTATTTCTTAGCACAGTATTCGAGGGTGTTCAATGTGTAGGAAAGCTCTATTTCGACCTCAGTTCTTTCATGAGGCAACATACAATATATAATTCTTTTGGTGAATTATAAGTGAATTCCTTTTCTTAGACAAAAAGTGCTGTATTCAATGGAAAGAAAAATATGACGGGAGAAGGTTTATAGCGTACTTAGCTTAAAATAGCCTTCCAAACTAGCGTGCACATTTTATCTGAAATAGATATCAGTGTAAAATAAACAGAATTTTAACAAAAATATTGAACGATATAACTTATCATATACTTATCCTATTAAAAATTTGCTCTATTCCACCTATTACAACTCTGCAGTTGGCACTTCGAAGCAGTTGAATGCAGTGAAGCATTGGATACGCATAATGAGACGGATGGTGGCTTACGTTTACATCATATGATCGCAGCAATATATTTTATTTTTTATTCATGCCTTCGACAAATCGTTACTAGATCCCGTAGTGTTATGATAAAGAAACTGTTGCTTAGTGTTTTCTGAGTAATTCGCTGTATTTTTCCGCACTGTAATGTGTTTATACTAGCACATAAATCTTGCATTCTAAATCATAACTCTGCAACTTTTCTTATTAGATTCCTGAGCATGTTTTTTTCAATCTACGAAGCTCTTGAGCCTGACGATGAACATTTGTATGGGTGGGATCGTTGTTAGGGGCCAAACGTATGAATTACTTACTCTTCCACATTTCACGAAACTAGTAGGGAAATAGTATACAATAATGTCCTGCGAATAAAAGGTCCTGCGAAACACAGCAGGTGCTCTTCCAAGAAATGTCAAGTCGAAGAAATATTCCTTGATTTCAAGAAGGCCTTAGAAGGTTCCTCACAAAAAACTTATTTATAAGTTGCATTCATGCGGAGTTAATGAAAAATAGTGAATTGGATAACTGACTTTCACAGTGATCGAAAACAAAAACTTTTTCAAGATGGTTTTAGCTCTGATATAGTCGAATTCGCATCCAGTATGCTTCAAGGTAGCGTTATCGGCCCTCTTTTATTCATTATTTATATCAAAGACCTAAGTTCTCGAGTTAGCAGATAATTAAAATTATTTGCAGGCGATACATTTATCTACCGTGAAATAATCGAAGACGCGGACTTTGAAGTTCTGTCATCGGACCTTAACAATGTTCATTCGTGGTGCCAGGAGCGGGGGTTATAATTAAATATTTGTAAATACTCCACAGTTTACTTCCTGTGGAAGTCATCAGACAAATACCATACCCATACTGTGGGTGGAATAAAGATAATATCTTCAGATACAGTAAAAAATCTTCGAATTACCTTAACTCTTGGTATATCTTGGGGAACATACATGAACAACAAATGCAAAGTATCAAAGAACCTCGGTTTTATTAAGCATATAATAGGAAGGACGTCGGATGGAAATGTAAATGACATTCTACTTCGCTCTGGCTATGCCACACCTCTCGAAGAGCATTTGGGACCCTCCCTGGTTATATAGATTAAACCATATAAGTTAATAGAATACAATGTAAAGCAGCACGCATCGTTAAAAGCCGCTACAAGTGAATATATATTGTCTCACAACTGTTAGAGGAATTAGGGTGGGAGCCCCTAGAGACTCGGAGGCTGCACGCTAGGCTTAGGTTTCTTGAGAAATTCATAACTGGTGTGTTTCAGAGTGACGTAGAAAAAATTTATCATGACGCCATACTACATCTGTAGGTGACAGAAGCGATTAATATAAGAGTCAGAAAATAGTTAAGAAGTTAGACAGCACAGAGATTCCATAGTATTTTCTCACCCTTCTTCCTCTTGTATCGTTCCCGTGGAAGGTAATGCGGAAAGATTGGACAAACGTCCCTTTTCGCGCGGGCAGGGATGAAAAAGGAAAAGTCTTGGATATCCCTCTCGATACTTCCCTTCCAGTAATCGTATTGACTCCCAATTTTCCCCTTTCCCCCATAATATATCTCCATTTTCCTGTGTATCTCCATTAGTTTTGCCCAATTCCTCTGCAAAACGCCTTTTCAAAATCCACAAAGTAAGCGAAATCATCCTGGATATACTCTATGTTTCTTTTATTAAGTATTCTCATTTCCAAAATTGCATCCCGAGTGGACCTCTTTAGAAACCGAAACTGGTCATCGCCGAAGTAGTAATTAGCCTCTCTCGCCAAACTCTTATTGGTAATTCTACGTAACTCTTTCCCGGCGTTCTGATTGTTCTATAACCCTCGCATTCTGACTCTTCTTCTCTTCCTCTTCTCCTTCTTCGGGATAGGAATCATGTCTGTTTTTAGGAAGTCTTCTACCCATACTTCTTCCTCGTGGTCACCAACACCACTAGTGAGCAACCTGGAAGGTATGCTATCTACTGCATTTCTTACCTTCACCTCTTTCAATGCCTTATGTCATCCACTGTTTCTTTACCCCTCTCGTTTTCCATCTCTCTATCCCCCAAGTTCAACTGAGCCTTTTGAAACTATTGTTACATCATAATTAAATTATCATACGAGTCTTCATCAGGCCCTGGATAGCATAGCGAAATCTTCACACTTTCTGTACACTTATCTAACCATGACGATATCCATTTTGGTAGTATCTCCAGGCATTTTTCATGAGTGCCTCCACCTAAGATGGTATTTAATTTGTGTTTATTTTTGCTAATTTATTCGATATTCTATCAAATAACATTGTATTTCTAAGATATGACGATAAACTATCAAAGATGCTGGAATGCGGCCTTAAGTCCTAAAAAAAATCCCAACATCTTTTAATTGCAAGGCCTTGACATAAACATATTACGTGAGTTCAAATAAAAGCCTTCTATGAGCGCACATTAAGAACAAACTATACGCATTCATACTGAAATATTCGCGCTAAAATATGTACACCAGGAGTCGGCTAGGTAAAAGCTCCGAACTGTGAACAAAAAACGGACATACTCTGATTCATAAGGGGCCAAGAAAAAACGGTCAAAAGTGAGCAGCTCTACGCTAGCAACACATGTATGGAGAAAATCATCCTAAAGAAAGGCATGACAGGCTTGTGTGCATCCAAAAGAATTACCAAACGGCGTAGCAGATACAGAGACAAAGAAGTTTGAAGCTCAACAAAAGCACTTTTGTATGTTATATGGAAATGATACTCATCTACGGTATCACAGGCATGTAATTGAAAAGAAGAAAATGAATCGGAATTTGAATACGGATGAGGATGAAGAAATGTGTGAACAAATACTTGCAGAAGTGAGTCAGGGCAGTAAGTTTGAGCAAATTAAAGTGCTAATATAATTGATGCCTTAACTTGTATCACCACTGGAGCTTTTTCACATTGCCAATTCTGATATAAATAAGGCATTATATTATTAACTACAACGCTTGCATAATTAGTACAGAATTAAGTTTTATGAAAATTTGGAAGTTCCTAGCGATGAACGGGTGTAAAAGTTTAGACAGTTAAATTCACAAGAGAAGACCTAGGAGCTCAATCTATAAGTAATAGGTTAACAGTATACAACAATTGGTGGAGAGAACATGCACTGCGAGTGCCTGAGGAAAGATATCCAAGGAGGGCTTTGAAGTGCCTTTCGGTAGAAGAAGTGTCGGAAGGCCAAATTTTCGAGCTTTCCTAATTCGATGACCTGCATTAATAGACTGGACTAAACAAATTTTTTTGTCATATGAAACACATTGGGAGGATTTGTTGGCCACAAGACTTTTTACATTTCTTTTCGATTCGTGTTATTGACCTCGAATATATTTATGGGGATTTAACAGTAACGTTTAAAAAATTTATTCTGGTCTAGGTCCGGTCTCCGTGGCGGTGAAATCGATTCCCTTTGGAAAAGTCTATGGGTTTATCCGGTCTGGGGTGGCGTATGGCGTGAAAGATTATTGGGTCATCTGTTATCTCTCGCTAATTTTTACCTTTAAAATAGGTGAATTGTTAAAATTAAGTTAACTGTATTGTTTTAGGCCTGTTTTCATTAACAAGCCCACTTATCTCAATGAGGCTAAAAGGTTTTTCCCGATGCTTTTACACTCACCATCCCACATAGTATGTTTGAATGGGTTAAGTGTTGTAATGTGGCATGTGTTTGGGCGTATTGAGGGCTGTACTTTTTGTCAATTTCATGTATCTCTATGGGACTAAAAGTTTTCCCAGGGGTGAGGCATTTACCACCCCAAATTGTCGTTTGGTGAGGGTGGCAGAACTCGGCCACCCAGGACTGTGATTGTTTATTTTACGCTGGATGGCATCCTGGTATAACACCTATGACTGAGAAGGTTGTCTTTCCATCTCAAGATTTCCTTCTTTGAGTTCCTTTGCTTGCACACCTCACACTATGCTGGACATGCTGAAGTATGGGATCGCTCAAGATAGAAGTAAGAGCTCATTATACGATATTGACTCAGGCTCTAGGGCAGTAATTCTTTGGATGGAACAAGTCTTAGGCATCGTGAGATTGAGAATCGTGAAACTCGTTCAGCCAGGCTGAAGTTGGTTCACTGCCTGTAACATACGATATTTGAGGTTCAGGTTAAGAGTCTTTGGGTTTAAGAAAACTTCTTCCACAAGAAGTAGCTCACGATGTTCATTCTTGGAGCCGAGAAGTTCTGGTAAGAGACGACCTTCTTTAGGTTTATTTCTGCGGCTGAAGGGATCTTCCAAATGCTATAGGTGGTGGTTAAAATACTATGTTAAGAGGCTTATGACAGGAGTATTTCCATTCAATGACTTTGACGTTTTGTATATATTCTTCCAAAAACGTTCCATATCTTGATAGATTGGCGGAAATCCAACGTTTGTCTGCGATATATAAGCCGAACTTTGGGTAAAAATTTCGCCCAGATGTGATTTATTCCATCATATACTGAATTCTTGACGCTTGCCATCGCAACAACTTGATCATTGACTCTAACTGCTCCTGCCTGATATCTGCTTTGCTCTCCAAGGAGGCGATATTTTGGAAGTGAGCCATAATTCTGGCAGCAGCGTAAAATCCACAAATCATTGTCCACAAGTCCAATTGTCTCTCACAGGATTTTGTCAACAAGTTCGCTCCAACGGGTCACGTGGTTACCCTATTGGGAGATATTGACGTCAATAATCCGTGCCTAACTTGTCCGTTAACATAGTATGAAAAGTAACGTCGACCGTAGTTCAAATTCGGTCTGACCGGATTCCTCACGGGATAAGTCGGATTTCTACGTATTTGGCGATGATGCTGGCTTAGAAGTAACTCACGTCAGTTGGGCTGGCTGTGTCGGGCAGGATGGTCTAGGACGGGCAGGACCGGCTAGGTGGTGTATTTCTGTGAACTTTCTTTGGGAGGAGAGTTCAATTTTCACGCAGGTAGTTCATACTCATTTATCATTTAGAGTTTAGATCATAGGAGTTTTGCTGCGGCGGATGATTATGCTCGTGACACTTCTCAAAGAATGCATCCAAGCCATACACCTCCGGCAATCGGGCATATGTAATAATGCTGACTTAATAAACTTAAGTGACAGGACAGTTCTCTTCGAGATATCATTTCCTAAAATAATCCATAATGCTATACTACGGCTATAATACAGCTATGGCATGACTTGATTTCAAGGCAGTAAGAAACAACCATTTGAACGCTGCATATCATCGCCGTTTTCATCGCCCATGAGCTGATTACATGACTAGAATATTATTATAAAACTTTTAAATTTGATTCGCACCTTCCTTTTAGTTTTTATCTGGATTTCATGGCCAAATGACACTGTGCTCATTTATCTGTGACAAGCTAGCACCCGAAACTTTATGAGAGGAAAGTATTTATTTATGTCATCAGATCGTATCACATTATTTGCCTTTTTCGCAGATGGCTATTTTTTTATCTCTCTTCAAACGTGCCTTAGATTGATATGTCATAAAGACCAACTTAGACAGCCAGCAGTTAAGCAGGAGTATTTGTGTATCTTGTAGTTAAAAATTTTCTCACCATTAGTAAACATGCTCTAAATATCGCAAGGATAAAGTTTCCGCAGCTCTATAAATTTGTATACTTGCTTCAAGAGTCTGAGGAGGAAGAATACGTAAGCCTAAGTAAATATTTTTCATGAGTATGCCGTCGGTGAAATAATCTCTTGCCCTCACGTAAATCCTGGCCAAAAACGTCACGGGATCTCCTCGAGCAAAATGGTTACCCAATATCACCCAAATTGATTGATTGATTTCCGATACTGTTCAAATGATGTGCGCCGTCGTTCAATATCGCACTTTTTATTCACCTTAATCTTCAATTCCGAAAAAAAGGTTTCCATGTTGTTAGAAAATTGCAGTGAAACTCTTCCATTGATGATTGAAAAGATGTAATACTGCCGGAAGCTATTCAGAGAAGAAATCTCTGAGCTGCTGCTTTATCCGAAGTTCGGTAGTAAGGATCATCGGCCATAAGAGCGAGAAACGTTTTTCTTGAGGTAAAGGAATCTCCTGTTGCCTTGGACTGTTGGCCGTGGAGGGAGGAGTCGGCAGGGTCAACAAGAGACGATGGCGAAGGGTAATCGATTGCTTTGGGCGAGGGGTGAAGGTAGTGGCGTCGATAGATGGGCTGGGACGGCTTGAGGACGGTCCGGAGTGTCTGTTTGACTCATCGAATATAACAGCATTGATGTTTGGGAACAATTTCAAAGATATGAAGTTGGCTTATTTCTCGAGCTTCATTTTTAAACTATGAGGATCCAATGACTGTACACTCGCGGTGGACCGAGAAAATTTATTCTACTCCTTTAAAAACGTTATCAGGGACAAAAAAATAACGAGATGAACTTACATATTTTGTATTCGTGATATCGCGACATTTTACGCAATTACACGCAATGTGCGTGAAAAAATGCGAATTTGGGTTGTTTCTTAAAAAATCATGATTTAGAAAAAAATTGCCTTCTTGTGCCATATTATGGCCCTGATGGTATAAGCATCAACTGGCGCTACTGTTGTATGTAAAACAACTCCTGCGACACGACTGCGCTTATTTCTTCAACATCGAGGTTCATTGCAATACCTACGATGATAATGATCAATATGGAGGGAAAGCATATTTTAAATCGATAGAATATTCTTCGACTCGCCTTAGTCCAGCGGCAGGGTCGAAGTTCAGCTAATTCCAGATGGATTTTTTTCATCTAAAAAACCCTCCACATCGTAATCACGCCACTTTATGACCGATACAGTACAAACATTTCAATTCTTTCGGCATGAATTGACACATTCATTAATATATTAGAAAGTGCTAGGTTTCGTGTGATATGAAAAGGCCGGCGCCTTGCGGGCTGCGGAACCTTTACAACCGAAACGAAGTCATCGCGTGACAAAATATTATGACATGACTGATATATTAACCTTATTTGATACCTCAACTCCGGTCGCTGCTGAGCAGTCACTTGACCCAACCAAGCGTGTAAAAATGTAGGCAGTGGTGTATATTGACCACCGTCATTATAAAAATACATAACTCTTACCAGTTACGGAGGAAAAAATATGAATATGCACTTTTCAGCCACACAGCATCCATTTTCTGCTTTAACATCGGATGCCAACCGAAACGAAGTCATCGCATGACACAATATTATGACATGACTGACATATTAACAACCTCAGTTATAGGTTAAATGTAATTAGTTAACGACTAGAATCCCGAGAGTTAAATCCTAAGGGTTTTTTGGGTCCACCTAGGTGTTCAGGCTCTCAAGTAAACCGTGATATCAATTGAACTCAGTCAGAATATTTCCTACAGTTATAAGAAATCTTGCAGTCATACATCGGGACAGAAAATGGCTGATGCGTGATTCACTGCGTTCTTCAACCCCCGGTAATTACATGAACTCCTTTTAAAAGTTGATAGTTTGAAGGCGTTTTAAAACTTATTGAGGCCTTCCTAAAATGAACAAAATCACTAATTATAGGCCCATGGTGAGGAGACATTAGACATGTTTCTGCAGGTCTTTTTGAAATATCTTGACCACCTTTATCCATTAGAGATTCAGAGAGGTTACTTTCAGCTTACACAAGACCTCTTACTAATGAACGAACTTGAAAAAGAGATGCTTGACCTTACGACAAAACCTTTTCTTTTGACGAATAAATAAGTCTCTACCACCTTATAGTTCAGCCGATTTCAACTTACACCTTCTACCTCTCTCATTCCTATCCCAGTTTTGCAGCAATTTTGAGTGTGTAATGTATCATTGTTCAGTGGTTAAAAGGCATATGTATCTGTTTATAATGCGTGTGAATTTTGTACTTACGGCAATTTATCTAAAAAGGTCAAAATCGTATAATTATTTTACATAAGAACTAGTAAGACGAAAAGTAGCACTAATTCCTAGAAAATACACAACTCTTTTGAAGAAATAACCCAACTTTCCAACAAACAATAACCTCAACTTCCTTCTCTAACAATTAATAATCCTATGTGAATGCCTGCCTTCAAAATCTCCCTTGTTCGCCAGGTTACCAATAAAAATGCCAGTGCCATTGACATAGAAAACATTAAGGAAAAAGTCACACGATAAATTTTAAATGTTGACTGCCTGTTCCCACCTTCTGACTGCTTTCTTCATCTGAGGAAGACCACAGATGTGGTAAAATTTTTAATTTCTCTTGTGAGTTTTTCTTTTGCGTTACGCACGTTTAACCACCACAGATTTTGGATGTTATTGTGTGTATGCATCGTGACTTGTGATACTTCCAGGAACCCACCACGCACGCATGCGCAGACACACACATACACACGAGCTTTCGTCGAGTAAGGACGGGTCTCTGCAGTGCTCTGCCCTGCTCTCTCTCTCTCTCTCTCTCTCTCTCTCTCTCTCTCTCCCTCCCTCTCTCTCTCTGACTCTCCTTTTCCTGTCATTCTGATACTTCTGATACTGATGGCTGATACATATCAATGGTCTTTGAGCTAAAATTGCCTCGGAGTGTTACCTCCTAAGACAGATATTGCCAATATCAAATCTTTCGACTGCTAAATTAGTCTATTACGCATATATTTATAGTGGACTTAAATGTGGTGTAGTAGCCTGGGGCCACTCCCACCACACAATAAGGCTTTTTAAACTACAAAAGTGGGCAGTGAGAATCCTGGCAAGAGTGAGAAAAAATTACAGCTGCAGGTCCCTTTTTTAGGATGTTAATCTTCTAACATTCCCCTGAATTTATACATTCTTTTCAATTGTTTACATAAAAGAGCATTATTCTGCACTAGAGCTAATGACTAATATGGATGTGCATAAGCATGATTCAAGAAGGAAAAATGACTTTAGAACTGTTACTCATAATCTAAAGCTATACGCTAAAAGCCCGCTCTGCGCAGGAATGATGTTCTATAACGCCCTACCTATTAAAATTAAAAGCATTAAATCTATCTCACTCTTTAAGGTAGAACTAAAAGAGTATCTGATGAAAAATGCATTTTATTCGGTGGATGAATTTCTTACCTCTATGTAATTGAGTTAACTGTACGCTGTGTATTTTTGTATCCAATCTGTCTATATTTTTTATTTCTATGCTTGTATACCTATTGACTTGTCCCATACATGTAAACACGTGCCCCGGGATTAATAAAGAATTTGAATTTGAATTCTCGGCCGATTTTTAAGGTGAGGTAGTTCCACTCTACCTCTATCTTAATATTTTTAGTTGTTCAGCTATCTGCAACAAGTCTTAGTTCTATGTATTTAAGGTTTCTTGTCTATTTTTGTCCTGGTTGGCCACGAATCTTGACATTTCCAATCGATTACTCCCACCAACGGATCCTCTTCTGTTCAATTCTTCGGAAGTACCACGATCATACCGGAGGAAGTTAAATATATTCTTGTGTGAGCAGGCAATGAACGAGATGAATAAATGACTTCCTCAGATGATCCTGACTCCAAAAATGACGTTGAATGAGATGATGTAGCGTTTTGATTGTTGATGGTCAAAGCCGTTTTGGCTATATTATTTTTCTCATTTTCTTAGGCTAAAATGCGCCCAAATTTAATATTTAAGACCAATTCAAACCTTGTCAAGACCTTGTTTCAAAAATTTAAATAACTCACTTTTAATTATTTTTGCAGTAAATGTTTTCTTAAAACTAAAAAACTGTTTCTTTTCCCTGATATCCTTGCATTGTAATTTTACCGTACTCCTGGATGCATGTAACTCGCGTCACAGTTTCCATATTTTTACCTCTCGATGCCCTCATTATGATCTTCTGCTCCAAACCACGCTGAAAAGGTTTCTGGACACCAAAAAATGGATAATTCCTAAAAAGTAATAATCAATTGGAATTTATCGGTAGTTCGAATGTCCGGCGTATAGCGGCTCCACTGCGTGTTAAGGCCCGCAAGGAGAGAGGAGATGCACGGGTCACTTCCTGGTGTATACCGGGAGGAATGGTGCCACAGGCGACGAAGGCGATGAAGGCGGCGGTCGGGGACAAAGGCTGCTCTAAGTTGGATGTGGTAGCCCACGTTGGGACCAATGACGCTGTGGATGTGGGATCAGAGGAGATTTTAGACTCTGTGAGAGATCTATGCTCCGAGTTCCGCCGTATTCGCGGAGGGTCGAGTCGCAATATGAGGCTTACCATATGATGCTTGGTACCTAGGACGGATCGGGGTTCGATGGTTTGGAGCCGAGTGGAAGGCATAAACCAGAGACTCCGTGAAGTCTGTGGGAGCGAGGGAGTGGAGTTCTTAGATCTCCGGAGTGCTGAATTCGTGTCGGGTGCCACTAAATCGTTCAGGTGTCCACTATACGTGTGAGGCATCACAGCAGGTAGCGAGCAGGATATTGGAGCATGCTCGTATGCCTTTTTGAGGACAGAGAGTAGGGTAGTGAGTAGGTCAAATAGAGGGCCATTAAATAACTTGCCATTCACCAGGATAGCAAAGAATAACGAGTTGATCAGAAAACACAAAATAGGTTTAGCGGGATGCAAGAAAGCACAGAAAAAGGAAAAACACAAATCAAAACAACACCCATGAATCTCCAAACGGTAACATTTACAATAATTTAGATAACAGAAATATCACGAATACAATAAGCAGACATATTAAAATAGAGGAATTTTCAGCAGTGGTAGTTAATTGTCGTAGTTTAAGAAGCAAGATACCTGAATTCCATCACCTTATAGAGAGTACCAATTCTGACATCATTATAGAAACGGAAAGTTGGTTAACAATCGATATTGCTGATATTGAAATTCTTCCAGTACATTTGATGGTATAGAGGAGAGGTGGAGAGGGTCGACCGGGAGGGGGAGTATTTATCGCAGTTAAGAACACAATAGTCAGCAAAATAGAAGTGATTCCCGATAATATAAAGTGTATGGTGTTCCATTCAATGTGCTAATTCCAAAGTAATATACGTATGTGCCTACTAAAGACCACCCCATTCCGAGGTACAATCAGTATTAGAACTCGAGAAACAGATGAGGTCCATCGATTCCCATAGTAACGAACGACAGATTATTGTTGGTGCAGATTTCAATACACCATCGATAGATTGGAAAACATGTAGTCATAAGTCTGGGGGTAGGGACAAAGAAATCTGCGAGTCATTGCTTAACCTGTTCGCATCATACGCACTATATCAAATAGAAAATTTGCCTAATAGAGGGGAGAATGTTCTCGATTTACTTGCCACAAACATCCCTGAAAAAGTTATAAAAGTTGAAAATGTCGATAGAATAAGCGATCACAAGGTAGTGCACGTAAAATTTTCCCTCAACAGTGAAAAAAATATTAAATTAAAAAGAAAGATTTACCTTTTTAGTAAAGCAGATTTTAACGGATTTAGGCGTGACTTATAGACCTCTTTTGGACAATTCATGAACAATAGCAAAAATAGTGATACAGACAATACATGGAAAGAGTTCCTCCAAATTGCACGGTCACTTGTCAACAGATATATAAGTATAAGAGTGAGAATAGGAAATCAACGTGGTACAACGCGGAGATTATAAAATGTTTAGAGCGCCAACGAGTTAGCTACACGAAACAAAGAAAAATGAAGAAAAATGCAGCTAATAGTGATCTAAAAAATACTATTGAACATTAAACAATTTGTAATGCAGCCGCAAAAACAGCCCTTATAAATGCGTATAGTGAATTCAAGAGAAAAGTACTCAGAGAACAACTAGAGGGAAATAAGAAAGCATTTTGGTCGTATGTTAGGGAAGTACTAAAAAGTCAACGGTTAATTCCTTGAAAAACGATAGAGGCGAAATAGCAACTTCCAGTTAAGATAAGGCTAATTTGTTGAACTATTTTTTTCAGAGCGTTTTTAATCAATCTAAGCGTAGTTTGCACGAAACCATACGAGACCGATTTCAGCAACCAATGCCCCCGATCGATATATCTTGTAGCGGAATTGTATCCTTACTAAATAACATTAGCCAGAACAAGTCCTCAGGTCCTGATGAAATTCCAGCTCGTGTGTATAAAGAATTAGCTCTCGAAATGGCTCCGTATCTTAAAGTAATATTTAATAACTCCCTCGAAGAGCACGCGGTTCCCAAAGACTGGAAGATAGCAAACGTGATCCCAATTTTTAAAAGCGGCGATAGGGAACAGCCATGTAATTATAGACCAATATCATTAACGTCACTATCATGTAAAATTATAGAGCACATAATAGTTACATCAATAATGGGACACCTCGACAGCCAGGATTTATTGATAACAAACCAGCATGGGCTCAGAAAGGGACGGTCTTGTGAAACTCAATTAGGTCTTTTTGTTCATGATACTTTAGTTTCCGGAGAAGGTAACGTACAGGTAGACGCAGCGTTTCTTGACTTTAGAAAAGCTTTTGACAAGGTTCCCCACTGTAAGTTACTCGCGAAGTTAGCATCATTCGGGATAGACAGTAATATAGTAGGCTGGATAGGAGACTTCTTACATGAACGCGTTCAAAGGGTGGTATTAGATGGTGTCAGCTCAGGCGAAGTAAAAGTTACATCGGGTGTTCCCCAGGGAAGCGTGATAGGTCCAATTTCATTTCTTCTCTAGGTAAATGACTTGAATACAGTAGTAAAAAATAGCAAGCTCCGTCTTTTTGCCGATGATGCAGTAGTGGATAAGGAAAATTAGAAATGAAGAGGACAGGCAGTCTTTAGCTGAGGATTTAGATGCGATTGATGATTGGTGAGATAGTTGGCAGCAAGAATTAAATTTAAAGAAATGCGCGATAATAAACTTTTGGAAAAAGAATGGCTTCCCCCGGAATAATTATTGCATCGAAGAAAAGAAAATATCTAACGTAGAATCTATTAAATACTTAGGCGTCACCATCACTGAAGACATGTCATGGGGAAAACACATCAGGGAAATAACTAGTGTAGCAAACCGTAGATTAGGATTCGTAAAAAGGGTTCTAGGCAAATGCGATGAGAGAGCACGAGAAAAAAGCTATTTTACACTTGTCAGGCTTCATTTAGAATATGCCGCTAGTATATGGGATCCGTACGAGGAAGGTATGATAAAAGAATTAGAGCGTGTGCAAAAGAGATCCGCTAGATTTGTTAAAGGCCGTTATGATAATTCTATAAGTGTGAGGAATTTAATAGAAGAACTAGGATGGGAATTACTATCAGAAAGCAGGTTAAAGTTTAGGTTAAACTTTTTAAGTAAATTCGAAACCGATTAGTTCACAGATGACGTTAGATATATGTTAAGAACCCCTGCGTATTATGCTAGGTTTGATCATCTTAACAAGATTAGAGAGATAGATTGTCGTACCGATAGATTTAAAATGTCATTTTTCCCTCGTACCATAAGAGAGAACAATAGGCAGCGTAGCAAAGGGATAGGTAGGTGAAATATAGTTAGAGTAGTCTGTAGTGCATGATGCATGTAATAACAACCAATAATCTCTTTCTTATTATGTAGATACTAACCATCTAGCTGCATGTGACCCTGTCCTCTAGCATGTCTCCCTTAAATATCCTAGTTTCATGTCAATAGTGCATGTTTGGTGATCTGCACCCCCTGCCACACACCCTCGTGGTGGTTCGCAGAGTATTACGTAGATGTAGATGAACCATTTACCCGTGAGGACGGCTTCATATGGGCCATAAAGTGTGGGATTGAGTGATATCAGATTTGGACACCTACAAACTCTGTCATCTATTAAAACTCAGAAAGGAAAGCAAACGGTAATACCCAAAACGAAGAAATATGGAACATTACTTACGGAGGTCGGTAACTGTTTATGCATTAAACCAAAGGCAGACCTAATTTGCAAGAGTTTCACATGTAAACTCCAATTTGCGACACAAAGCAATTAACATTGAATTGCACCCACCAACAATTAACATTGCACCCACTAATAACCTCCCGGTTGTCTCCAAAAAGGACCGAATGATGTTTTCTTACTTCGGTCTGATAGTCATGAAAACTGTGGTAAAATAGCCATTACTTGGCAGAAAATAGCCCAAATATTTATTCTTAAAATATTTTATATATCAATCTCAATAACTTTTTCCCAACAGCGAATTAAAACAACCGATGGTAAGTGAAGCGTGGAATGGACGTTTAATCGAGCTGGATGCTATCACTGGGGAGAAAAAGTGCCAAAGTCAGAGATAGTTTCTTTCTTAATTCGCAATTTGTTTATTATCACCATTATCCATTAAAAATTCAAAATATGGACATAAGATTTGAAATAATACATCAAAGGAAAACGGAATGATCCTGAGTCCCGAGGCTTCGATTGACTGGGGTCCATCCCACACATCACACCCACACTCCCCAAAGGTCTGTCCGCCTTTGGGATAGCTTTCGCCCATTTGGCAAGTAAATGCTCGCCCAGCAAGTGAAAAGAAAATGATTGCAAAGTGCAACAAACACTCCTTTTGAATCACTATAAACAATAAGTGATAAAAGAACGAACGCTACCCCCACTTTAAAGCAGTATATTGAACGACGGTAATCACGAAGAACTACCGAAATATAATTAGAATTCATAGTTATGTTAATGTTTATCGAGGCACCGCAATAATTATGATCAGACGTGCTACAATGTAATTTTAAGTATGGAAATGTCCGCGTTCTCTCATTGGGCCAAGGCCAATGAATCATCAATAACACTATTCCACTAATGAAAACGACAGGGGCACCCCTCTTTTAGTAAATTACACGTGAAAAGTGACCCAGCACCTACCGTTAACCAGATTAGATAGAAAACGAGTCATCTGAAGTGAACGAGTAGAAAACAGCCAAGAGAATTGTACTTCGGGTGGCAAAAGGGTAATGTAAATTACGAAAATACCAGCAAGTACTCATCGAGTAGCAAAATCATCATGTGTTCTCCTACACGAATCCAAGGATCATAAATTTTCGACTCCACTGTGAAAAGTAACCCAAAGCACCTGCACTTAGCCAAATAAAATTGAATAAAATAAATTCGGCTTCAGAGATTCGGATATGGAAACTAATATTACTTAAATAAAACGGTGGGTTAACAGAAATTTTCATAACCATTAATGTAGAATGACCAAGAGATAACTTCAGATAGAAGCAGTTCAATAAAAATCGAGAGAAGAACTACGATGCACTCATCCAGTTGCAAACTCACCACTTGTCATCATACACGGACACAAATATACATACATGATTAATTAAAGTATTTCGCTGTTAATAACGAGTAGTGACCCATCTTGGAGTAAATTAGCGTGATAAGAGACTGAAAGCAGTTGCTTTTACCCGATTGAGATCAAATGAACGTTCTTCCGCGAAAAAGACTAAAAAGACAAAACGGGAGGACGTATTTGCAGCGCCTATATTGGTCAGCTGAAAACCTCTTCCCGCCAAAATACCTTGCTAACCATCCAGGTCCATTTCCGCCCATTTTTCCCTATTCCTATTGCACTCCTGTATCCTACTCCGTGCGGGAGACTCTGACAACCTTGAAAATGCCCCCTCAGGAAGACATCGAATCTTTGACCGACCGGGTTCGCACTAAAAATTCGAGGACATACGATGATACAGTCGGGCCGCCGGAGTAGGTTCAGGCTACCCTTTTATGAGCCCGATCAGAGGGCCTTGGACGCATTTATAAGGTGCTTGCCTAGTGAGCTGAGTGAGTTCTGCAAGGTGGCGCGTTCCAAGGATTTCGAAGCGGCTGTGGAAGCGGCCGTGCGCGCTCGAGAGGAACACTGGACACCACTTTCCCCACCACCAGCAACAACTGTCTTTCGTGCACCGGCGGAAAGCCGTTGCTAAGAGTGCGGATCTTTGGAGAACTTCGCTCGTCAATGTCCCGAGGGGCGAAGATACATTACTTTCGGGAGTATGGCCATCTTGCCAGGCAGTGCCGCCTACTTTCGACTGGGAGAGGAAGCAAACCTTTTAACGCCGCTGGGACCGAAGACGCCGCCCCGCTCGGATCCCGATAACCTTGCTGCTTCCCAGAGAGGAATCCACGCAAGGAGCCTGTGATTTAGTGACGGAGAGTATGGTTAATGGAAGGAGGTGTCGTATGTTAGTGGACACTGGTGTACAAGTGTCTCTAATTATCAAGCATGTGAGTGGTAGTGATAGTCTTGGTGTATTTCCATTTAGGATGAGCGGGATAACTGGGAGTAGTGTTAGGAATTTTGGGCATAAATGATAGAGATAGGCTTTGGTGAGCTTGTTTGTCAATAAAAAATGCTGGTGGCTGAGACCATAGGGTATGATGCAATATTAGGATTAGACTTGTTGGTTAACCAGGGAGGAACGGTAGATGTGAGTGTAGGTGTGTTAAGACCATGAAAAAACGTGATTTCGATAGGAGAAGGACGAAGAGGACGCGATGAAACTTTTAGACAGCAAGTGAAGGCTTTTAAACAGGTTAACTTATCCATGTGGGCAACCCACGTGTGCTTGGGGAGGGGAGAGTATGGAATAGGATGCAACGGAACTACCGCACAGCATGCGATTGAGTCGAAGCAGTTTAGCTTATCCGCATAAGAAATCCCTGTGTGCATAGGGAGGGGAGAGTTGATTCCCCCTTACGTAGACTACTGGGCGGTATCGGACACTTTCCCCCGCCACCCCACCCCCCTACTTCCCTCTCTCCTCCCCTTTTCGAACCCAACCCAACGAGTATCTTGCCAGCGTATTCGGGGCTGTTGAGGACATTTCCCCCTCCACCTCACCCACCTTCCCCCACCTCCCGCACTCCCTCCCGTCACTAGGCTTTTCCGAATCGACTCCGAGACTGCATAGGACATTTTCCCCTTCCACTTTCCTCCTCCCCCACCTCCCGCACTTCCCACCGTCGCCAGCTCCTTCTGGGCGTTATAAGACAACTCTCGCAACCCGGATCCCCATTCTCCCCAACATTAAGTGGGATGAGGCTGTCCCTTTTCAGCCTGATGTTTTGGGAAGTTCGCGAACCCAGGCAGATTAAGGATATGCAACCCATGTGCATTCTTCTTCTTGGGGTTCTGAAAGTGTAAATGCCTGAAAGTGTAAATGTCTGAAAGTGTGAATGCTGTCATGTCATTAAGCAGAAATCGATACAAAATACGCTACTTGTCTCGTGAGTTATTTTGGGCGTTTTAAGACAGTTTTCGAACCCTTGTTGGTGCGCCAACCAGGTCCCCCGTCCTATGGGAACAGGCAGTTGCTTCTCACCCCTGAAAAGTTGCATTTATTATTAAATCGACCTGGGAATCGCAGGTTTAAATTAATTTATGATCGTAAACTTTATTATTCGATCGCGCGTGATCTCTGGATATTTTAAAAACTGAGGCATTGCATATCTATCAAATATTTCATGAGTGCATAATATCACGTCTGACCGAGAGGATTACGAAAAATAAATATTGCTTAACTTATTAAAAATTTAGAAATAATGCATATGGTTGTCAGAGTTGTAATTCTCTGGTTAGCTAGCCATGAGATCAGTTAATGTCATAAATATAATGTTCCCGAGGTATAAGAACAAAACATTCTGCGAAACAGCTTTGAAACTTAAATAATTACTTCTAAGTGACGTGCTTGATAAACCCCAGAGCAAAATTAGAATGACAGGCGATTATATTTATATAAATTGGTGTGAAATAACATGTGTCGAATTTTACCTGCAAAATTACTCGATTTGGTATATTATGCTTCAATTATTAAACTTTTAAGATAACATGAAAAAGGGATACACAAGCACGTTTTAAATAATGTGAAGTAAATACAAAGCTTTAATTGTGATTTTATTATCCTACTTGTGGTTTTATTTTCTTCTTGGCGATCCTAATTTGGTTTACGAAATTCTCTCTTCGGAGAATGTAGTTCTCTTCTGTCAATTTTTGTATTTATTTAAAGAGTTTATATTTAATATTGTAAGTGAACTAAACTTGAGCCCTCAATTGCGTAAGTTTTTTATCTGATATTTATATTGTTGATTTTATGTATACTACTGAAACCTTTATGACATTTATGTGACGAACAATCTAACCAATAGCCTTCGCTATGGGGGCCTTAAATTTGTCCCTAATGTTGCAGAAGGCCAACAAGGCAAAGGGGGTTCACGAGCTCTCACAATTTATGAATATTTTAGAAAGTGTCCACAATTCTGGTGGTAGTAGTATAAATAGGTGGCTACCAGCGTAACCGCTGCAAGTAATGATTTACCAATGCTGCCTGATGTAATTTTCTCATAGCCTGAACTTTCTGAAGAAATTGAGATCAATAATTCGGATATCCCCGGTTGCACTCAGGCATTGTATTGAGCCGCCAAGGTCTACCTCATTACCTCTCCCTTTAAACAACCACTTCCTCATCCATCCTTCAACATGACTATTTAAACTTAAATAATAAATCACTCACAGGAAGGGAGAACTCAGATGCCATAAATGCAGCTGATTGCACCGCGACGACGGCTTGTAGAAACGGTAAATGGGCCAACACCAGCTATATCTCTTAACCTTTAAATAAATGGGGAAGGCCGGGCCTCAGAGAGTGCATGTACCGAATCAGCCGTCACGAAAAATATCTTCCAAGTTGGTGGAGGACAAGATAACGAGAATGACATTCATTTCATAATCCTGGGGGAGAACAGGAGCAATTTGCGAAACTTTCACATGTGGGGGCGGAAAGCGATAATTTTCTTACGTCGGATACCGGAAGGTCATAATCTTATACAGTCGTACGGGAGAACTATGACCAAAATTCTTAATCTCTTTAAGCAAGTGTCCCGCCAAGTTCTAACGCGAGTATTGCCTTTCATAACAAAAACAATCCTGCTCTTTCAGCCCATATTTCAAACCGTCGCCTCAATCAGCTTGACAAAGATGTTGTCGCACGATTTGAAAAACATTTACAGTAAAATGAGATTTTTTTAATTGGAAGGCATCTGTAATATCTCGTTCACTTACGTGGAAATGCCTGAAGGGGGACGTCTTGGACGGAATCCCCTGGTCAGTTTCCACGAATTTTGCAAGTCGAGAGCTCTATTGTTGTCATCGATGAAGATGACAATTTATACCTTCCTAAAGCAATTGCCGTAGGTGTTTCACACTTTGAGGACACGGAGAGCGTTTACGCAACGGTCAAATGGGTTGAAAAAGACAGAAAGCAGAAGCACTCACCCTATGTCAAAGAGCAGGAGATACTGTTCCTGAAACTGGAGCAGGTCTTCATGAGGTAGAGTTGTTTCAGAGAGTCTTGAATAAATACAAAATAACTATCTTTGGAGATAGTCAAGGGACAGAGATATTTTTATGGACCCTTAACACTCACTCCCGAAGGTGAGGAAAGATTTAATTTTCATTCCATTCACGTTTAAAATAACTATAACGTGATAGCGTCCCTTATAGGGGCTTTCGGTGTCTCACACTCTTGTAGGTCATGTCACTTTAGCTTCAATACGCCCTTAGAGCATAAATGCCAAGAAGAGTGCTCGCGATGTCTGAATTCACCTCCATACAAACCCGGCAACACTATCACTTGTCCAAATAGCAAATGATCTTTCTTCGGTTTGGAATGCTTTGAAAACTATTCCGAGCCAAGAGAAAACGGGAAGCCTCCATGCCGGGTAATCAAATTTTGCAAGGTGTGCTGCAGAGTTTAAAATGTGGCTACCAAACGTAAAAACCAAGTTAGTAAAGAATTTACAAAATGTGTAAACGCCATCACCTTGATAATGCTCTCTGATACAATCAACCTAAGAGACGGAATGCACAGGCCAACAGCTCCTATGCATCCGTGTTCTATGACATTGAGTGTCATGGAACACGTGTGTGAGCAGGATTTACAGGTGGTTGGAAAAGCGAACACGATTTCAAATGTCCCCAATCTGCCTATCTGCCTAATAATTTCCAAACTAAATACAATCAATATTTGGACGATGCAGTAACCCATGAAGCTTGTTTAACATATGGGTAGATTGAGATTCTATTTGGGGGCGATGACCCTGTAGCTGATTTTCTCGAGAGTCTTGTTTCTTGTAGCTAGAAATGATTCCAGGAAATCATCTGACTGACTCACAGCGCGAAAAGTTATGACAAGCACATTCTCTTGAAACGTATGGTAGAAAAAATGAAGTGGGAGCAAATAGTTGTCATGGGCGCAGCCAAGCTTATAAGCATGTCATTTGGTGCACTGAAATTTCTGGATTCTCTCAATTTTGTTCCCATACCACTATCAAAGTTGCCATCTGCGTTTAGCTTGGGATAACAGACGTGTAATGGTTACTTCCTGCATTTTTTTCAACACGAAAGCCAATATAGCAAGATTAAAAGAGTCTCCAATAGCCGTAAAAATGGCACCACTCGTCAAACATGCAACCTCGCGGGCAGTGGCGCTAAGCGCTCAGTAGCGACTGGTTGTTACATTGTATGTCCGGCAGTCGAGAACATCTAGTCCCGTAAAGGTCACAAAAATCCACAGGGGAAGAGGACGCCTCGGTAGCTTAACTGGCTAAAGCACTCGGCCGGAAATCGAGGGATCCGTGTTCGAATCCCGGTCAAGGCGGATGATTTTTTCTCTGTAGAAATTCGCACATGTGTGCATTGCGGGTGATTCCGTTAAAGTGGAACTCCGTGGCTAGTCCCGGATAGCTTGAAATTTGATGAAAACAATGCGCGCTACTCTACAAAAATTCAAGGAAAAAATCCTCGGTGAATTACTAGGTAAAAATCCCAAGTCATTCTGGTCTCACGCGAGAGAGCTCCAGGGCGAATCTTCGACAGTAAAGTCTTTACTGGACACAAACGGCAAAGTTGTCACCAACAGTATCGACAAAGCCAATTTATTAAGCCAAAACTTGGAAAGTGTATTCACTAAGGATGACACAATACACAATTTAGACATTCCTAACCTTAACGAATCGATGGCGGACATAGCGATTCAAATTGATGGAATTATTAAACAACTGAGTTCGATTAAAAGTATCAAGTCCCCAGGTCCAGAAGGAATACCAGTACGCGTGCTGAAGGAGTTTGTGCCACAGATTACACCATTCCTAGAAATTATTTTTAGCAAATTATTATCCGAATGCAAGGTGCTCCAAGACTGGAAAATAGCCGACGTCACTCCGATGTTCAAAAAAGTAAATAAAAGTGACCCAGGAAATTACCAGCCTATATCGCTAACATCACTTTTATGCGAGATTCTCGAACACATATTGTCGTTATCAATATTATGACATTCCTGGATATCCGTAACTTCTTACATAGCAGTCAGCATGGCTTCCGTAAGGGCTGGCCCTGCGAAATACAGCATGCGCTCTTCCTTCATGATACCCTAAAATCACGTGAATCGATTAAGCAAGTCGACGCGATATTCTTTGATTTCAAGAAGGCGTTCGAAAAGGTTCACCACAAAAAACTCGTATTAAAATTGCAAACTTGTGTCGTTAATCGAAAAATAGTTAATTGCATGAGATACTTTCTCAGTGACCAAAAACAAAAAGCAGTCATTGATGGTTTTAGCTCTGATATGGTCGAAGGAACATACGGTGTTCCTTAAAAAAGTGTGATCGACCCTCTTTTATTCATTATTTATATAACTGAGATCTAGAGATAGCAGTAAATTAAGATTATTTGCTGACGATACAGTTATCTACCGTGAAATGAGCGATGACGCGGAATTTGAAGCTCTGTCTCCGGACCTTAACAACGTTCATTCGTGGTGACAGGAGTGGGGGTTAGAATTAAATATCAACAAATGTACCACAGTTCACGAAAGTCCTGCGAAAGTCATATAAAAAATATTATACCTATACTGTGGGTGGAGTTAACATAAAATCTTCAGATACAGTAAAATATCTTAGATTTATTTTAACTTCTGATATACCATGGGGATTACACATACAAAACATATGTGGTACAGCATTAAAGAAACTAGGTTTTATTAAACGTATAATAGGAGGGTCCCCGGATGAAAAAGTCAAAGAGAGATGTTACTTCGCTCTGGTTAGGTCACTCCTCGAATACGCCGCCAGCATTTGGGACCCTGGTCAAATTGATTTCACCAAAAACATTAATAAAATACCAAGGAAAGCAGCGCGTTTCGTTAAAAACTGCTACGAGCGTGCATATAGTGTCTCACAACTTTTAGAGTGATTAAGTTGGGAGCCCCTAGAGATACAGAGGCTACACGCTAGGCTCAGGTTGCTTGAGAAATTCAGAACTGATATTTTTCAGAGCGACACAGAGAATATTATCATGACGCTTCACTACATCTCTAGGTCTGACAGATGCAATGACATAAGAGAGATACACTGCCGAACAGATTGGTACGAAAACTCGTTCTTTCCGCGCACAATAAGTAACCACAGTAAAAATGGAACTCCACTAAACACACACCTATCATACATATCACCATTTCATCTCCCCAAAACTTACGTATTTACACGGCTGGTGATAATACTCCCTGCCACACGCCCATGCGGCGGCTTGCAGGGTATTGTGTAGATGTAGATAAAGCTATCACTATCGCCAGTGCCTGCTTGGCTGTCCACCGGAAGAATCATGTTTGAAAAAACACCATTGGCATCATGCCATCTGGCGGTTATTTTTGGGCGGATGCACAATCCGAAAATGCCATCCAGTGGATCCTTTTTGAAGAAACAAAACGGGAATTAGAAAGTCAAAACTCAGCTGGGAACATGGAGGATCGGGTATTGGTTTGGAGGGTGAACGGGTACGCCGAAGTAAGTGGAAAAGAAATAGTTTTTGAATTTAATGGTAATTTGTTCGATGGTAGCCCGACTTGTTTCACCTCACGGCACAAACCCATTCACACCAGTCTCTCTGAGACAATGCGCACTCACTATCGGAGCACTGAAGCAAAATCGCCTCTGCTTATCAAATCAGAGTTCAAAGTAATCGTAAAACGGGAATGGTAGTTTGCGAGAGAGTTAAGTAGGGACGAAAAGATGAGGAATTTCGTGGAGAACCATCCACTCCTACAGAGAACACCGTTTAATCCATGTGATGCTTTTTTTTGTGGGCGTACACATGCGATACGCTTGTGTCTCAAAGTGGATGAATCACAGAGAGAGCAAATGAAATACATTGATGTGTGTTTTCTCTGCCCATTCGTTAACAAATATAAAAAATATCCCACTGGTCATCCAAAAATTTATCTTGGCAAAAATGCCCTCCCCTGGATAATCTGGATGTTGCTGTTAAATGTACTCTTCTCCCTCCTAGAAATTTATTTCCCCCTGTTCTACTTGTCAAGTTAAACAATAAACTTTTCTTTCCCATATGCGCTAGGACAGACAACCAAAATGTTTGTGAAAACGTCGTTGAGGAGAGACCACTCACCGACACTTGAGTTGAGGAGGTGAAGAACGCCGTCTCTAAGGGATCATGCACGAGGCTCTCATAAATGAACTCATAAATGCACGAGGCCTGGCATTACGATGAGGTATAATTTGACATACAAGTGGTGGTTGTGAGGGAGGTCTCTTCACAAGCTACATAAACACCTTCCTGAAAATCAAGCAGGAAGCAAGTGAGTGGCCAGCATGGTGCTCCTCTGAGGCTGATAAAACAACTACATATAGTCCGTCAAGGCAAGAGAGGGTTTAGCGCTATATAGAAACGCCATAATTCACAACCAGAGGGTTTGAGGTCCCTCGCAAAATTGATGATTAATAGCTTCTGGGGGGTGTTTGACCAGAGAGATGACCTTACCAAAAGCATCATTTGAAAAAAGGGTGACGAGCTGTATAGTCTTCTTAATAACCCTGATGCAGAGGTTTCTCGTCTCGTGCTAGTGATTGATGATGTTCTATTTGCACACTGGACCGAGCATAGTGAAGCAATTTCCCCTCGCTAAACAGCAACATATTCATCGCTTGCTACACCACGGCTCATGCACGCCTGGAACATGTGGATAGATGGTGCCTACCAGACAACTCATAATTTTTCAAAAAAAATTTCTGACACCATATTTACGGATATTATCTGGTGCTATTTGGACTAGCAACCGTTTTGTGATACTTTAAAGCAAGAGGGGTAACCTTTCATGAAGGAATTCCTGATCTGAAAACTATACCCTACAAAACCGCGGCTTCTCTTCTAATTTTGGATGACTTAATGCAAGAGGATAATGGAAGCATTGTGATTGATTTATTTTCGAGGGCAAGTCACCATCGATATATTAGCGTGATTCATATCACACAGAATATACTTCATCAGGGTAATGGAGCCGGTGATATATTATTAAAAACCCACAGCGTGGTATGCTTCAAAACTCCTAGGAATAGGAGACAGTAATTGAGCTTGGCTCGACAAATATATCCAAAATAATCCTAAGTTTCCGCAAGGAGGCATATGAATATGTAACACCATAACCGCATGTTGTTTGTTAATCGACTTGAAACAGTCCACTCCCGACATTCTTTGGTACAGAACGGAAGTATTTCTAGATGACAAGAAGCAGTGTTTTTAATAGCCAAGGAAATAATAATAATTATTGTCTTAAGGTAAATTAATTCAAGTTGTGTCAAACGTCTTCTTTCAGTCGACATAACGCACATGATAGCTAAACAAGCCGACATTCTACGGTTTTTCGCGCGTTATAAACCTACTGTTCGTGCTGCAATGCTTAAAGTTTCAGATCCTAGTCTGATGCAATTTATCTGCAATATCGTCGATAATATATTAAAAGGCTGTATCAATTTGACTCCTGCTCAGAGAAAATGCTCGTCATGTCACAGAGGTTTGTTACGCAAAGTTGCCGCGAGAAAAGGTTTCCGGAAGAGGAAGAAAAGCTAATCCAGCAGTCCGGCGATTTCATTATAACTCTGCTTTTACCGTTAATTAATGGCGGAAATGTCAAAAATTTTGCAACGACGGAACTCACCAAGAAAATGGTTCTCGTTCCACAAGAAAATGTGCAGCGAATGATGGCTTCGGGTATTTGGATGACCAACTGTAGCCAAGTCCTTTTGGATTCTGATCGGGAAATGAAAAAAATTCTACGTACACCAATGAAAACAGATGATGAAAATTGGACACTATGCAAACAATGTCTGCATCGATTTTTACATTTCTAGGGGGTAGGGCCCACTAGTCTTTCCCATCATATCGGCTGCTGAGAGAAAACCAGATGTTGGTGAGCATGGTAGAAAGGAGAGAGATAGAGATAGGGAAAACAATGGAGTCGAAGTAGAAATCCCTCCTCATACGGAAATTGTGTTCAATAAATTTTGCAAAATACCCAAGTTGCTAATCGCTCGATTATTGTCATCTAGCAAAGTAATCTGGAGAGCTGAAGGTACTGTAAGCATTAAGGGTGGTATAACACTCTGATCTAACATAACAGACCACGTAGGCGACGTCATGCGAGCACGTAAAAATGTCAATCTGAAGGGTAGGATTTTTTCATGGCTTCGTTCTCGAAAATCAATATGCCAAAAGAATTTATCGGCAAACAATAACGGATAATCTCATTCGTCACTACGACTTAACGGATAGTGTAAGACCCGTAGGAACCGATAGGCCTATGCGCTTTGCTACCGCCATCGCATCCAATTCATTAACACTAGAGTGCTCGCGTGGGTGACATATGTCACTCAGGGTGTAATATTGTTACATAGTTTCTGAAGGTATTGCACTACAGTTCCACCTTCTCAGATATTCCTCGAGTATTAATCATCCTCGCCGTCAGTATCACGCCAGTCGAATCGGCACATTGACATCTGCGCAGTGTGTTTACAAAGTTCGTGGATGACGCATGTCCCCCGCGCGAGCGCTCGAGTAAGTTTTTGAAATCGAAATATTGAAAGTGGAAAACGCGTTTTTCTGCCCGTAAGTAATTTGATGTTTAATTTTTTAGTTTATTTTATTATTATTTTACTGTTTAGACTAAATAGTTACATATTCTCATGCCATTTGAAGTAAAATTTTGAACTTGTGTTTCTCTTAGGCCATAACGGTGACAAATGTGCACGTTTTGGCTAAAAATAGGTGGTTAATCAGAAAAGAGTGCATCAGAGAGCGGTGATGAAGGTGATAGAGGTTCCGAGGAGCAAATTATCGCACTTGGTTCGCCTTAGGTTTCTGACACGAAACAAGAAAGTGACGACTGTGATGACGACATTGTGCCTTTGTCACAGTTGGCTGTGTATCAGTCTCGTAATGGGACGAAATGGCGTAAATTTCCACCTGACACATGTAGAATAGAAGCCCACAACATTTTGGCGCGACCCACAGGCCCAATATGCATTGCCAGAGATACTAAAACTTGTCTACAATCATTTTTGCTATTTTTTGACGCTGAAATTTGGAACATACTGGTCAATTGCACGAATATTTCTATTTATACTATCAAACAAAGATATAGCAGAGAAAGAGATGCCGCACCAACTGATTTGGTGGAAATACAAGCTTTTGTCGGCTTGCTGCTAGTGATTGGGGTTTGTAGAGCCTGGCGCAGAAACTTCAAAGACTTTTAGGACAATGCTTAAGGCCTTGGAATTAAACTAGTATACGCCACGATGTCACGAAAAATATTCTGTTTTCTATTACGTTGTGTGCGATTTATTGTCGCTAGGAATAGAACGGCTGTTCAAGAAACCGATCGACTTGCACCTTTACGTCAGATTATTGATATCATGGTTAGAAATTGTAGGGATTACTATATGCCAAGCAAGCATGTGACCCTTGACGAAGAGTTCGTTGCTTTCAGAGGCCGCTGCGGCTTTATAGTATACAAGCCAAACAAACCCACTAAATTTGGCATCAAAATTATTATGGCCGTAGATGTCAAATATCCTTACGTGTGAAATTTTGAAGATTATATTCAGGATCGCAACCAGAGGGTCCATTTCGGCTATCAAATCAAGTCCCTGATATTATCTACAGAGTTATGAAGCCTTTGTATGGCTTAGGGTGTAATGCGACCATGAATAATTGGTTCATCAGCGTACTTGTGAGTAAAGAACTATTACAAAAACGAATCACAGTAGTTGGGACGCTAAGAAGCAATTAACTAGAGATACCGCAAATATTCAAAACCAGTCAGGGCAGAGAAGTAAATGATTCAACCTTTGGGTTCCATTTGAATTGTGCTCTAGTCAGCTATGTCCCGAAGAGGAACAAGGTCGTATTACTGCTGTCTACTCTGCCCCATGATGATTAAATTGACGCTGAAAGTGGAGAATCTAAGAAGCCCGAGATTGTCACGTTTTACAATCACATCAAGTATGGTGTCGATGTTTTCGACAATATGTGTCGTCAACACGATATGACGTGCAGCAGTTGTCGATGGCCTCTTACGTTATTTTATTATTTTCTGAATATGGCTGGTATAAATGGTTTAGTCATATACCAATTGAATGATCCAGAAATAAAATCTATTCGCCGAAAATATTTGCAGGAGGTTGGGTTTGAACTTGTGAAACCTCTTATTACACGGCGTATTTCAATAGAAAATGTACCCAGAGTGATAAAGTTAAAAGCTAGACTTCTTTTTGGGTAATTGAAATATCCAAAAACACAAAGTGCGCCGATACGGGGTGGGAAAGGACGATGTGACTTTTGTAGAAGAGCCCGAGACCGGAGCGCACGGAAACAATGTGGCTAGTGCAATAGGTGTGTTTGTCCAGACCATCAAGTCGACATGTGCCCCAACTGTGATGATATTGAGATTGAATTGTAACAATGTATTGATATAATTTGTAATAAGATGTTGATATCGTGAAAGTACTTTGTTAGAGAGAATTGAAAACTATTATATTCCAAGGAGTCCAACATGTGTCGGTTTTCTGAGAAGTTTTAATTTTATTCACATTTTTAAAAAAATATTATTTTAGTTCTCCTTATATTTTTTGAAAATAAATAAATTGTGTTGGTAATATTATTACTTGTTTCCCTTGCATTAGCTAATTTTGGTCCCAAAAACCTAAATTGCAATGGGTGGCACATGTGTCCCGCGCGAGCACTCGAGGAGTATTTCATAGCGTGAGCACTCCAATGTTAAGACCCGCCAGATTAAAAATTATCAAGCGTCGGATGCTGTAAAAATTAAAAAAATGAAAAATAAATTGAATGGCATACTTTTTAAACTTTATTACGATCCATCTAATTCAGCGTACTTTTCTGGAGTTGATAGAGTATGGAAAGAGGTTACGTTTGTATCTAAAAAAGATGCTAGAAAATTGCTCCAGTCTCGAGATACGCACACTCTTCACAAACCTATACGAGGGGAGATTTCTGAGGAAGAAATACGGGGTTGACAACGTTGACGATTTGTGGCCGGCAGACTTTAATGATGAAAAGCACATAGAGGAACAAAATGATGGTTTCAATTACATACTCACTGCGGTAGATGGCTTCAGCAACTTTGCCTGGGCCTATCTATTCGTTCCAAAACAGGTGCAAACGTTCGCGACGCATTTTTAGTGATACTGAAAATGTCAAAACGGAAACACATTCATCTCATGACTAATAAAGGAATTGAATTTTCGAACAAATTATTTCAACATTTTTCAAAGAAGAATTCGAGTGGTTATTACCATTCAAACAATCCCGACACAAAGGCGACAATCATGGTACGACCCTGCT
The DNA here is from genome assembly GCA_963169105.1 of Ceriagrion tenellum. NCBI lineage: Eukaryota > Metazoa > Arthropoda > Insecta > Odonata > Coenagrionidae > Ceriagrion > Ceriagrion tenellum. The sequence continues at coordinate 3,706,618 of OY720638.1, forward strand.
AAGACCCTGACACCGGATTTATGGCGTTACTCAACAAAATACTCCACAACTGGGTACATTGACGTTCTTCAAAGTGTAGCCGATTCTTACAAGTCAACAGTCATAGTACTACAAAAATGTTCCCATGCGATGTTAATGAACATAAAGTCCTTCAAGCTGGGAAAAACGTGTGCGGAGACGATATCAGAATGAGTCAAAATCCACGTTTCAAAGTTGGGGAATACGTTACATTTAGTAGAGAGAAAGTTACTTTCATCCATTAGAATCTATGATGAATGATGAATTTTATTTAACACTGGCTAGTAACATCTTCATGTTCAGTCATTGAGACAATAAAACGACAAAATATTCGACTCTTTTGCCGCGATTAATATCGCTGGATGGTGAATGGGAAGTTTCTCTCGTCGAAATTTATTTTCCTACGACTCTTTGCAACATGCATGGTAAACAGCGAGAAATTATTGTTCTTGATTCGATTTGTACGAAAGGTTTTTACAGGAAATTGACGGCTAAACATTACGAGAGTATCGACAACATGTCATTATCAATTAACGATGATATTTCAAGGATACCACTCACCCATAAAATTTCACTGTCGGTAAACGAAGACCGCAGAGTTAGCGTTGTAACGAAAGCAAATTCCGCCATAATTCTATCAGAAACCATGTCTCTGTCTCTGGGATTCAAACCGGTATTGACATAGTCAACCAATGAAATGCATGGTGTCTTTCAGATCTTAGTTCCGGTTACCGTTCGCAAATGTACATCTATTGTGATATAATGGAACCATAAATCATTTGAGATAGTATTGTCTCTCTCCTCCGCATTGTCAGCATGAAGGCCGAAAAGACAAAGTACGGATTGGACATTATTCATGTGTTCACGCGCCCTTTTTGAAAAGAGAGGTTGAATCTGTGGAAATTGATGTAAGGAGCCACACGGGATATCCTATACCATTCCTTTACGGAGCCTCGGTTGTAGTACTACACTTCCGCAGGAGAATAATCATGCTCAAATCACTTAGTAGTTCCGACCCTTACACTCGTTACTATCTCAATCAGGTTGGAAACGGTGTAGGTACGGTCCACCGAGGGGCTAGTTATCAGAAAGGTCCTTCCTCTCCTCAAAAGCGGGGCACGAGCTGTTGACCAGGAAGCCGCACGAACAGATTTGAACGTGCTCTGTGATAATGCGTCGGAAAACACGCAGCCGATAAAGAAAGTGATGCGTAAACCTACAAAGGAAGCTGGCGGGAATCTCGTAAAAAAAGAGAAAAGATGACTGGGGCTGGATATCCACCACGGATGCGTAAGTGGAAGCCTCATTTTAAGACTGTCCGGCGTCGAAGAAAGACCACCGTGCCTAAGGGGAAGCGAGTGATCGCAAAGCGTAATAGGAAAATTAAGGGGAAAGCGAGCGTGAAAGATATACTATCTTAAATGTCTTTTATATACTATCAGTCTTGTGATATGTACCAAGACGGTACTTGATATATTCTTGCTCTCTCGAACACAGACAAGTATTAAAAACGGACAATAGATACATTACAAACCTATTTCCACACTTGTAGACGAAGCTCCGCTGGAATATTTTTCCAGGTCATGGCGACGAATACGTTGACCTATTGCATACCTTATTAACAGTAACAACTCATGTCGTACGGGGAGCACAGAATGCAGACGATGACTCTAATCTCGTAAATGGACCCGTAAATCTATGGCTACACTCATTATTTTCCCAGGCTGACACCTTTCTTAATCAGAAATTTTTGACCCCGCCGAGATACACGTATCCCTACAGAGCCTATATTGAAACCCTTCTTAAATATGGTCTAACTGCTGAAGTACATATCTCATCTCACCACAGCCTAGTAATGCGAGGAACCTCCTGGAAAGATGGATGACTGTCGCGAAAACACCGGAGCCATAAAAAGACGGAGATACACCGACGAGGGTTACATTGTAGAATTAATGGGTCACCTTTACTGTGATCTGTACAACTAAGAAAAATTTCTTTTAACGGAGTGCAAATGCGTCTTAAACTCGTGAGAAGTAAGACTGGTTTTAATTTACTGCCGTCCAGAGATTATGAAAACGTTTCAGTGTAAATATTCGACGCAGCCATCATGGTGAGAAAAGTTAAAATAAATCCGACACTGCTGATTGCACATAGAAGAGCACTTGAAAAAACGGCTAACTATCCAGCAACGGATAAATATTCAGTAACAAGAGTGAATATTTAAACCGCCACCATTTCGCAAAGAAAGACTATGGACAATTTTTTCTTCTGCAAACTGTCAAAACGTGTTGTTGGATTTGTATCAAATGTTGCTCATGACGATTACATGAAGAAGAACCCATTTAATTTCCAAAATTTTTAACAATGATACTCAAACGATATCGTACAGTCTATTAAATTTATTTCAAACTCTTACAACACGTGTTTCAACTATCCAGCAGTCATCATCAGGTAAGACTAATCTAAACAAACAGACATGAGCATATATATTGGGAATTACATTGCCCAAACACAGTAGTGGGGGGGGGGGATGGTTGTGGTACGGGTAAGGGGGTAGGATAGGAGGGGAAGGCTAAAATCATGAATGGGACATGATCCTTTGTTCATTCAAAAAACAGATTACGTCAAACACCAGATCTGCGTCACACTGGGAAAGGATAGAAAGACAGGTGGGAGAAAATGGAAAGGGGGGTTGGTTTGTTGGAGAAGGTAAAGTTAAGTTTAAATGGTGTCAAAAATAGGAGAATGACAAACAAAATCGTTCTCATTTAATAGGTTCATTTTCTTTCGTTTCCTTTTGACTATTTCCCACTGTTCCGACACATCTAAACGGTGTCCTTACCCAGGAAACGGAGGATTTTCACATTAAATGTGGAGTGGTGGGATTCTTCCGTTGAATGTTTGGCGAAATAAGATTTAGGATCGCTGTTCACCAAATACCTTTTGTGTTCAGATACCCTTGTTAAAAAATTTCTCCCAGTTTGACAGACATATACACTACCACATGTGTCACACTTAAGTTCATAAACACCCGATTTTAGCAGGGGGTCAAAAGGATCTTTGGCATTATAGAAAAATGTTCCCAGAGTTCTTGGTGTGTAAAAACTCACTCTGTACTTGTCTTTAGGGAATGATTTAACTGCATCGTAAGAAATTTTACCCAAGTAAGGCAGCTTTACCCATTTTAGTTTTTTATCTTTAACTGGTTACAATAGTGAAATATCTTTTAATGCCCTCTTCTCTAATTTCTTATTTAACATTTTATTTACTAGATTTCCTTCATAACCATTGTATTTAACGATTTGTCTAATTATATTTAATTCTTTTTCAAAATTATCCCTAGAAAGAGGGATATATAAAGCTCGCTGGATCATATGGTTGAACGCTGCAGTTTTATGAGACCACGGGTGGCACGAATCAGACGGTATAACGTGGTCTGTATAAGTTGGTTTGCGGTATATTGCAAATTGGTGGAGATTATTTGAAGTTGAGATACTTAAGTCAAGAAAATTTAAATTACCGTTTGATTCAGATTCCATGGTAAAATTGATACGTGGGTGTAAGGAATTTAAAACAGTTAAAAATTTGGTGGCTTGCCTATGGCTACCTGTCCAACAACATAAAATATCATCCACGTATCTAAACCAATAAAACACATTAGATAAAAGGTTAAAATTTGAATTGAAAAGCTTTTTCTTTAAGTGGTCCATAAAAATAGCAATGGAGACAAAGATGATCCCATGGTAAAGCCTTCTTCCTGACGATAAAAATTACCATTGAATAAAAATTAATTTTGATTTGTTCATATTTCCATGAGTCTGAGCAATTCATTCGTAACCACTGGGTTAATGGTTGAATCAAATAAAATTTCTTCCGCTAAATTTAAAGTTTCTCTCACAGGAACCGAAGTAAACAAATTAGTTACATCAAAAGAATAAAGTTTAGCATTGTTTGGTATAATTTTCTTGCTCAATTGCTCCGTTAATTTACTAGAATTCTGGATGGTATATTTCGGCACAAATTTGGAAATTTGACGGAAGATACTATTGATTTTGTATGCCAGTGTGTGGGTCTGGGAACCTACCCCCGATATCACTGGGCGGATAGGAGTGTTATCTTTATGAATTTTGGGTAAACCATACATTGTAGGGGGTCGAGGGTTCATTTGAACTGAGTACAACTTTTCTCTATCACTCATTATCGCAGAGCAAGATTTTAGACAGTTTTTTTATCTCAGCACTGTATTTACGAGTGGGGTCTGACGGTAGACTAATAAAGGAATTATCATCAATAAATTGCAAACATCTGTTCACATAGTCAAATTTGTTGAGAATAACCAATTAAACCAAATAAATAATAACCAAAGGTTAAAATTTGTAATGTGAATGTAGTGTGAAAATCCTCCGTCTCCTGGATAAAGGACACCGTTTAGATGTGTCGGGAAATAGCCAAAAGGAAACGAAAGAAAATGAACCTATTAAATGAGAACGATTTTGTTTGTCATTCTCCTATTTTTGACACCATTTAAATTTAACTTTACCTTCTCCAACAAACCAACCCCCCTTTCCATTTTCTCCCACCTGTCTTTCTATCCTATCTCACTACTGTGCTTGGGAAATGTAACCCCCAACATACATATATGCTCATGTCTGTTTATGTTTAGATTAGTCTTACCTGATGATGACTGCTAGACAGTTGAAACACGTGTTGTAAGAGCTTGAAATAAATTTGGTAGACAGTATGATATCGTTTGAGTATCATTGTTAAATATGCTGTTCTACAATATCTCGCTGGAGAAAATGCAGTTTATTCCAAAATTTTTATTTGAAATTTTTAGCCCTATACATAGATGGTCGACAGGCTCCCTCAAAGCCTCTGCAAGCCGATTTCCCGAGATCGCGGACTTTCCTGCAGGCTTATCATGCACTGTTCTCTGGTGCAGGTATACATTTTCATGATGACGGGATTGGTATACGGCGAAAAGATTTTAAGGACGGATTTTTTCCCACAATTTTTGCGTTAACGCCAGATTTAGTGGCAAACTGTAGCCACTGGAGCCTGCAAAGAACTGAGAGCCTTCGGTTGGAAGTTAGATTGAAAATTGCGTTGGTGGAAACCGTTCATTGTGTCGTATATGCCGAGTTTCATAATATTCTGTAAAGTGTTCATCTGCCATCTCATTTCCGCTCCCATGGATGCCACCTTCCTTCCCTCCCTTTTCACCATCCACTTCCTCCACAATTTTCTGCTGACTCTCGTGGCTGGCTAGGTTAAGCAGAGAAGACACGACGCACGAGGCAAGGGAATGCAACCTAAGAGATCATGCAAGAGGAAGCCGCCGCCCCCAATCCCTTCTACCCTCTCCCACATCCCACTCCTGGACTGTGTAAGACGATGTAAAGTAAGAGAGTGTACTGTGGAATACGATGCAATAAAGACGAATGCGTGAGTAACGTGCAAGTGTGATTTCTGTGTCCTGATTCCCCGATCCCCCAACGAATCCTGGACGGACCAATGATCCCTTCGGTGTCCTGAATAAGCTTTACAATTCTTGAAATAAATACACATGGCAACTTCGGGATGGATTTCAGCAGCTAGGAGACACGTCTGTCTGATAAACGCCGAAGGAGTGGGAGAGGGGGTTGTAGGTTTACAGGGGGTGGGGAGAGCATTTATAAGAAGCTCCGTTTCCCTGCTTCCTCACCTTCTGAAGCCTCTCCTCTTGGAATTGCTCGGCTGTATGTGCTCTGATTAACTTGTTCATTTTTGTTGAGTGCCGTGGGGCAGTTGTGGATATTCATTGCTTCAAAAGTGGAGAAAACTTAGCGGTGAAGGAGCTCTACGTAAATTACCACTATGAAATCGACCGGTGTGAAAACTTGGCTTTTCTAGCCCCTGTATCCGAGAGTAAGAGGTGTTAGGAAGACTTGCAGCAGCATAGGTGGCTCCACGATAATTTTCACGGCCTTCGATGGTGTGGTGGTGACATGGAATACGAAGTACATTCTCCATGGACAGTTAACCGTGAGCTACTTCGTGTCTGCGAAAGGCCGAGAGAAATGTAAATTGCATGAGAAGATTTTAAAGTATAGGGTATTTATAGATCTGGAAATATTAGGTTGCCCATCACCATGAGAAAATTAAAGCGTAAAGCATCTCGCTATTCATGCAGAGTTGATTGCCACCGAAGAACCGGCTTTGAGTGTGCATCGAGTTGTACCGATTTACTTGACTGGTTCGTAAATAATGGCAAGAAAAAACTAACATCTTCCGCCTTTAATCGGAGCTCTTTCATTGGAGTTTCGAAAAAATTTGCTATTTAAACAACCACGTGAAACATTCCAAAATTTTTAAATAGCCAAGTAGGATTTAGTTTTCGTAACCTCCTCAGTCAGACGTGATATCATACAGTCAAGATATATTTGATAGATATGTATTGCCTTAGCTTTAAAAATATCCAGAGATCACGCGCGATAGAATACTAAAGTTTAAAATCATAAATTAAGTTCAAACTGCGATTCCCCGGTTGATTTAATAATAAAAAAAAACTCATCAGGAATGAGAAGCAGCTGCCTGTTCCCATTGGATGGGGGACCTAGCTTTCCTCATTCTTCCTGATAATTGAGAGCAAATACTTTACGTCCTCAGCGCTACAGCCCGTTATGGCCTTTGGCCTCCCTCGAGTCACCAGTCCATTCTCTTCGGTTCTGCACTTTCTCCCACCATCTTACGATCCTCATATTCTTTATGTCTTCTTCTAAATCCTGCATCCATCTTTTCCTTGGTCTTCCTATTTTTGTCTTTCCATCCATATTTCCATGCAGCAGCTTCTCAGGCATCCTTTCTTCACTCATTCTCTTTACATGACCTAGCCAAGCTAACCGTTGGGTCTTCACAAATCTCACTCCGTCTTCGCCTTTGATAATATTTCTATTCCCTGTTTGTTCTCATCCTCCATGTTACACCATCTATCATGGGAAGATTTATCCTTTGTCAATCCTTCCGTTCAAATATCCGAATAGCTTGCTCATTTCCAGCTGAGATGGTCCACGTTTCAGCTCTGTATGTCACGACCGGTCTGATAAGTGTCTTATAGAGCTTGGTTTACATCTCCTTAGATAGCAGGGTGGACTTTGGGAGCTTAATTTTAACAACGCAAGCCCTATTTCCGTCCATTATCCTCTTGTTGATCTCTTCTGTCATTGAGTTCTTACAGTTTAAATAAGTACCGAGGTATTCGAAATATTTTACATTTTCAAAGTTGTATTGTCCAAATGTACTGTTTTGAGTCCACTTTCTGTCTTCAATGGCTGACATTTTCATGTATTCCGTTTTTCTCTCATTGATTTTAAGCCCTATACTCTTACTCTTCTGTTATAAAATTTTTAATATTTCTTTCAGAGAATCCATACTCTAGAACTCCTACTAGAACTCAATCATTTTATAGCCTGAAATATCGGAACAATAAAAGAAATAGGGTACGCTGGGATATTAGAACAATAAACACAAGAACCTCGTCCAAATAGAGGCAGTCAATACCTCCACAGACAAATTTACCGCATCTGTGAGACTTAACCTGACAAATATTGTGCGAATAGAATTTTTTAAATTCTGAGTGACGGGTATCCAAAACTGTCACATCATTCACTTCCATAGACTTGAGAGTAGATTTTAGAAATTCACACTTTTCCCTTTCGTTACCGAACGCAAACGTGTACGCTGACGAGTATGAATGAAGACTTTAAGGCAAGTCCGCATATTTGCTCTATCCATCATTCCATGACAGATCGTGATAGTTAATGCGCAGCCAAAGATCTTGTACTAAAGTCACCTCATACCTTTGCTCTCAAGATAGAGGGGCATGAAAAGCTAAGTTTCAGCTTTGGAGGACTCAGTAGTGCCCACACAGTTCATTCTACACAAACTCGCCTCTGACGATGCCTTCAAAATAGACCTGTGTGCGGCCGAGCTGCCGCCACCGCAGATGAGTTATGAGCAGCCATCTTACGTGGCCATCTACAAACCATTGTATCCATATTTCAGCTGTATTTTTATTTACTCTATGTTTATACACTTAAAATTGTTGACTCCTCATCAATGCCTTTGTCTAACATTACTCAACACAGTTACACTGATATCCGTGCAGCAGTAAATAAAGTCTTCCCTTAATGGCGACAGTTACCAGTACATTAAGGGAGAGAAGGATCTTCAAAGACCTCGAGATAGAGAATTCAAGCTGGTCCACGAGGCCCTCACCACGTTATTTGAATTAAAAAATTTCATTTTATTCATTTTGCACCAATATTGTATATCCGCTATAATTTGAATTGTAAAATGTGAGTCACATCAAAATCGTAAGTATAGACAGTAAAAAAATACCTACGTTCTGCTGCACATGTTAAAACTGAACGTCTCTTTAATTCAGCCAAGATTGAGGCTTGAGATCACTGAACAAGGGGCCGTAGAAAATATATATGTGTAGCGTGCTCATGAAGAGCCACCAGCTAGCGTGGGACCACATTTTCAATGTCTCCAAGCTCGAAGTTTTCAGCCCTTTGCCGCCGTCGCCACCTCAAGTCCAAGCAGGCGGTGGTTGACCTCTGCGGGTATATTTCAGCTTTGTTTATGACAATTCAAACGTATTTTTAAAAGTATTCTACCGATAAAACGCATAAACGGTACCAACGCATGATCGTCCACAAATCTAACCAACTTTATCAGCTGCCCTCCTAACTTGATTACCACATCAGGTTCTTCCCAAGCCGATCTTACCATTTCCTCAGCATAAACGTTGAAAAGCAAAGGCAACAACGGGCACCTTGCCTTACCGCGTGACCTATAGTTGTCCACCCTGGTTCTCCGCAATCCTCCCTCACATGTGCCCTTTTGGACATATACAGGATTCGGATTAGTCTCCTGTCTCACCAATCCATCCCCATTTACCCGAGTATCTCAATTAATTTTTCCCAATACAGTCTGTCAAACACATTTTCGACATCTACAAATTAACGAATGGGGCGAAATCATTCTGGTAATACTTAGTATGTTTCTTTCTACACATGTTCTCATCTCCGAAATTACATCCCGAGTGGACTTACCCTATAGGAACCCAAACTGGTCATCGCCGAAGTAAGAATTGGCCTTACTCTCCAACCATATATCGATAATTTAAGTTACACTTTGCCTGCGAGTAAAATCATACTTAAATTTATGCATGCATTAATAACATACATACATTACAATTATACATAAACTTTTCATCATATCGGGCACCCATCAAACGCGGCTGCATGTTTTCTGTGGTGAAGTTGACATTATGAATGAGTTTTAGCTTTAAGTGTGATGTACAGCAACTACTTGCTTTCACTAGTTCTACTGAATGCTTCTGAAATTTAAATACAACCAGGCTCTACAAAACATGAATTGCAGGTTGAGTGAAGTTGGAGAAGCTGATGACGTGTTTTGGAAGTCCTCCACTTTCCTTTACCTCGTGTTTTCATTTGCTGAATCGTTTCCTCTCACTCCCAAAGAACTCCGCTCGATTAGATAAAGGTGTAATTCACCTATCAAATACCGTTTCACTGAACAATAGGATATTAATTTCCCAATTTCTTTTTGCGATGCTTTCAGTGATGTTAAGTGAATTTTTACTCATTTATGAGTTCCTGTCCGTAGAATATAGGTCCAAAACTTTGTAAAAAAAACTGCCTACTGACTTGGTCGGTATTATTGCATTTTTTAAAACAATTTCCGAATAATTAAATTATATATGCACCAAACGACGTCATCGTCGTTGGTTGTATTTCTATGTCCATTAAATATATTAAACAACCAAAATGGTCAGTGACTGGTTAGATGGTATCATAGAACAAGAGGAATATTTTATGGCTTTGGTTTTCCTCATTAAAAACATGTCTAAAAATTTTCCGATTTCTATGGTATAATGCGAGCATATGAAAACGCATGTCTAACACGGGCATAAATTTGCTAATGAGTGGTCCAAGATATACACGTGATAAAATAACAAGAATCCAAACTGGCCTGCAGTGGTACACGTAGGCTAAGTTTCAGGGTGACAGCGGGCAAGCAAAGGACCGATATAGATAGATTTAATCAAAAAGACACACCCATTTGACACCATATTGACTACAATTGAACTACTGGTAAAAAGGGGAGAATCAGTTGCGTTTTAAATGATACAATACGCCGGATGAAGCATTTATGTGGCGGGGACGGCATTGTAAAGAGCTTTCCAGGTCCAGACTCGCCACGATAAACGGTGGTCCAATCACCAAGGCATGTCCCACATAGGCTGTAATGTCAGCAAGAGGCGTTTTAAGGGGTTTGCATTAGAATGTTCCAGAGTCAAAAATGAGTAATTCCCTACCTTGTTTCGATGGTGTCACTCGAATAATGCTTCCCTTGTGTACTTATAAGCTACTCAAGTTCACATAATGTGTTTCATTTTAGTTCCCCAGTTCATTAAATCATTAAGCCAACCATGGTTGGTTATAGCAAAATAAAAATGTACAATCAAACATTTTATTTATAATTTTGCTGCAAATAGTGTTTGAATTTAAGGATTTAAAAACTACCTTCGCTTAGCAATTCTCGAACCGAACTCTGTTCATGCGTTGCCATCCATTCAGCTCAGCCGACCGATCGGCCGCGGTCTTGCAGCAACCGACTTAAAGGGGATGTATGGTAATTCCAACTGGAATGAGGTCGATTCAGCCGATTTCAAAGCATTATTGGGTGATTTTACGAATAACTAGGGTATGCACCTCATTAGTTTCTTCTCTCGAGCGAATTTATGGCCAAAAGAACCTATCCCGCCAATGATCTCGCTCATCTTTAAAATACAGCTCCTCCTTCTCTTGCCACAAGGGTATTCCGCAAAACCAGGACTCTTTAGGGTCCATTCTACTGCCGCTACAGGTGTAAGCAAAGTATTCGTCCGAAAGGTCTCCTAAGGCTGTTTTAAAAGCCACTTACTTAAAACTAATGCCGGCAAGTTAAACGAAATCATTCGGAATATTGGGGATCCATTAGTAAGCTTTCCTTCACTTTAGTTAAAATTGAGATGGGCGGAATGGAAATTAATGGGCAATGCTTAATTATGCTTAGGGTTCAATGCTTGCAAACATTATAAATATAGTCGATTTTTAATACTATTGAAATGATGGCACTAAAAAGGCATGTGTGGTGCTTAAAAAAGTACAATTATATTAGTAATCAAAACTTTTTTTTAAGTATTGAAAAAGACGCCTCAGGCGTGGTGCACAAACACAAAACACAAGCACAAACGGGTGACAAGTGATTAGCGTCTATTTGAACACACAATTATCCGCCGCGCGAGATCATAACTTATTTTATCATGATTGTGAGGGATTTTAAATAATTTCACATAGTATCATTCAAAATTTACGCATCTTAGACGGTGCAAGGCTTCTCATTTCTTTTTTCGATCACGACGTATTTCCCTATGCTACTTTGGTCGAGTGTTGCACCTGGATTAATTAAATAAAACACACAATTTTGCCTGAGTTCTTTTCATTCAATCTATCCAGCGTAAGAAAAATTAACTCAAGATTTGACGGAAATAATCACGAGTGGTAGAGTAGTTTTCATTCACTGGCTAGGAATATATTTACTCACGTTTCTATACAGCAACACTGATATTTAGCACTCACACGACCATTCCCAAAAATTTTCATCATTCTCGGGTCCAGAGGACGATGATTATTCATTGAGCGGGTCGTGTGAGTTTTATATATCTGTGGTTCTGAGTAAATGTTTGAATAAATTCCTTATTATAATGCGAAACCACAAAGATTCTACTGATCATGTTTTATTTGTACAATCAATTGCAGTATACCAAGATAGAATTATCAGTCTTCAGCGAACTCAGGCTAAAAATTAACACAATCTTCTAGAACTCGTCATACTTTACTAGGGGGTGACAGGTCCATAAGCCCAATGCGTATACATTTCCCACCAGTACCAATAGGAAGTCGGAGGGCAAACGGACAATTATAGGCGCGTGGTTTGAAACGCAGCTACAGCCTTCGAACTAACCCACATTAATGTACTCACCCCCTTGGACTTCTAATTGATTTCTCACACCAAAAACTCATTGCGAATCTTAAGTTTTAAATAAGGAAATGTCACAGTGCGAGAAAACTACCTGATACCTTGAAGAATACCACACAGAAGAATCATTTGGTAACAGGATCTTGCATACCACACAACCAGAATATCGATGAAATGAAGGATAAATAAGAAGAATAGCTCGAAAACAATATTTTTTACCATAAACAATATTTTTCACAGGTAAACTATAAATGCATATATTATAACGAATATAAAAGGTCACTTGCATACACTTCACTATAAGGTATTTCCCGACCATAATTAGGTACTACATGAAAATGTAATTTGACGAACCATCTCACCTAAATGGTGACTAAATGATATTGGCAAGCAATTGCATCCGAAATCATTTTATTAGAACAGTGGGCATGAATAAGAGGATATGGCATTTATGGAGCAGATACAAACTCGAAAGCAAATGACTGCCGAACGACTTGAACAAACTTTTGGTGTCAAATCGCTTTCGTAGCAAAGTATCTCACAAAGTTATTTCGCTGGCGAGAACAAAGCTGAGATCACTGTGATTATTCAAAAACTATGCTGTCTTAAACACAATGATAATTCCAGTTTCAAGATCGACTTCTTTAAGTGCAGAGGAAATTGCTTCAAATTCATACGTATGCGAACAACATTTCCTACGTGCGACTACCTCGATCAAACCATTTTCCTAGGCATCAAAGGTTCATTATGTACAACGACAAGTTCATACGCGAAATGAAAGTAAGATATAGGCGAGTTATTATACTCATCCACTTGCACATTCACTGCCACGTAAGCCATGTACATTTAAGAAACAATAAAATCATAGCAATTTTCACATACCTTCCGTCACCTTGTCGCTGCAAGGGAAGCTCTAGGTTGAACTCCGTTCATGGTACCTTCTTCACTTTGTAGCAAGCAATATTCAAACTTAGTCTCGACTGCACCACAAGGGATATTCGTCGGAACATAGAATACTGCGAATTCATCTGACCTGGATACACTACAATAGGCAGTTGGCCAAAGCACAGGCGGATGTCATTCACGAAATACTCAACGTACTCCGAACATAACCAATCATGAAATAACAACCAGTTGTAAGAAGTCATCTTACCTGATTCATCGAGAAGTAAACAACGGAATCTCTTCGTCCAAACGTCCTTTGATGTTTTACAACAGTAAAAAAACAATAAGTTTGTCAACAGTCGGCAAATCTGTGACGATGCGTAACAAAATCTCACGAATAATGTATAAAAACAACTCCCAACCAAAGTCAATATGGCCGTCCTCAGCCTTGCACATGATTGGACACTGACAAAATTTACGAAAAACACTCCATTTAACATGAAATACATTACTTATCGGCATAAAATTAACGTATGTGTTAAAAAAGTTCACTCTATTTTCCCTGTTACTTGAAATTGTAAATGCAAACAAATATAAAGGGCCCCACTCCAGATATACGCTACAGCAGCGCCTCTGTCACTCGGATCGGAAAACATGACCATTATCGCTAGGTATTTCCAAGCAAGATCTTGCACTTGAGTCGCCCCTCCCTGGTATTACTCAGAATGAGATAGCCAAATATAGTTTTGATTTCCGTGTTGCAACAACTGGCTTCATTGACTAAAACCTCAGAAGCGATATGTATTTGTTTGGAAATATTTCCGTTCACGCTTAGCCAAAATCATGTTACCAGAGCATAGTAACTTCAAAATTTCCTATTCAGAGAAAGCTCTTGTAATTCATTCACATACGGGGATGAACTAAATACGACCGAAACTGTTTATATAAATGTATACATTTATTTTAACTCGTCCAAAGTTTAATCGCCTCAGATGCCCATTCCATTTCAATTTATGCACCGTACGATTTGCACTATTCAAAGCACTCTTGAAATGAAAAGTGAATTCTTTTAATGCAATTTCTCCCTTTACCTTTTCCTTTTTTGAAAAACTGTGCTCTTTGGGCACTCTTTGTTTACTCGGGTAATAAAAGTAAGTCACACGGAGCGTTATACTGGGCGAAGAGAACGGTAACGCCTTTATTCGGCATAAATCTTTGCACACTCTCCATTGCTGGCACGTGGTGAAGGCACTACCTCATTACTTCACCACTGCTTGAGGCGTATTTGTCTCATCACGTCCAGCAAATGCCTCAAAACTCCCGAAAAAGTTTGACCGATCGGAGAGAAAGATGTAAGGAATGCCATTTGCATTAACAACTTAAGCATCGTTTTAAAACTCGACTCAACTGCTGCTTCAACTGTTCGGAAAATCCTCTCGTTAACGAAATCATTACCTTACCGCAGCCTAAGTGTGAACCATTTAGACTCGATAGAGATGTAAGGATATGGAAAAAATACCGGAGATTTTGGAAAAAATGAAATATTTCCGTTTTTCCTATCGTGGAAATAATGTAAATTTGGGGAATTTTTATACACTCAGTTCGGTGATCAGCCTTATAAATTCCGTCATTTATTATGAAAACAGTAACTTAATGCTTAACAGGCTGTAACCTTAGCAACAGAAAGTGCCAAAACAGTGTACAAGTGATCCAAGGTAAATAATAATAGCGCCTCTCATCAGATGGGTGAAGTAGCGTGTTATTCGAAAGGCATCCCATTTTAAAAAAATGACATTTACAATTATACTGTCGGCGCAGAAATTATTTGCACTCGATTTGGGGAGAAATAAAAAAAGAATGAGAAGACCTACGTTGTTACTTCGTCAAGATCGTTATTTCTTCATTTTGTGATCACCATGAACTGCACGAAGGCATACTTAAACAAATAAATCAGTAGAAACGCTACTTCATTGCAGTGGCTTGGCAATATTAAAGAAGTGTTTCACTTTTGATAATCGTACGCATGGTATAAAAACGAAATATATGATTTATAATTAATAGAATGCATACTTTGGTTAAATTAAACCTATGAAGTTGTAATTCGTGAGGTGTTAATGCAAGAAGTTCTGTTTGAGGATTCACAGAACATACAAGTCCACCATCTGGATAGAACTGTGTCCTTGGGTCCAGTCGCTTCTGCGTGTGGCTTCTTTGAAGCCCTTCTTCTCCCTTGCCTTGCCGGCTTGGATGGACCGCTAGGGCCTCACATCTAGTGTTCTTGCATCCACCAAAATTACTACGAGAACTAGGAATTCTGGATAGCGTAGTGGTCTGCGCATTGATCCGGCGACCGTGGTTCGATTCCCCGTCCAGGCTGAAGTTTTCTGGTGGTAATTTCATCGTGGGTACTGTTGACATGAATGTAAATTTTCAGTCCATTTTAAAAATTAAACTTGAATCGCCGGGGTCGTCCTTTTGACTAACTTGGCCATTGAGAATTACTCATTTTATATACCTTTTGCTTATTTACCATATGTATGTTGGGAAAGTGTTACACTTTTGTTGTTTAGGTCAACACCTGACTTAATATTCACAATTTTATTTTAAATATTAAACAATAAATGTCTGGTTTGATCAGCACCTTATTGTCATTCCAAACGTTGTATAGCACCTAATTCAAGGTGCGGTGTGATATCTGTAATTATGCATGGGTGGACCAAAGGACGAACAATGGTGAGAAATAAGGCGTCCCTCCGCTCACTTACGCCCTTTTATTCCTCCCCATTCCTTTTCTTGCTCGCTAATAATGGTCCTCTAAAGTTCTCAGATCCCTGCTCGAAGGCCCATAGCGTGGTGTCTTTTCAACGAGGTTATCTGAGTTATTTAAGTATTGTTAAGTAGGGTAATGGTACCGACTGACCAGATACACTAAAATATATAGCTTTTAAAAATTAACTATATATTCAAAAATATATGTTCTTATTTTTATGGCGCTAGTCAGGCTGATGAAAACGGTTTTTTTGACCGCTGCTATACGAAAAATATTATTACTTTACTGACCTCTGCTATACGAAAAATAATATTACTCTTAAGTGCTCTAAAAAACCAAGCCGCATAAACGTACATAACCACGTAACTTAGCGAGTATTCCAGCAGTTATTCGGGAAAGAACAAACGGCTATAACGTTTACTATGTATCTTCTATGTTTTACATCGGAGTCGTACAAGAAACGTTATCGATTTCATGTGTATATAACATTTAATATAGCTCTTCCTTATTTTTTATCGGCAATCAGCGACACACATGAGACATTTCAGCTAAATTAGGGTTGACCCTTCCACGTCCCTTGACCTTTCCTTGAGAGCAGATAAATTTTTCTGCGGCTCCAGCAAACGGATTTGAACCAACCTTTCTCTTTGACTGTAAGCAATTTGGAGCTTCTTCCTCCTCTACCACTAAATCCGGATCATTACTATGATGTTGAAGTAAATGTAACACCCTTTCTTACAATTTTGCCACGAACATGATTACGAGTTCCAAAACTGTAGCGATCGTGGTTCTATAGAACCTCGAATAATCTTGCCCCTGATGCTGAAATTTGCTGAAAATGAAGAAAGTTGGTTGCAATCAACTTGATTTTTGTTAACATTAGCATTTGAGGAATTCAGAGATGTTATAATACTGAAATGGCCACATCAATATGTATTCCACCTGGAAGTTCAGCAAGAGGAAATCAACATTTTTCCTAAAATCAGCCTCACAATACGGTGGATTTGAAATAAATTCTTCCAGCTAATTTATAATTATAAAATAACATCTTTTTACATGTAAATAAACGACAGGAAAACAACTGTTTGTCAGTAGTACGAGCATATCAATGTTCACTCGTCATCGTAGTCACGTCAATACCATTCTCTTAGTACCCAGAGGAAAAGTAATCAGAATACAATACGTAGTCTGGAACTGGAAACTAGGTGATTGCAAAGAATTGCGGAAATGCTTTGCAGTATATTAATTAAGATTTAACTAGTGATTGGTTATCGTGCTAGTAATAATCAATGAAAACCATGGGATACAACTTCATGCAGAAAACAAAATTGAGCCAGATGTTTGAAGCGAGGTGAGTAGTTAGTAATGGTGATGTGTAATTAAACGCCAGACGTATCATATCCATTATGAAAAATCAAATTGAGCAATATACTCTTCCACTCTTGCTCACTATATTTTCACACAATCGTTCATTCTCTTTTATTTTTAGCATCATTTAAAAATCAGTAAATATGAGTATAGTCCTCACGGTGTCCATTATGGATATGAAAGTATTTTGGTAGTCTTCGTAAGGATACAATATTATAATGGTGTCATTACCATAACTCTATGATTTATATCTCGATTTTCCACTTTATTTGGTGTAGCGCGTCCATTAACTTTACATTTGAAGGGGACGTAATTATATTCAACAGAGTTTTCAGTGATTGTTTTAGACCCCTGGTGATTGACGTATTTTTCCTGATATAAAGTCTTTAGCGACATATCCTCACAATAGATATGTTAATATGCTCCCTCAATACAACATTCCATACCTAACCCTCAAACCAGCAGACACAGATGACATTTATTGTACTTGGAGAGGGGATTTGAAAGTGGCGCCACCGTATCAAATCCAGAAGACGTAGGTTTTCAGAGACTGGAATGGCCTACCATATTGGCTAGTACCATCAACTGTATATCCTGCCAAAAATTGGCGGTAGATTATAAATTGCAATTCACGTATAAGATATCCTTAGTGGTTTTTTATGCAACTGACAGCAGGCCTGCAAAGGAGTAAGCCTGTGCCTTTCAGCGCAGTGATAATCGTGAATTTTAAGGCCAAGCTAAGTAAATTACGCGAGTGGTGCAACGTGATACGTGAAAGTCAACGCAATGCCATTCAAGTGCACGCCAAAGTTTGCAACTCATTTCTATGGATTGAAACTCTCAGAATCCCTCTCACTCTCTTCGCATGACGCTCAACACGGAAACTATAAAAAAATTCCGAAATAAAATTTTCTTGTTAAAAATAACAGGTTTGGTGTCAGTTGAATAAGTCCTCCTATTTTATACATAAAACTATTGATGTATTAGATCGTAATGCTAAACAAACGCAAAAATCTGTGTAAAGGATCAGGGTATATGTACCATGGCTTAAGCAAATTTGATGATCACATCGGTTGAAAATATGCTAAGCTATTTATCCATAAAGTATCTCATGGTGCCAAGATATCCAATTCATCGTATGCCACTTAAGAAAGCCGTCCTAAAAGATATTCGTGTCAATTGAGACGGAAATGAATCGTTTGGGGTTTTAAAATGGACTACAAGAGATGACACACTCCAAAGCAACAATTAAAATAACTTAAACGGCGAAGCAAATCGTGAGGGAGCAAACTCGAAAGAATAAGGACGGCGACAAGTCTGATGCAATCGTCCGCACGCCCGTGGAGAAGATACAATGAGGCGCAACATTCCACGAACGACGAAGATTCCGTGGCACGGGCGAGAGGGTGAGGGACAAGCCGTGGCTTCAAGCAATGGAGAGGACTCCACTCGGTGCCTCTCCCCGCCGAGTCTTCCACAAAAGATCGATCGGTTGATAGGAGAGGCTGAAAGATCAGGGAATCAGGAGTCCCTGCACCAGTGTTCTTCGAGAAAAAATTGCCCACAATATTGTTACAAGGCAATATTTCATCCTTGATGCTAGCAGTGTCACGTAGATAATATGTGAAGATGGAAGAATCCGCTGTTTCGGTCACATATTCTGATGGCAATCGATTTCATTTCGAGGCTTGAACCCGATTCTCGGTCAAGATGAACGATTTTTTCTCTGTGGAGTATCGATTTATGGAAATTACTAATCACATTACTCTTTATATCGATTCACTTCGATATGTATACCATTCAGTTTCAGCGTTGTAAAATACGTTTTTTTCACGTTTATGCCGAGGAATAGAAAGACAGGCATGGGAAGAACCTGCTGCGGAAATCAAAGTAAGAGGACAGCTGATAAATTTGGCCAGCTTTGTGGACGATCATGCGTTGGTTAGTCGATCTTCGAACGGACTACAATCTTTTGTAAATGTTTAAGAGATTCAGTGCGAGAAATTCGGAACAAAGATAAATCATAAGAAAACAAAAGTCATGAGATTCATTAGATATGATATTCTGATTCCGGCGTAACTCAGTGGAAATCCGTGTTATTCTTTAGAATGAGAAGTTAACTTGATTTGATTTCACACTTTATTTCCGTAAAATGAGTTGAATCTCTTCCAGCTCCGGAGCTGTTTTTATTATATCTCTGCGCTGTCAGCACGTTTAGGTGCTTATACATTCGATTATTGCTAATTTATAATGAAGGAAACAACTTTTATGACCTCCAGAAACAAATGGGCAGATTTAAGAAAAGGCAACGATAAGAGGCGCAGGAACTGTTAACAGCTATTGACATAGACAAAGGAACGAGGATAAAATATTTAATTAAATTTTTCGATAGACCGTGCATTTTAGAGAGTGCAGTGGCATATGATAAAAACAAAAATTTATGGAAAAAATTCTGAGATTACATCATTTGAAGTGGAAGAAGCACTCAAATCATTCATAAACAGCCAATTTTGTGAGATCGACTACTTAACGAACTCTATGTATAGAGGTAACCATCTAGTAGTAGTAGAAAGCAACAATAGTAGAAAAATCTAGTAAATAAAAAGTTTTAGTAACAAAAATAACACTTGCTGGATATTTCTATAAAAAGGAAATAAGAAAGATCCATCATTAAAGGGGTATTGATCTCCTCTTCAAAGGGTAAAGAATTGTCACCCGAGTAATTACCGAGAATGAGGTCGTGGGCATGGCCAAGGATCATTAAGTCCTTTTATATAGAAGATCACATACAGAGGCAGTCTTTTCACTGAGACAAGTAATCGAAAATGGAAGAGGTCAGTGATAAACATTGAACTCTTGTTCACTTACAGGTACGCATGCGTGTTATTTGTCCCTCATATCTCTTTAATAGTAAATTCAATTGAAGAATTTTGCGCACACTTCTACTAAAATAATATTTTGATAACCATTCCAGTCCCCCTTTGGTGGATATAGTTAAAGTATGTTAGCTGCTCTTCTACCTTTTATGACTATTATCTAATTACAAAATATTTAGAATTTCGGTTAGGTGTTTCCGCAAATATGTATCCCTCCTGCGTGGACCCATACTTTGCTATTGAACTAAAGGTCTAAAGACCAAAACTAACAGGTTTCTTGAGGAACCTCAGTTATTTAGATAAAATTTCAACGTAAGGACCTGTGCGTGTAAGTTGCCCGAGTAATTAGTTCAAGTGTGAATACTGAGGAAGATGCCAATTTTGTGTAGCCTTTTTCATTCACCTTTCATTGACGAGCCAATGCTCAGATGTACTCCCTCTTATAGATTTAACTGGCATCTAACGGAAATCTTACTTAGCATTCACTTTAATGAGCCATTCTCTTCGGTGGAAAGATTTATCGTGAACAAACGAAGCCAATGAGTTGAAGGAGTAAAGGGAAATATTCCTTCCACTCGCAGCAGAAGTGTACCCGGACGGCTCGCAGGATATCCGAAGTTGATCCAAAGATTCATGCTGCCCAATCGACTAAAAGGCTGGAGAAAAAAAACATCAAATTTGCCCCCTTAGTGCTAACGGGCTCCCTGAAACGAGGGGCTTCATCCGAGAAATGTCTGAGTCTTGTGTATACACTTAATGATCCCTCTCACGGAACTAACGAAGGAGGGGGCGAGAGTGGAATGCGGGCGTCGATATTGGAGTGATGAGCGTCGGTGGTGCCGGGATGCTTTAATGGGCCGTGGTCGGAAGGACGCCACTATTGACACATTTCATTCACACAATCTCATTCTTCGGATTAGAAGACTATTCGTGGCTCTGTTTGGTTTGTCTTCGACCAAGAATCGGCAACTCAACTACGTCCTGTCACGGTCCGCCATTATTACATCTCCACAGTATTTCGGCCACACAGCATATGCAGCCGAGAGTTTTCAGTTTAGGACTTTAAGAATATTTGCATCTTGTACCCGCTCATTTCCTCCAGCTATGAATGAGTAGGCTGGTGGCTTTGACTCGAAAACATTCCCACAACGAGCACGCCGGATCCAAACACTTGTTTATACCAACATTTGTGTGTAAAACGTCATTCAGGGTCACATTAGGAAGTCACAGGGTATTCTGAAAGGACGTCAAACCCATGTAGCTAGAGATCCTCTCGTGCTTTAGGCGAAGCACGATATTCTAGAAGAGATGATAGTGTAATAATTGCAACTTTGTAATATTCCACACAATTTTCTTGCTCTTGGAGCCTGACCGGTTTCAATGTTAACACACTATCTTCAGAGGCACATTACCTTCAGAGGCTGCCTCTGAAGATTATGTGTTAACATTGAAACCGATCAGACTCCAAGAGCAATAAAATTGTGTGGAAAATTACAAATTTACAATTATTATACTATGTCTAAATTCCGCAAAGTCAATTCGTCGAGTATCTTTAATAAAGAGACGATATTTAATCAATGGTGAATAATACTTTTTTCGTTTTTTCGGTTTTCCGTCTTCTCGCCGTGCTAATCGATTGAAGAGTCAAATGTGTCATCATTGTGGAACGCATTTGTGCCTTTATTCCGTATATTTACCAATATCCGTGTCAATCATTGCTTCAATCTTGTGTATTCGCCATTCCTTCTCTATTGATGGGTGAAACTATCATTAGTGCGATTTCGTGGCCTTTTATGTGGGCTACTTCTTGGAAGATGGGGTTATATATACGAACCCCCATACCATTTCGTTTGAAAAGTACGAAGTTGGAAGCCCGGGCCAGCAAAATGTTTCACTTCTCATCACACAAATTTACAAAGGCTGAGATTTTGTATTTTATTACGCTATGCTTAAGTGAGGCACACCAGTGACATTATTGATGAATTCATTGCATGCATATGATTTTCCATCGAACCAACATACTACATTGTTGATGATATGCCGAGAGTGTATTCATAAAACCCCAGAACTTTGTTTACGGCCCACTTTATGGACTTGCACCAAGAATCGGTAAAGGAGTGGCTATAAGTATGCTATAAGTATGCTATAAGTATGCTATAAGTATGGATGACAAGGAAAGGCAGGGGGAGAAATCCTAAAACAGGGCCCCTTTAATGTAATTTAATGTAAATTATCTTGTGTTATTGGGAAATAAACATATTGAACTGAACTGAAAGCCAGGGGGTCATTCACCAAATGACGGCTCAAGACCTCTGTTCACATAATGGTATGTTTTAATTCCCGAGCATTTTGCACTGCGAATCTTTTTGTCAAAGATAAAATGGGCGGAGAAAAGTCCCAAGCGTCAATTCGTAAAACTCACGGCTGCTCCGAACTCTTGGAATGCTCAAATTTAACCGCCCTGCCAATTTACTTCCTAGGAGATGCCACTAGTATCGCCACCTTAGGGAGAGGAATGGAAAGTGGGGGGGACGTGAGGATGTTATCTCTAGAGTTGCACGCCCATGGAAACCATCGGAGGTGAACGCTAGCTGGATCGGCGGCCGGTGGCGCGCTGATCTGATGATTTTTTCCGGCGGCGGTGAGGCCGGTGGCCATCACCATTACGTGTTCACGAGTATTGTAGCACGTTCGTAGATTATGACATTTGTATTAATAATTCCTCATTGATAACTATATTTCTTTATGTCAATTTCATGTAAAACTTAATTTTAATAAATTTCTACATACGCATGCGAGAAATTACTTCCAATATTTACCTTTTATGGTAGTTTGAACGAAATTTCATTTTACCTAGAAAGCAACGAATTTTGTCTAATTTTCAAGAGAAATATATCACCCTTCCATTGACACAAAAAATTTAACCCATGACCGCATTACTTTCCGAGATATTTTCCAGAACATACCAACCCTTTTTTATGGGAAATGTTGCGTGTATGCACTCCAGAGAGAACTTATTTAGCAAATGAGGAATTTATAACACTTAGATCTCGTCAAAAAATCAAAAGTGGGTAGTTTGTATGTTTTCTCAACTATTTTTGAAAATTAATCATATTGTCACCGCAGTAAATTCTTCGAGATCACAATAAACCTTCCGCTTTGATGGAGTTTCAAACGTACCGCGTGAAAGAAATGAGTCAAGCTAAAGACCTACTTAGATATTTTCATTTGATTACTTAAAATTTCTGTCACGTAAAACTATAGTATTTCACCATTAATAATGCAATATTTCATCGTGTGTCACACAGCTGGTGAAAGTAAAACGTATAATTCGAATATGGTCTCTATTATGATCAGGGAACTATCTCGCTCGGACTATCTTAAGCCAATATCGTATCGAAAAACTTTGAGGAAACCTAACATTATACCCATACTTAACTAAAGTGCCAGTTAGCTGAAATAAGAGCGAATGATATGTTGTTGTTAACAATTGTTTCAACTTCGCAGCTAAGTTTTTATTGGTAATTTTTCAAATATAATGACATAACATTTCCTCGATCTTGTTTGTATTTTTCTCATCTGCCACAGTCATGTGTGCATCAGGGGATGAGAGAGTGAGGGGATGAGAGAGTGACGGGAATTTCAGTTTCCCCATTATTGTCTGAAAGCGTGGCCATGAATCTGTGAGCCCCCTTTGTCCTCCTCCTTGGGTTCCGAATATCGGATCAACATGTAAGTAATGGTCAGGGCCTTTTACCTCTCCCTCCAGGTTTTATAAGAGTCCTTAACTCGCCAACACCAATCGTTCCCAATGTGCCCAAAAACTCTTTGAATCCGGGTGGAGCTATCTCTTCTTCTCAGACGGTCAATGAAACGTTAGTCTGTAATCCTTCCATCATTCACGCCCATAAACCTTTGCATTTAGGTCTATGACACGAATACAAATTATATAAACTCCTTTATAATGAAAAAAATTTGTCAAAACTGTTGTCGGAGAGAATAAAACAGTGTGGAAAGTAGAAATCAAATTCTCTTTTCACTTTTCCATGACATTTACTTAAGCACTCAGTTTATCCGAAGAGGAAACTTCCAAAGGCTTTCGGATTATTAGGGCCTGAGACTGTCCCGCCTAACCCAAGCCGGGAAATCCCTTTCGGTGGACAGGAGGGTAGGGCACGTTACAGTAAAACGTTCCGGAGAACTTGGGATGAAAATATTAGTCGAAAATCACACCCAGCATGTATTACATACTCGGTACGTGAATTGATGTACGCATATATATATGAATATAGAGAGACAAAGGTTAAGTTATCTATTTGTCTTCTTCAAAAGTGATTCTGTCCCCAGATAGTTCTCAATTGAACTGCTCCTTTCATGATTGTTAAATATTCCTTTTCTCATTTATCCTTCCCACTTCCTTGTTTCTCTTTTTTGGCACTCAATTTTAATGTTTCCATTTCTCTTCATTACCACATTACTACCTCCTGACAGTCCATGTTTCTGCACCATAATGCACAAAATTCCCAATAAAAGATTAAGCAAATCTTTCCCTTAAGCCTATGTTTATTGCTTTGGCTGAAAGTAGTTCGTTTACTTCACTGGAGGCTGCCTTTCCCAGAGATATTCTACATCTCATCTCCTGCGCACAACTTCCATTCCATAATGACACTTGCAAGGTATCTGAAGGATGGTCTGTGTTATAGCCATTCTCCATTAATGGTCATATTTGGAAATCCTACCTCTTTTCCTGCATTCATTACTTTAGTTTTTCCCAATGTTAATCTTCATACGAAAATTATTTTTCTACCTTCTCGATTTCATCAATCATTTTTGTTAGTTTCTCTCTCTATGGTATTACTACTTGATCAGTTGCATATTTCTTAATATTCACCCTTTCTCCTCCTACAATGATTCCATTTACATCACCTATGGCTTCTTCAACTAATTCTTTACTGTAGATCCTGAAGGATGTGAAGAAGAGGCTGAAGAAGAGGTTGATATTGAGCGTAGTGTTGTATAATAATTATAATAATAATAATTTGTATTTCGAGTGAATTTAAGACTGTAGATTCTCTTTTTATAATTAACTCATAAGACAAACACAAACGTACAAGTCCTGGGATGTGAATAATCTACCCAGGCGGGATTGGAACCCCCGACCCTCGGGTTAGCAGGGGAGGACTTGACCCCGCCGCCACCGGAATCGATGCAAACGTGGGGCAAAAACGTGGACCAGAACAGAAATTAGAACAAGAATAGGCTACAGGTTTTAGGGAAGTGCGTGTGATGGACGGAGAAAGTGCAGTGGACGCAAAGGAAGACGATCGAGGGAGTGCTAACTAGCATGGTATACGAGGGAAGGAATCTTTGGACTGAAATCCGGGATAAGCAGTCAATGTGGACGGAGGAAGTAATGAGGGGCGATGGGTTTCTCGAGAGTGCGATTGAGGTAGCGAGGTTGTTGGCCAAGCGAGGAAGGAGAAGAAAAAGAATAAGTTTCGTTGACGGAATGAAGAAGGGTAGATCGCATGCTGAGGCAAAAAAGGAAACACTTAAGATAGATAAGACCCTGAAAGTGGAGAAAGGCGAGAGAAGGATATCTTAATTTCAATAAAACCTACTTTTTACCGTTCGATTACTTTTAAATATACTTTTAAAACGTCATATGCAAAGCTAAAATACAGCCGCAGAAGTCATCCAACACCTCGTTATACGAGTCAGACTAGAGGTGATGTGTGTGACAAAAGGTCCGACTCGGCTCCGAGCTCGGAGACAGTAAAAATGTGGTCCGACGCTGGCGAATGGCCCTTCATGAGCACGCTGCGCTGTAGATATACATTTTATACGTTCACCGTTCAGTGCCCCGTTCTGTGAGATGTTGGCCAGGTGTATATATTTTTGTGATATTTTTCTCGCTCAAAGAAGAATTTTATATGTATTTTCTGTTTTGCTCTTATGGGGAAACTCAGAGCATAATTAACCAGCCACAATTTTGTCTGAATGAAAGAGACATTTAGCTTTAACATATGGAGTAGAACGCATGTCTTTTTTAGTGTGTATAATTAAGATTTTGATGCAACTGATAGGAGAAATTATAACTTGTTTGTTATCTCTTAGTGATTGATATTATATTTCCCTTTGTTATATGCTACATTTCCCATTGTTTTTAGTGTTAATTATCTGTAACTTTGAAATTTTTTGTTTTTCATCACTGTGAGATGTTGGCCAGGTGTATATATTTTTGTGATATTTTTTCGCTCAAAGAAGAATTTTATATGTATTTTCTGTTTTGATCTTATGGGGAAACTCAGAGCATAATTAACCCTATTCTATTCTAAACTAAAAATTGTACCATTCCAATTATAGAAGATATACAATAATGGTTGCGAAATGCATAAAATGCGAATTTTTTTAGTCAAATAGCGTGCAGAGGGCCACTTAATGCACGTCCATGCTCTTAAAATACTTCAAAGGCAATCCTTTTTATATACTTCATGACGGGAGTTAACTTTCCACAGTTAGCCAGCGAGGCAGAAAAATCTTGCAAGACATTACACCAGGTATCAGTGGCTTAATGTTCTCTTCTTTCCGTGTGTTGCTGAAAAGTAAGGGAATTTTGAAAAGAAGCAGTTAAAACAAATTATTACTTAAAATGCAGTTTTTAGCGCAAATACCTCCCTAAATACTTGAAAGGCAATCCTTGTTAAACATACTATGAGAAGAATATCAATTATTTAGTATCTCCACGACGGAGAAAAGTGTACACTTATATTTTTCCAGGTTTCTGTGGTTAAATGTACTCTTCTTCACAAATGTTGCTGTAACACCTTTGTTTCGTGTCACTGAAAACCAAGAGAATGTTCAATTGAAGCGATCGAAATAAGAAATAATTATTTAAAATGCTATTTTGATGCTTGACTAACACCCTAAATATTTTATTGGCAATCAATGTTAAATACACCTTTGGGGGAATTTCTGACTTGAGTTCGATTCTTTGTTTTTTGACTTCCAGCAATTGTTGACGGCGCATGCAAATTTATCCGTCTTGTGACATGATAATAAGCACTCAATCTCCAAAATTAAAAGATGAGTTAAAGATGAAATGTTGACAAATTTCAAAGTTCGAAAACGAATTCAACAAGCAAGAATGTATTTTTTTAATTCTTCCGCACTCTTTGCGAATAGGTCATTGTGAGTGAAGAAAGTCTTCTCGGAATTCCATTCGGAATGGAAGGCCCATAACTAACCCGGATGGAATACCGAGAAGCCTTTCTTCATTCTATTCACCGAGAAAACCTGAAACCTTTTATCAGTTGAATGTGAGATCGGACTTTATTTTTCATAATTTGAGAGAATTCATGATGTGACACGGTCCCCACGTCTGAGTGAATTCCGTGTTAAAATTCTCCAGCCATAAATCATGGTACAAATATATTTATTAGTACCATGCCATAAATGTTTTCGGTTCACTAGCTTTCAGGTGGTGTCTCGAATACCCATGACATTCGCCGGTCATATTCGAGATCCTCTATTGCAAGTTCTCTGGCGATGGATTCGTTTACCCTATTGCTCCTTCGTACGAGCGCTTGGAAGACTTAGACCCCCGCCTTGACTCTCATGCGTCTACTTGGACAAACTTGAGGGTGAGACATTGATGTGGAATATTATCCTTAACGTGTTGAACGGATTTTCATCGAAAGTAATGCACACCTTTCCGATGTCTGGATCTTTAAACGTTTGACTGATCTGTCTCAGAACATCGAGCACTAGTTCTCTCCGGCGATCGACAAAATCAAGGGCCTCATTAATCTGTTTGAAGGAGTGTAAATGCCTTCCAATTGGACGCGTTGAGAGGTACGCGATCTTCCCCCAAAGTCACGTGAGGCTTGCCAAATACTCTGTAAATGACGGATAATTTCACATACGGTAGTTTCACACGAGACTAAAAATAGTCTGTTAGTGCCTCTACTTCGCTTCGCAGGAGTACCCACTGCTCTTGGTCGAATCTCACGATTTTGTCCAATAAAGAAATCACCACACAAGATCCCCAATCCGTCAACCAACCGATTTAAATTAATTTTGTCTTGCTTAAGTTGATATATGTTCGAAGAAGTGATGGATTTATTCCTTTTTGAGGCTAAGCTCTTTCAGAGGATGATCTCTGTCGTTTTAGGAGAGCACTGGATGATTCCTGCATTCTCACTGTTGATTGCACAGCAATTATCGCCCTTATGTGCAGTTTACAGGCTCTCTCCACAAGAGCGCAGCATCTATGGGAGGATAGATGGCCTTTGTGTCGTCTCCGACCACGCCCAAACTATGGCTGGAGTTGGCGAGCGGCTTTCCAGTCACTTAGTTTAGGACTTGGAAATAGAGATGTGAACTCGGAAGAGAGCGTCGAGTGCATATTAAAACAGTGCATACAGACAGCAATATCCAACAAAAGATTTGAATAAAAATTTTGAAACCGTACGCTATTAATGTATAAGAAGAAAGGTTATAGAAAAGTGATAATTCTTTAACGAAGTGAGGGAGCGCATAGGAATCGAAATACTTCTATAGAGTGAAAATAGAGGAAACTGGCATTTTAAAGTTGGATGAGATTTTAACAGATGATAGGCAACAGCAAAAATACCCACTCATACTAATAGAGAGACTAGAAAGTTAAATGACAGATTAGCATTCACAGGTATTGTAGGTAAAGCTAAATTCTAAAGGGATTACTACATGTGGGAATAGCTATCGGCCAAGAGACAAAGCAAAGGATTGAACATGAAAAAGAAACCTGACATTTTTTCACAAGGTATAAGGATAAATTTGGACCATCCAGTAATAATACATAATCACAGGACTATAAAAAAGGTAATAATTCTTTTCTTTTAAAGGCAAAAAAGTCATATTACAATCAACTCATTTAACAATCAGAAAATGCGACTAAAACATCATGGAAAGTAATGAATAGTTTGACTGAGACAACGCCAATTAGGAAAGAAAAATTTATTTCATAAAACGAAGAAGGGGACAGGTTATCTGATCCAAAAGAATTTGTAGATTTTACTAACAGTTACTCAGTTAATATTCCTCAGAATTTACCATAAAATGGTAACAATGTATTTAATATGCAGTAGTACTGATATGTAAAATCTCTTATAGTTCACTTTCCTGCTACCAAACATGAGATATTGTATTATGGTTTCAAAATTAAATTATCAGTAGGAGTTTATGACATTCCCGTCACAATCTTAAGGAAATGAGCTCTTGTAATGATTTAACCCTCAACTTGCAGTATTAATGAAAGCTTCATAAATGGTGAGTTTTCAGACCTCATAAAAGTTTCAAAAAACAAAGTCTTAGATTTTAAATAGGCAATAAAAATGCATTGTATGATATCTAACTTGTTCATTATTGTCTTTTTGTTGAGTATCTTCTTCTTCAAGGATCTAATCGACGTCCTCAAGTGTTCCTTTTTTCATTACTGATGCCATGCGACTGAACATACTTCTTATTTGTTTCGTCGTCATGTACTCCACAGGTAAAAATATATTTCCTCCATCTGATTTCTTGTTTCTCACATTTATTTTACAGCTTTTTCGGGAGTAATTTTGATGCCAGTATTCTCTCCTTGCAAAAATAACTGGAGCATGAAATTCTTCTCTCCTTTGCGGTAGGTTTCACAAATTATCTAACTGTCAAAGCTGACCTTGTTTCATTGAAAAGTATTTTTTCAGACAACTTGTCATTCACTATTCTGTAACCAGATGTTGGTGAGATTTGACTTTTTCTGTCTCTGTATAAGACATGGGCAGTAGTTGCATCTCTCCCCTCTTTAGCACGTCTCTGATGAAGTAATGTCTGTGCATCGTCCTCCGGTGGAACACGGGAGGACGAAGTCTGCAAGTTCTACTGCTCCTTGGTTGTCGTCATACATGTTCACCTCCGCCAACTCGTTGAAACCCAGCTCCTTAAGAAATGTCCGCATGTAAATCGCCTCCTTGACTGCGTCCGTTAACGCCATGTCCTCCACCTCGGATGATGACAGTGCCGCGGTCCTCTGCTTTCTGGACTCCCAGCTAATGGCATTCCCATCAGGAATGCATATCCAGTGAAGGAACGGCGGTCCATGCTGCACCCGATTAGCATCCACACAGGCCTTCAGGGACTGGTTAGACTTTCTAAACGAGAGAAAAAAATTATTAGTGCTGCGTAAATAACGTAAAATCCTTTTTTCTGATCCTCAATGCTATTCTATATAGCAGTCACTGAACTGACTAATTCGACTGTGTGAGATATATCTGGTCTTGTCCTTATGGCAAGGTACATACATTAATGCACCAACAAGTTCCTTGTATGGTTTTCTGTTCTGTTTTGCTGCAACCATATCTTCGGTTTTCCATTTCATCCCAACCTTACCTAGCATCCCAACCTAGCAATTCATCTAGTGCAGTCCAACCTTACCTACCATCCCAACCTAGCAATTCATCTAGTGCATGTTTGGTGATCTTCACCCCCTGCCACACACCCTCGTGGTGGCTCGCAGGGTATTACGTAGATGTAGATGAACCTCCAGTGGAGTCTTCAGTGGATTGCAATCTTCCATATGGAACTTCTTCAGTATACTCTCCAGATAACCTTTTTGACATTAATTTATCCCGTTCTCAGACTGAGTGATTTCCATTTAAAGACAGAAACAGGCAAGTCCAAGGTATCTCACGCCTACTTTCTTCATTAAGTCTTTCTTTATTCTTTCAATCCATTTTTGATTCTGGAAATAGATCAGAATATCATCAACATAAACAAGAAAAAGAATATTCCTCTCCTTTACTTGAATGAAACAGACAAGGGTCAACTTCAGTACTTTCAAGTCCAAGAAACCTTAGCAATTCATCTAGTTTGAAGTACCACCGACGCCCAGCTTGTTAAAGACCAAATATAGTCTTTCTCAAATAACGAACTTTGTCACCGAGCGGTAATTTTCTTCATGCTCTCTGGCTTTTTTCACAATATTCTGTGTTGCTACTTCCCTAAATATTATGTTATTCAACATTTCGCTTAAACATTCTGGTTTGTCCATGCATATTACTTCCTCGAGAGCACCATTGAGATAGGCATTATTGATATCTAACTGTTCCAATTTCTTTCCCTTCTCTACTGACAGAGCCATTAGAAGACGTACAGAACTCATCCTGGCAACTGGAGCAAAGGTGGATCTAAAGTCTATTCCTTCTCTTTGAGAATATCCCTTCGCTACCACTCGTGCCTTTCTTCTTTTAACTTCTCCATTTGGCTTAAATTTCTTTTGTTATGACTATTCTGCAACCAATAACACTTCTATCTGTTGGCCTATCAACAATGTCCAAAGTGTCTTTTTCTATGAGAGCCTTAATCTCAGCATAAATAGCTTCTCACTTGGGAATCCTTTCCTTGTAAGGCACGCTGTAATGGTATATCAACTGCATTTGCAATAACCTGATCACAGCTTGGAACTTCATCCTCATCTATATCTACAGTCTCTTTCACTCTTTCCCTAGCAAATGTTTTGTTTTGATCACTTGAGGTTTGATAATGATATTATTCTCTAGGACGACCTTTCTTACCAGTATACGTATTAAGGGGCAGCGAAAATCACTTTTTATCGCGGATCTTTGATGGCCCCCTTAAAAACCACGAGGAACAAATCTAAAAACACTATGAAAAAAGGTTTCATGGATATTTTAATTTCATATCACGCCGGAATTCGTTTGAAATTTTAGGCGGTTTTTTTCGGGTAGGCAACCCGCACTGCACTCGGTACTTTCCTTCCGTTTCTACTTTCCGTGAAGCTTCGAAGCTGACCAACCGGTTTATGTGCCTGGAATTGGTAATTAGGTATATAATAATAAATTGTAAGAGTATGAATAAGATCCCTAGTCCAATTATTACTCGATATCATAGCGTGCATTCATGAAGCGTATATATCTCTTTTCCCGTCTCAATAATCCTCATAATCAGTCGGCTATATCCCTTTTATACCACACGAATCAGCGCGATGGACCCATAGACTATGCATTAGGGTTACATTATAAGACCAGGAGCCACCACCTTAGTATTCTAAATTGCCTACATTGTCTTCAATGTCATTGGCTTGCTAACTAATCCAGCTGGTAATAAAACCCTCTCGCAAGTTGACACATTTTATGGAATATCGCTGGCAAAAAATGCCCAAAGCACACAAAGCGAGGAGGGTGGTGCTAGTGGGCCTCAGTCAGCTTCAACATTCACCAGCATGCATATCCAGTGTATTCGAGTGTTCTACGCAGTTGATATTGATTGCTTTCTCGGCTTAGAAATACCTAAAACGCGTGCAAAAGTGAAATGTGCTATATCAGATACCCCAAAGCAACTGAGAGATATGCAGCTGCCGACAAAAGAAGATGTATTAAGACATTACTGGTTTGTGCAGCACCTGATGGCTGAGAGTCTCGCCTGTGTCCACCCACGAGCGTCCGAGGTAAGGAAGCTGGTGACGTGCCGCGTGGAGGAAGTGCAGAGGTCCGCCTCCGCTCCCACAATCCAAACGCGGTCAATTAATAAGACAATAGAGAAGCTTATGAAACGACTTCAGTCAGTAAATAAAAATTTAGGAGTGAAACAAACAAAAACTGCTTCGAAATGCATGCTGAGACTTTAACCTCAGATTTGAAGTCGCTGTTCGACATTGCAGCTTGTAAGTGCAGTGATATTCGGAACTGTAGCTGCAAAGCAGCATACAAGATATCCTCACTGGAAAAAACTTTTTCATAGAACAGAAAACAACTCGTCTAGCAGTTAATGGATACGTTGACAAGAGTGAAACTTCGCATTTGCAGGGCTGTGATGAGAGGAAGCGGCATGAAGCCCTGCGTGATACGGTAACTCACATCTTAGCGCCATCAAAATGCCAGGAAAACACAGATGAAATATCCGACGATAGCAATGGAAATCAATCTCTTGAGCAGGATGACCCATGGACCCCACTGCAACCAAAATATAACGAAGCTGCGAAAAAATCACGAACGAATTTAGCTAACGTGGCGAGGACAGCTGATCGGTACCGCATCCCTCACGCGGCAGCCGCGGCTCTTGCAACTGCCACCCTTGTCGACAGTGGCACAATTGTGGGAAAAAGTGAAGTTATTGATCCCAGCAAGGTGAGAAGGAGCAGAAAATTAGCCCGAGTCAAAGACCAGAAGAGCAGCTCAAGGACTATTTTGAAATCCCCTATTCGCGGCCTTTACTTCGACGGCAGGACCGACAGGAAAACGAGGAATGTTAAGGAATGCCATGGGAAGCGTAAATTAGTCTTAGAAAAAGAGGAACATATTGTGCTGGTTCATCAACCAGAAAGAAATTACATTAGTCTTGTGACTCCACATTCAGGCTCGGCGGTCGGCATAAGATCTGCAATTACAGAGTATTTGGCCCGTCAAGATCGTAGTAATTGGATGTGATGGAACAAATACCAAAACAGGTTGAAAAGGAGGAGTCATAACTTCCTCGAGCAATATTAGGGTCGCCCTCTGCAATGGTTCATTTGTTTACTGCATGCTAATGAACTGCCCCTACTCCACATGTTTCAGAAGTTCGACAGGGACACGTCGGGTCCATGTGATTTCAAGGGTCCGATCGGAAGCCAGCTATTGATTTCTGAGACGCTACCTATTGTGGCTTTTAAAGCCACCGAAGTAAAACTGCCGAAAATAACAAATCGGAATGTACAGACCAAAAATACCTGCTAGATGATATTCAGGCAATTAGTTCAGGAATATGCTCTCATGAATTAGTGGAAAGGGAACCAGGGACACTGACACACTCGCGTTGGCTCACAGCAGCAAATAGATCTTTACAATTGTACAGCTCAACGAAGAAACCGAGCACGAACATGAGGACCCTGGTTAATTTTATCTTAAGAGTCTAAACTCTATGTGGTTCTCCATAAGGCAGAGGTCCTCTAGTGTACAGGGTGCGAGGCACTTCTTTTCCATGATTCAACTCTCTCGATACCCACCCGTTAACCATCGGGTGATTGTGGACGAAGTTCTGCAAGATAATGCATTTTTCACCCACTCGGAGAATATTCTTCTCTCCATGGTGACCGACTCCGACGTCGAAGTCAGAAGATGAAGACTTCATTTAATTCAAATCAATTCAATGCAAGGATCCAAACTGCAACGAATACCCAAGTTCGGAAATTCAGACTACCTTAGATAAACTTCAACGCACAAAATTATTATGACATGATTAACTGGACGTAGGAGACTGTGACACCACCGCCGCTGCTCCAAGGCCTAACCAGTGACCACATTTTACATCTTCACAACACAGGTATAGGCCCACTTTCATTTGAAAATTTTCCATATCATACATAATCTGTGGAAAGAATGGTGAGATTAGTTTCCGAAGCAGCTTCCCACGTATGCGGCTTTGAAAGCAAAGATGGATTTATCAGGTCTACGATAACGTCTCGCTCTGCGATGCCAATATTTAAGATGAAAAAACACCACAATGCTACAAAGGCATACACATGCTTTGGGTTGGGTTTGGAGGGAAGGAACTCGAAGTACGGCCACCTCCACGTGGTGAGTCCTGGGTCGTCCCTCAAACGAGAGAAGGGCGGGCGAAGAGCGGTACACGAAATTCACTATTGCACGCTCGTATATGGAATTATAATGAGTCTGAAGCAGTATAAATTATGCGATAACAGTTCCTTACCATACATAAGTACCTATTTCAATCACATTAGTCGGAAAGTCATCATAAAAAGATAATAAACGGAATGAAAGTATCCAGTGTAGTGCGCGTTGCCTGATCGAAAACGCCTAAAATTTCAAACGAATTCCGGTGTGGTAGGAAATTAAAATATCGATGAAATTATTTTATCATAGTGTTTCTAGATTGGTTCCAAGTGATTTCTATGGGGGGCATCGAAGGTCCGAGAGAAAAAGTCATTTTCGCTGCCCCCTAATATACATAGTCTTCCACGAATTCTTTTCTCAGAGTGTAATTCAACAGTTTCGTTTGTTTCACGAGGTGTTGTTGTCTTGTGCTGAGTTTTTGTTTCTTATTCGTAATTCTCAACTCTTAGTAACTTCTGTCCAACTTGGCTAAAACTAAACTGTGTCCAATTCAGAATCTGTTTCCGATTCTCATATCCTGCACTTTCCATTAATTGTTTCTGGAGAAATAATATCTTCTTGCCCCCCACAGACAAAAATCTGTTTATGAACTTGGCATTTCTAAATATCAAAACCTTTCTACATGTTGGAATCCATATGCGATATTCTATCTCCTGTTTTGCATATCCAGCGAAAATTCCATGTTTTCCACGTTCGTGAAATTTACTTTTGTTTGGATTCAAAAGATAAGCCTGTTGACCAAACATCTTAGGATGCTTTATATTCGAGATTCTCCCAGTTTACTTCTCAAATGGGGTGAGGCCATCTAAACTTCTAGAAGGACATCTATTTTTAAATAATTAGCTGTTGATACAGCTTCTGCCAAAAAGCTTGAAGCTAACCTCGATTGCAGCACCATACATCTAGCCATGTCAACCATAATTTTTACGTTCTGCAACACTGTTCGGTTGTGGTGTGTAGGGTGCCCTCAAGCGCCTTCTGATTCCTTCACACTTCAGATAGGCATCAAATTTCTCACTAACAACATCTTGACCGTTGTTTGACTGAATACTTTAAATTTTAGCACTCAATTTTTCCCCACCGAAGCTGTGAACGCGACAAGGGCTTCACTTTTCCTTTTCAGAAATCGAACTGCAGTCCACCTACTGTGATCATCAGTGGACGTAATGAAATTCAAATTGTAATTGACATTGATGTATTATTCTTCAGCTGAATATATAATGTCGAATTAGACCGGTGAGCTAATTTCTGGCGAGTTATCCCAAAAAAATGCTGTTCGAGTCAATCAGCTGTCATTCTTTCCATTTCTAGAGATGGGACCATCTTTTACGGGATCATCTTTTACAAAATAAGGATTGGTTTTAAAAGTTACTAACATCGAAGTAGCCTTTAGAAATACATTTCCGTAAATTACTGCAAATGGCCTGTTCATTTATAGTATCAAAATAGAACTAGCTAGGTAATTCGATGATGAATACATTTCTGGCTTATTGTTACACCTATTAGGTGATCAAATCCTGTGATTATCCTATGACAGTAGTACTATTGTGAAATATTTATATTTTATTTGAGTGAACTAAGCAAAGCAACATTCTTTCTATATCATGAATTTTAAACTCTTTGATGATGCATAAAATATGCAAGACATTGGGATATTTGGGTTGAGGAAGGGGGCTGAGAGGCGAGGAAGAGATGAGTATGAGGCGAGTGTCAAAGAGAGAGAAAGGTTGTCATTGGCTAAGTGCCCCTTTTGCACTTCTCCCACATTTCCCAAACACTTCACTGTCCGTCACTGCAATTATTCTTCCGTCCCCACGCCTTCTTCTCACTTCACCCACCCTTCATTAACCTCTCCTCCACATCCACCCCTCTTCCCCTTAAAGCCACTCCAACCATAAGTTTCCGCTAAAAATTCACTCATATTGTTGTCTATTCTGCAGAGATAAATAACAGTCTGTGAGAGTTACGATGCATTGTCTTGGAGTCACACATTAAATGTTAATCAGCGGAAGTCTACAATCGTAGAACTTGGACTTCCAACGTGTTGTATTTCATAAAAATAATTTTGAAAACCAATTTATATGGTAGGAAGAGTACCGAGTTTTTCTTTTCCATATCGCAAACAATTAACTGAAATTAAAATAAGTTACCGACTGGAAAATTACGTTTCTGGTCATGAAATAATCCAACATTGCACTTAACTAATGTCAAATTTTTAGTCAAAAGCAATTCATAACTTCCGTATCAGCAGAAATTTTATATATCCTTGTATTCTTTAATATAAAAGCCTTTTTTTTATATTTTGCAAATATTGCTTCCCTGCGAATACACGCCAATTCAAAAATCAGTCATTAAGTGGAGTGTCGCGCAGTCCCTCGGCAATTTCCCAACCCTGAATTATTTTTCCATTCGCAATGTTTGTATGCCACATTTATTCAATGATATCGGGGTTTATTCACATTCGTAATTTGACAAAGCAAATTCCGAATCTCCTTATTTTGTCCCTTTTTCCTCGGAATTACGAAAATGTAGGTGAAAAAGCAGCTAGCGTTGGTGTAAGTTAGACTGTGGAGTTCAAATAAATATTAGCATTACTAATTATTGCGTCCATCACCATTCACTTTTCAATAAAAGCCATCTGCCACTAGGGTTTCCAAATTGGAGTACGGTTTTTGAGGTACGTTTTATGAGAAAAATGTGTGTAGATGTCCAATAATGAGAATATGTAACTCTGAGGAAAAAATCCCGCGAGGTATCGTCCATATGAAGACGGAAAAATGTCATCTCGCAGTTTCTAACCGGGTACCTACAATTCATGAGCCAGTCGCGCTGACCATTAGACCACGGGATTATGATACTGGCCAGCGATTCCTTAGCATAGTAATATAATTGGTAGATATTGCCTAATACAAATTAATTGACTATAAAAATTTGGGCACGTTAGACTAAGACCAAGACAAATTAGCGCTGCATATGACCTCGTGCACGGCTCGATACAAAAAAATGGCATTCAAATTAGCGAGTCCACGTACGTAACTTCCCATGGTCAGTGTAATACTTTTAAATTACTTCACAATTACTATCAGACCACGAAAGTTCCATTCATCAACGCTTCAAATTTTATAATAGGGATATATTACCAATTCTACAAACTGCGTTCTCCAATATTTATCGATCAGTTTTTCCATATAAAGGAGCTGATTGCTGAGTTATAAAGACTCTTCCACACATGATTGTATTATACAGTTTTGAGACAGTACGAGCCGAGGTAACTGATGACGTTATACAGCACCACCCCGTGCCACACACTCTTGTCGTGGCAGCATAGTGCTTCATAGATGTTTAAAGCGGGTCTATTGACTCTGCTGTATAGGTTTTCTGGCTTTGTGCGTAGACCAACTAGAAGAATATTTCATATTATAGTAAGAGATAACAGAGCCTTAGGTGGCAAGAGAAGTTTCAATTCGCAGTTTGGAAACTAGCTCGGGCGAGGACGTTACAGGGATTTCACACCGAGTATATCACATGCTCAACAGAAAGGCCCAAAGTTTGGCACATAAAAGGCACTTGCTGTCTTTTAAGAGTACATTTGATCGAAGATTTCCTTCTAAATGAAATTGTTTATTCCTCCCAGTCCCCATCCTGCATTTCCCAACTTCTAGTGAACATAGAAGGGCCTGCATTTATCACCCCCTGCTCTCCGCAAAAGCAGCATTGCATTACTCCAAATGCACCCTAGTTCATCATCTGCATTGCGTGATAATACTTTGTCAACACTACTGGTATAGGGTTTACTTAAAAAGAAGCATTTAGACACATACACGAGCATCTATACACATAATAAATTAATTTACACGCCACCTAGTGTTCATAGGAAGAAATTTTCATCGCTCGAATTTTTTTGGTAATTTCTAAGTATTTGTGACAGTAAAAACTAATAATCTAGAAGAATAACTTGTAAACAATAGCTCAACTCCTCATGTATAGAAGACGATGGCAGACTACGTCGAAACGTCGGTGCTGTTGAACACCATAACTCGGCTGGATACCCGAGAGCTCTTCATCAGAAGAATGATGTGTATAACGACCGATACTCCTCGGCCAAACGACAACTAAGCCTCGACCGCCTAGGTGAAAAACTATCAATATCATCCAATTAAATAGGGGTCCCCTAGTCCATTGAAGTAGATCCATTACGGAGGTGGTGAAAGGGCGTCTACAAGACGTATCTAAGTGAAAGGTGCACTAAAGTTGTCGGTGTAGACGCGGCATAAAACGGATAATCTCCGAAATCCTTGCTCTTCTCCATCTCCACTTCTTCTACCACCTCTCACCAGTCAGTTAAACCCTCTCCTACATCCGAATTTATGTTTGTATTTGTCATAAATATCAAGGTCTTACAGCCAGCTACATACTCAAAATAATAATAATGACAATAACTAACTCTCAGACGCCCAGTAACGCCTCCAAAAACTAATTTCTTATTTAAAGATTTTCAACGAGTAATACGAAACCATCAGACACGGAGGGTGGATGAAAAGAGTGTCGATTATCAAATTGCTGTGTAGCCAGGCAAAGTGACGAAGCAGCACCCCATCACACTACCCTCTGCCACCCACTTCTTCCCCCTATCCATCGCAGAGCAAAGGCATTTCTCTCATTATTTCGATGTTCTCCCTGGTAATCATGAATTCGATACCAAATCAATCCCGAATTTGGTTTCTCATCAAGGCTTTGATGGCTTCTTTTGATTGAATGATAACTTGAGAGGCTTTTAAGGCCTAATAGCAAATATCGTAATAACTTTAACGCAAAATTTATGCGGCGGTCAAAGAATATACCTCTTCACCCCCCCCCCCCAGCTTACTTGGAATGAAATGGAAAATTAAAACTGACGGCTGCTCTAATTTTAGTTTTTATTGCATTCTCTGAGAAACAATGTGAATATAATAAGTTACCTTCCGTCTATATGGACGATTATTTTCAATAACACTCAGATAAAAGTCCTAAAGGGAGATTTTTCATTCGGTAGAGGAGTAGACATTGCTGGCTGTGAGGTAATTATGCTTGTGAAATTTTGGGAAGAGTTTAGGCTAGCCAAGGTCGGAGGGAAAAAAGTGGCAATATCGAATTGTGATAAGGAAGGATGAAATGATAATTTTAAACTTGGGGTTTG
The DNA here is from genome assembly GCA_963169105.1 of Ceriagrion tenellum. Taxonomy (NCBI): domain Eukaryota; kingdom Metazoa; phylum Arthropoda; class Insecta; order Odonata; family Coenagrionidae; genus Ceriagrion; species Ceriagrion tenellum. Next base: position 3,746,455 of record OY720638.1, read on the forward strand.
GGTCGTGGTGGAGAGGTTTTTAAAAATTGGTTGGCATTCCAAGTGACCTCCGTGTCATGGCCTTCCATTTCCATGAGTGCCTACCTTACCACGCAAGCTTACCACGAATGAGTCTCAGTGAGAATTGAAAATAATTATGCTGGGATCTGACAGGAGTTCGCGGAGGATGTCAAGTTCCCTGTGAGAATGATTAATATAGTAGTAGAGATAAAGCTGGTCAGAAAGTTTGGTCATGAAATTGCTCCATATATATATCGACGGTTTGAGTTATGTGGAGTGCTTTGCGAAGCGGGTTGATGACCGGATGTTGGGGAGAATTAAAGAAGGGCGTCTCAAGTATCCGTAATAATTGAGGGAATCGGCCAGGAAGGACACTGGAGTAAATTTAGAGATGAGTGAAATGGAAAGACTTTTGAAAAGCAATCATATATACTCTCAGCTTAGAACGGAGGAGGAGAGGAACAGGGTTCAAATGTTTATTCTGGGCCAGCTAAAATTAACCAAGCGTGTGGGGGACGAAATACCCAATAGCATCGAGGAAGTGATCACGCGCTCAATCAGTGCTTCGATGCTACCGATCATGGCATCGTGCAAAGGTCGCCAGCATCACGCTTCCGCATCGCAAGTCGCTACCCACTCCACGAGAGGACCCTTTCAAAGGAATAAATAAGTCGGCAGAATAACGCCGAACTTCAATCTCAAAATTAATACTGAAATCGACAGTTAACAAAAGATCCCCACAGCTCGATTGGAGAATGCATACTTGCGGGTGAGGAGACAGTCCGACGGGGACACCTATAAAAATTATCTTCCCAGATATCTTCAGAAGATTTCCAATACCAGTTTCGTGTTGACGTTTTTGCTTTTAAACGTCTTACCTCGGGATCTTCAAATATCAGAATCGGAAGCTTGAGATTGTGGGTCAGAAGGTGTCATTTCCTGGCTTTGAAGATGGAAACGGGACGGTGGAGTGATTTAACATTTCCCAGCAGTCGGACATTACCGAACCGGAGAAAAGACGACGCAAGGCTGAAGAACCGCAGCCGATTGTTTAGATGGATGTATGTGAGTCCTCCGAGCCCATTCCACAGTCAAGAGGAGGTGATTGATATTCCTTGGAGAACGGAATGCCGGATGGGGGAGTGAGCAGAGTAGTAGCGGATAGGGGAGGGCTTATTTCTAAGAATGGGGGTTTACAAAAACCCGTTTGCCTTAAGGATCATAGAGAATTCCAAGTCAGATACGGCATCACTGAATCAATCACGGAGACCCGACTTTGAGTGATAAAATTTGTACTTGAAGTCGAAAATGAAATGCTCGTATACTGAAATGACTGGATGGTCGATTAATTCTGTGCCATGTTGAAAATAATATAAGAAAAAATGTACCTCATTATTTTTATTACCTTATCCATAGGGCTACAAGGAAGTTTTTTTTAATAAATACTAATTGCAATGGTTGTAACATTTTCCATTTTTAACGGTAATATCTGACTCATTTTAGAGGTTTTTCAAATGTAAGCTTCACGAAAATGTTTTGTATATTAACAAAAAAAATAGGACAGTCACGTTTTGATCATAGATTCGGATTATTCCACGACATCGTCAATAACTTACATCTGCAAATTAAACGTAATTAATAATCATAAAATACTTGCATAATTGGATGACAAAAAGCTCCATCTACGATGAGAAATGATGTAAGTGAAATTCTGCCACATGACCTGCCATAAATATGATATTCACGCATTAATAGGCAAGTTTGAAAGAAATTTGATGTGATATACAGACATCTTACATACATAAAAAATAATTGACGAAAAATACCGCGTTAATTGCTACGTTTACATTGATCTAGCGAACATTTTTATAGTAACTTTGTTAAATTATGCTGACAAGTAAAATGTAGTAAATGACCGTAAGAATACTCGCAAAGGATCCGAGTGCTAGACTCGAATTGTATGGAGAGATCCACACGAAACTTGAAAGTGGCGAGAGATAGAGAAAGATGGGGCAGTATGTTTTGTAGTGTTTTTGCGCATATTGAGAAACATTTGTTCCAAGATTCTGAAAATTGAAATGTTATCGCTCCTTTGTAATGATCTAGAAAGGTAACAATGCATGCTGTGTATACATCACAAATATGTTGAGTGGACAAAGCACCCGCAGTAATCATCTTCGTATATCAAGCGAACAGTGCTCGTGGAACAATTTAAGTCCATAACTATGCCAAAGGAAAACTATCTCCACTTCACGTTGTAAGCATTGGCATCACCATCATCGTGATTCAGTCATCATATTTTTTCATACACGAATGTATAGACCGTACGATTTACCTTCAGTTCTTCTTATGCGCTGCTACAGCATCTTTGTTCACGCTATTTATGCCTCAGATAACCATGAGCTCTTTATCAAAGTTTCAGCTGTGGCATATGATCGAGTACGACGACCCCAGTGTAGTTCACATACCTAAATGGTGTGGAGCACGTCTGCAAAATGGGAAGCATCCCTGGATGTCTCTCTACGAACCGGCTCTCCAATACGTTGCTACGCGAATCAACTGCAAAGCTAAGGTGTTTTCACTGTCACTTTCGTCCACAATCCAAAAGGACCTCGTGAAAACAGTGGAAAGCTTTCTGAGATGGCATTGGTCGTCTAGTTTCAAGTTGCTCGTCCGGGAGGCTGACCAGAACGCTGATGCTGATCGCGCCAAGGAACAGGCTGACAGGGTAGTCATCGACCAAAGATTCGATCCCTCGTTGACATAATCACCACTGACGTGCGCCTCATGCATGGACAGACATATGACAACCATTGAAGACTTGTCACCATTCTCACAACACCATGCGGTGCATGTTGTTATAAGGGGTTATTTCTTCAAGTCCACCGTTTTCAAACACCAACCAATGAAGCATATCAATTGCCCAAAATTTTTTACGTTAGAATACAGCATTACGAGTAGTCACGTGATCAACTTCGTGCCCTTTATTTACAACTTTATTCGCTTCACGCAAGATGAGTCCCGATTGTTTTCCAATGGCCCGCTCTATCCTGCAGTAACTGCATAACTACCCCATTGTTCACGTTAATGAGAAGTAGGGAGTGTGCGGATACCAACTACATGCACAGTAGTAGAATTGTATATATTCGGATGACTGAGAAAGAGAAATTTGGTTCGACGTCTTTCCCCAAGGATTATATGATCTTGTAACTAAATTTTATATGCACATAGCTCTCTCTATATCATTGGCGACTAATTACTCTGTATAGCAATAAAAAATACCACTAAAGTCATTATTTTTACTACCAACATTGTATTGTGAACATTAGATAAAGGTTTTATATACTAATAATCATAGAATGTGGGTTTTAGAAAAAAAATTATTGTCTTAATAATATTTATCATTGTAACGTCAGTTTGCGGGAGAAATTAGTGTTTGTCGAGTGAAAGACCATTCCCCAGCAAAGCTCAAACAAAACGGCTTTTTTGTCCTTCTTGCAAGGTTATCCTCGCAGAGGTGAGCCGCCTCTCGGGGCCCGTCCACCCTCCATGGAGGCAGGGATTTCCTGGGGGCGCCAGCTGTCTTCCGCTCCCATCGCTACGGTCAGCTCAAACCGTTACACTGCCTCCCCTTTGAAAGAATCGCCCCCCCGCGATCATATCTATGCAGGCTTGGGTGGCACATGCAGTGTCATCGGACTCCCGCTCATGGTCCTCCTCAACCTACTTGAAACAAATGGACATGTAAAAAAAGAACAAAAGTCCCTCGGTCCTCGGGCCAGGAGGGACGCCGAGCGAGGCGCCCGAGATTCGTCGTAAAGGCGATGATGTCTTCCCCGGGATTCCGCGTCCTTTGGGTGAATCCACTCGCTTACATCGGGCTGAAATGCCGCCCTCATGCCTTTCGCGCTTTCACAAAATTCGTCCGGCTTTCCTCTGGAATATCTCGAAACACGACGAGTGTTTCCCACGAGACATAGTCCCAAGTACAGCGTCTTCAGCTCCTCGGGCTACTTATTAATTTCTGCTACAGTCTCAAATTGAAAGACCCAGTCTTCCCGGTCCCCTGAACCACTATACTTCTTCGGCATCAACATGCTAATTATGGTTGCCGCCGCCGAACTGCACGGGAAAATTTCCGGATCGAAGCACGATCCTACTGACTGCGCCAATATAGCGTCGGTTTGTGGGAGAAGTTAGGGTTAGTCGAGTGCAATAACCATTCTACAGTAAAATTGCTTTATTGTCCTTCTTCCAAGGTTTTCCCCACAGAAGTTCGCCTCCTCTCGGGGCCCCCCCTTCCCTCCATAGAGACAGAGATTTCCAGGGATGCCAGCCGCCTTCCGCTCCCACCGCTACGGTCAGCTCAAACCGTTAAAACATAATTAGAAAATGTTATTTCTAAGTACGCAGCAATAAATTTTATTTTCTGCGACGATGATGTAGTCTTTTTTCCTGAGCGTCAACTGCACATGGAGGTGTTGGAGAGATGGTTCACGAGATAGACTGCCTCCTCGTTCAAATTACCATCCCCGCTGTTGTTGTAATATTCTTGGAACAACTTTACTATATTCTTGAGAGCGTCTATTTTCGCGACGTTCAAATAACCATACTGAATTAAATAACCCTCAATGCAATTATATTTCCTTTTATTTACAAAATTGTAGATTTCTAAACTTACCCCAAAATTAGCAAAAATCAATATCGGAACAATCGTGACACCCTCCGCACTCGATCTGGTTTGGCAAGCCATCGGTAACTAGTCCGCTTAACATATAGTGAATTTATCTCCCAAATTAATCTTTTTTTAGTGTTAAGGGAAGGTAATCACCCTAATGATACTATTCACTACAGACTAAAAATGTTATTTTTTGTACACCACTCGGCAAGTTTGTAAAAATGTTTCGTACACACTGATTATTGCTTTACACATGAGCCTTTATCCAAGAACACTCTTGCGTAGTCAGTATCCTCAGTGAGGGAAACCCATATATGTTATTCTAGATTACTCGCAAAAATAGTCCGGGGCTCTCCATGAGGTTGTCATATTAGGAATTCGTAGTTCCTACGGTGATCTTCCTCCAGAGGAGAGTGAATTGTTGGAAATGGATAGAAAGGTAGTGAATGAAGATGGTGGTGGTAAAACGCTGAATGAAGGAAGAGAGGATGCTAAGGACAATGGTTATAGTGGTGTGACGGACATCGATGACATGCCGAGTGAGCAAAATGATGTCCGGGACATTCCTGGTAAACAACATTCCTGGTAAAGTTCCAAATTTTTTGGGGAAAAGGCGGCTTTTTTGGGCGGGCTTTCAGCTTAGATTAGTGGGTTTTTCTTAGCAAAAATAAGTGAAGGCTATTGGGCAAGACTCATATCTAGGAGAATTTGGTCACGAATACAACAAGAGTCCTAAATTGTGTGGTCTTCCAGGCCTGAAATCGGATTTTCTCACGAGATTTACTCGCCACTCAGGAACTACAAGCGGAGCAAAGGGATAGGTTTCATCACTTTCATCCGAGGAGACTTTTTGTTCCTGATGACTTTCCTCAGTTTATAAAAAAATCACTCCACTATCCGCTTCATTTCCGGAATATTCTCCTCTCAAATAACCACCCGTGTATATAGCTGTCTTCCCCTTTGCAAGTCTGCACGCATGAGAACAACGAAAAATCATTACACCGACTTCAGTGATAGTTCAATCTGAAATTCAGCGGTGTAAAGCATTCGCTGAGGTAAAATGAGAAGCCATGTTTTCATTTTAGAATGAAAAATGACTGAAACGGGTTTCTCGTGCCGATGGCTTTAATCGCATACGGAGTCATTGTGTTTGTACAGTGGAATGAGAATATAGAGCGAGAATCTTGATGGGTATTGCATCGAGTCTTTTTTCATCGCTGAATGTTTGTGCGGGGAGCGTCATTAGTGGTCTGCTCAAGAGAAGTGTTGGAGTAGAGACGGCAAAAAACACTGAATTGCATGTAAACAACAAATCACTTTAAAAGACTTCTATCCCCCACGTTTCTTCGTTGTTCACTCGTTGGTTTTTCACTCCGTCCAGGAAATACAACTACACTTTTCATAAGTAAACACCAATACACAACGAGACAATTTTTTAAGTAAAATAGGTCCTCTTAATACTTATGGTTAGATTGTATTGCTGTTCTCTCTGTGGCGATTGATTTCCGCTCCCTTTTCGCTCGTCCTTTCTGCGACCTCACGTCCTCCTCAGTTGTCACAGCGCTAGATGATACTTCTCCTCCTTTGATCTGATTGTTGCGATCTACGGTGAATTACTGCCAAATTATTCTCAGCGGCTTTCCCGAACTTCCACAGGACTAAATAAAAAAAATTGGCCGTCGCAATCTTTCACCGGCGCACCAGGAAAACTCAATACTTTACTTCGCCGTGACAACAATTAATGGGTTGTCGGCTATTACGATCGGTAGCAACTGCGGAAAACAATGTCTCGAGTCCTCCATGGTGCGCGCTTTACGTTGCCAAGCGTGGGCTGCATTGTTACATGTTCTGAAACATTCGGGCTTATGCTATTGTCGCTGAGCCGTTAGCTTCTCGAATGTTCCATGCGCTGTTTTACAGTTGTTCTTCGCCGTTTGAATTCCCTGAGATGGCAAAATTCGTTACAAATTCATATTGAAAAATATATGTTGAATCAACATAAAACAGCAATAAAAGTGTGTAATCCTATTAAATAACTACGGAGAACACGAATATACTTATAAAAATCCCAAAACCAAAGGGTCCGAGTGTGAATACGTTACAATGTACATCCATCCATAAATTGATTATATCCGTGACCGGCTAATGATATTTGCCGCTTTAGAGGCTTTTCTTCGTTTTTAACTTACAGTAGTTTCTATGATAGCAAATCCCTATAAATACGAGAAAAATTAAAGATAATGGGAAAACATAAATATGAAATGGTCCTTGAACCTTGCCATAATTGATGTATTATGTCATAGATATGATCGGCGCATTATTTATTTAACAGACTAATTCCGAAGTAGAAACAACAGAGGCGGCTTCTGAGGGACGAGTAGCCGTATCTCCCAGCGTGAGCATGCTTGCGCGTGACGAAAGACCGTCCAGAAAGAGAGCCTTGCTACGTTACTATGTACTTTGGATGAGACCCAGATGCATTGGCCTACCTGCTACGAGAAGTGCACGGATTTCGGAAAAAAGGAAGTTCGCTCAAGGTCGTATCCGCGCGCTATTACGGTCTGCACATTCGAGATCATCTTACGCTCCCCGCGCTCTTCGGTGCCCAACGCTCTTTTCTGAGGGTGGCGCATAAGTTTTCCAGTGGCAGTTATGATAACTATGTACAATTCACGCATGTTTACCGTGGTTTCATGATAAAAACTTCAAACTCAAGTGTGGGTAACTCATTTGCGAAGTGGTGGAGCTCTGGATTGCTTTTTAGTTACTTCTTGTCTTATCATATTTTAGTGCTAATAAAAACACTAATTTATTAACTTAAACTAATTAATTGTGTAGCTTTATGGCACAAGTTATTGTTCTCACATTCGTTATTCATGCTCTAATATCAATAGTTTACTCAGCTCTTAAAGTCGTGTTGTATATAATTTCTCAAGCTATCTAAATTTTGTTCCATTAAGCATAATTCATTTCAATGACAGGTTTTATGTCATTCGGATTAATCGTCACACGTGTTTCTTAACTCTCTACTTTTAACTTTTGTAGGATATTGCGTAGTTATCTGGCTACTAGCTACGGTGACCTATCGTTGAATATCTCAACATATTTAATGATAACTTTTACAAAAACGCAGATTTAAAAACACACGTCCCGGGTTTCAACGCAGAAGCGTCATCTTCAGGTATTATAACCGGATTTAAAATGCCTTATACACAAAATATTTGGAGGGGAGAAACATTTGGCACCCTGAGGTGGTGTGGATGCTAAATAAGTGTATGTGGGGCAAACCGCCCGCAATTTAAGTGTAAGAGCCAAAGAACATCAGCTAGACAATTGAAACAATTGTGAACTTAAGAGTAATTTTGCAAAGCATCTTTTAAGCCATGACCACCGCAGCAATTTTAATCTTTAAACACTTTTCAACCCATAGACATGAGCTTGATTTATTTGAACAGCTGGAAATTTTAAAGACACTGCTTGACCCTGACTTTAAGATTTATAATGATCATTTGCACCCGACCTCATCCCCATCCTCACGGCCGCCTCCCGATTTGCCCCCTCCCCCCTCCACCGAGCATCCCCCACCACACACTTCTTCTGACCTTCAGCCCGCATCCACAACACCCTAATTGCTCAACCCCCCCCCTCCTCCTCATTCCCCCAAAATCTTTTGTGTCTAAGGCATTGTAAACCCATGCAAAGCACCTGAAGATGACGCTTGAAACGTTGAAACCCTGGTCGTGTGTTTTTAAATCTCTGTTGTTGTAAATTTTATCATTAAATCTTTTGAGATATCGAATATCACAAAGTAACGAAGGAACTTGTACTATTCAGCGTTGAATACCTGTATGAAAGACAGATACTTCCATATTTGTAAATTGTTATTGTCTCTCGTCTTTCCAACTACTTGATGGTTTATTTTGATATATATTTTACGGTCTAGAGAGGAAAATTAACTGAGTATTCGCTTTAAATATAGTTATTAAATTTTTTAGTTTAAGTATGAATCTCAATTAGTAAATAGACTTAACATATATCGATGTAGTTACTATGATGCTGGTAAATATTGGAGATGTTCTTAGTCGAACTTCGTGTAATGTACTTTGAACAATCAAGTCAATTTTATGGGTTAGTTTTTATGATTTTCAATTTACTTACTGTATATTAAATATTCAGACTCGGTTATTATATGCCGGTTTGGAAAACCTGTACAAAACTCTTACTCACAAGTCAATTTCAGGAAAACGGATAATTCACGCTAATTTTCGAATGACATAAACCAGCATTACAACACCGAACCTTAAAAATTAAAGGCTTTTAATTGGCATATTAGAAGCCGATTAGATTATTTTAAATAAAAATATAGTAATTCTGAATTTGAAGTTGGTAACATATTTTCCATGCAAAAAATCAATGAAAACGTTAAAATGCTGGGCATCATATATAACATTTAAACATATTTGTTTTAACATTTGAATCCGGAAGAGAAGTGGCATTTATACGTTACAATGTGGAAATTTCAATCAATGTAACGCTGTAAACAAATATTTATTTGATGTTTGTAGCTCTGTGACTCTGGCATTTTCGACTGAATGCTATGTTGAATTTGAGCACAAAAAGTTATCATTTGTCGGCCCCGGTTTCGGCGGGATAAAGTCCTCGCCTTCTAACCCGAGGGTCGCGGGTTCGAGTCCCGCCTGGGTAAGATTATTCAATGCCCAGGACATGGGTGTTTGTGTTCGTCTAATGATATATTAAAACACTTGTAATTGGGGAAACCTGTAAGTGTTAAAGAAATTATTATTATTATTATTATTTGGTTGAAACCCGGTTGAATAAACTCAATTACAGTTATCCCGCCGTAAATTGAAGCTTAGCGCAAAAGCATCAATCACAAAACAAATCCCACAATTCTTTGACTCAAGATTGCTTGAGGCGCTACAAAAAGGGGTAAAAATATGCATTTGTTGCACCCATCGCTCCGAAAGGCCCTTCCCGCGACCCACGATACCCTTCGGATGATGGCTGGAGAGCGCTTCAAGGGCCCTCAGATACCGTTTCGGACAACAGTATAACAAGTCTTGAACGAAGTATAAAAACATTTCTCATGATAATATAGAAGATGATACGTCCGCTGGGTGTAGATAAAAGAAATATCTCTTCTCCTAACCAGCATGGTGTTTCAGATTGGTGTATCGCCGTTAATACATCCATACATACATACCAATCACGCCGTTCCCTTCCGGGGAAGGCAGTCACGAAGTCTCACTCATAAATGCATATTTATACACCTAACTCTGCTTCAATAATTTCCTCCATACTGGCCGATCCTTGCAAATCTCTTTTTCCTCATTTACTCCCATACACTGCTTCATACGCGCCCTCCTGTTTTTAAGACTTAATATTCCTCCTCCCAAGAATTTCGGCCAAACCAACGAAGCACACTCCTATCACATATATGTCCATTACCGGAGCAACTAACCCTCATTCATTTATTACCCACTCATTCCTGACCCAATCCATCCTACTTTTACCGCAAACACTCCTCAGATAACTCATAACTACTGCGTTTATTCTACTCTTATGTCCACCCTGACATACCCATGTTTCACCACTATACAACAAAGTGGGGAGAAGTACACTTTTGTACACGGCGATTTTTGCTTCCTCAGACAGGCACTCATTCCTTGACACGCTAACTACCACCTTCCATCCAGCATTCGCACGTCTCTTTATCTCCTCATCTATCCGTCCATCTTTCGCACATATCTTACCTAAGTACACAAAATCATCCACTTGTTCAATTACTTCACCATTCGCCCACATCATACAGTCTCCATCCCAATCCTCCTTATCAAAAACTACTACTTTAGACTTGCACGCTTTTACCCTCAATTCCATTTTCTCTGTTGATTCACAAAACTTATCTAGGAGCTTCTGTAATCCCTGTTGGCTCTCTGAGATCAAAACAGCATCATCCGCATATAGAAGAACTCGCACGCTTACATTTCCGATCAAAACACCGTCGTTTTCAGTACATGCATCTCTAACATATTCATCAATAAATTCATTAAACAGCCATGGTGACATTAGGCATCCTTGCTTTACGCCCCGTTTTATTGCAAACCAATCACTCAGAACCCCGTTTACTGTCACACTTGCCTTACTATTATCATACATTGCCATCATATCATTCAATAACTGCCCATTCACTCCATAGTCCTTCAAAACCTTCCACAGCTTCTTTCAATTTACTCTGACATATGCCTTCTTTAAATCAACAAAGGCACAATTCACTTTCATTCGGACGCCCATACATTTTTCTATCACTTGCTGAATCGCAGACAGCTGGTCACTGCAGCCTCTCCAGGCATAAACCCGCACTACAAACACCATATTATGTCAGAAGTAGTATTTCTCACTCTTTCAATTAAAATTTTGCTGAGCACTTTTCCCGGAATGCTCAGTAAACTAATGACCCGATAATTAATATATTCGGTCTTTCTTCCCTTCCCTTTGTAAAATGGAACGATGATTGCATTCTTCTAATCCGCTTGAACAATGGAAGCCTGTAAGCATTAATTATATAGTTTCACACAGCCGAAAAATGAGTAAATGAATCCATTCAACGAGATGCATAGGAGCAATTGTTATGCATTAAAAGAAAAATGAATTAAAAAATAAATCCAATCCAATAAATTTTGAACAAATAAACACTGTGTTTATCTGTCAGGCCTGGAATTGTTCACCTTACTCTCGTATCAAACAACTATTCTATAATAAACAGCGAAATATGCTTCAGATGATCATTTAAAACTATCAGATTGTACAAATATACACACAAAAACTGATTATCGTTAGGAACTGTGTGGAATTTCGTTTTATGGTTTCATAAAGCAGTTATAAACACACCGAATTCGTACGGATCTAAATGTATGTATCGAAAAATGACTGATTTCAGGGAATGAGACTGCTAATTACACGAGTCAAATAAAAAGTATCTTAAACCGTAATTCAATAACAGTTGTACGAAAATTATTATTCTCATATGTCAAGGTAACGACGATAATTTAGTTTTGAAGCCGACACTACTTCGTAGTGGAAAATTGGAACGAGTCGAACATGAAATTTAAATAATTGTCCCACCCTTTGGAATCTACCAAGGAATGCGACTTCGGATTTGGACTTCCACGGATTTCCACAGACTTGGACACCCACGGACAACTTGTAAGAAGAAAGTCTCTTCATCCAGTTTCGCGATAGGTTGGGTTAAGGTCAAGAGCAAAGGATTATCGATAGTACAATGAAGGAATTGTGAAGGCTAAAATACAAACAGCATCAAAGAACTTGCATTAAGTGCAAGTAGACTTTTGCGCCGCCGCGCCGCCGCCACCGTTGGTTTTGATGACGCCCCCGCCAATAGCGCCGCCGGTCCCCATGTCGGCGCGGCGGCGCGCGCCGTCATATGCGGCCATGTACGAACCGTTGCCTCTAGAACAAGGCTTCTGTATTTGATTACACTAATTTTTGCTGACTCCTCAGCATTGTATTTCATAACTTTGTCAAACATTACTCACCACAGTTACACAGATATCCGAGCAGCAGTATTAACACTCTTTTCTTAATAGCGACAGTTAACCGTGTGTCTAGGGAGGGAACCATCTTCAAAGACTACTAGATATCTTTTGAAGCTTATCCGCTAGCTTGCTCGCTAGGGCAGTATCCGATGTATTTAAATAAAAAATTGTAACAATCAAAAACAAAATAAAAATCGTATTTTATTCTTTTTTCAAGCATTTTCTCTCATTGGAATTGTAACATTTGTAGGCCATATCAAAATGGTAATTACACAAAGTAAAATACCTTAGTTCTGCTCCATGTTTTAAAGTATAGCGCCACTTTAATTCAGCCAAAGTTGAGGCTTGAGAGTGCCGAGTGGAGACCGCAGAAACTCCTTATCTGCTACGTGCTCATTAAGGGCCATGCGCCAGCGTGGTCCCTCATCTTGAATGTCTCCGAGCTCAGAGTTTTGGACCTTATGTCGCCCTCAGAACCTCTAGCTCAATCCCACCTATCAGGTGGGTGAAGGTATGGAACGAGCTGGAGCAATAGAAACTCCTGCACGCGGCTATGTTTCAGCATTGTATGTGACTTTAAAAAGTAATTTCTTTTAAGTATTCTACCGGTAAAAGAAAGGTTTTGGTGACAGCCAGAGAATCTCCTTCTGGTTTTCTACACATTTAGACTTTTATCTCCCTCTAGTACTACCATTTTTGCCTCAGCATACGATATACCGTTCTCCAACCGTCCAAGAAGCCAATTCTCCTTTTTTTATCTTTCCCTGCTTGCCCAAAATTCTTCCCTCTATCACGCTGTTGTGTAACTCACTTCCACAAGACATCTACTCGGCCTATCCCAGATTTCATTCAGAAGTTTCTTCATTTTCGGGATAGGAATAAGCACTCTGGCCATACTCCTTCCTCGTAGATCCATCAAATTAGTTTAGAAAAAGCTTGCCTAACATTTTTACTTAAATTAATTAGCAACTCCGAAGGTATGTTCTCCACTCCTACAGCTTTTCTTGCCTTCATGTCTTTCAATGCTTTCTCTTTTTCACCGTATCATTCCGTATCGTTGGACCGAGGTTATCCTCATCTAGTGTTCCCTGATCCTTCACATCTAAATTAGTTTATCTACTATCGCTGTCTACTATCGCTCTTCCACGTATTCTCTCTACCTACCTTGAATATCTTCTTGCTCGATTAATATCCTACCTGCTCTGCTGTTAACATTTGGTACCGTTTTCCCTCTCTCCCCGCCCGATAGCAATTTTATTTTATCGTAAAACGCAGACTTTTCCCCATCCTATTGCAGCTTATCCATCTCCTTGCAGTGCTTTTTCCACCAGTTTTCCTTCGCCCAATTGGTTATTCACTGAAGTTGATGACTATACTCATCTTGCTTCGTCTTACCAAGTTCAGTGTTGGAATTTTTTCACCTCCTTCTCTCCTCTATTTTCCCAATCATTTCTTGCGTAACCCACTGCTCCTTAACCCCCTCGTTTCCTCGTTTATCCTTTCGTTTTTTCCACCGCTCTTACTGTGCCTGTTTTTATATTCTCCCATGTTTTCTCGATTTCCTTTGCTTCACTTTCGTTCCATTCCACTTGCTCTTGGTATTCCTTTCTTTTTTTCCTAACCAAAGCTTCAAAGTTCCATCTGTTTATCCACCTACTTTTTAAAATCTGCGATCACATATCATCATAACTTAGTTAAGATTCAAGCCTGCATTCTAACAAAATTCAACTGCCTTCTCGTCGCGATCATTTCTCGTTCCTAATCCATACCCTCCCACTTCATACCCATCTCTCCCTTCCCCCACTACTGCGTTCCAGACACCCATTACTATTAGGTTTCTCTTGTCCGGGAACTCTCCGATTTTCTTCTCTAGCTGTTTATAAAGCCCATCCACCTCTTAATACCCATGGCTGCTTGAGGGCATGTACACCTGGGCTATAACGAAAGTTGTAGAGCGTACTTTTATTTCAACCACTAGTATGATGTCGCTCTGTTCAATGTTTACTACCCTCCTCCCCAATTTTGCGTTCAATACTGTAGCTACCCCACGTTGACTCTCATCCCCACCACTATAGATTACCCAGTAACTATCACTACAATAGTCTCCGCTGTCCTTCCATTACTCCTCGCACAGCTCCAAGACATCCACGTCCTCTTGGACAATAAACAACAAGTTTTCAAGCAAGTTTTTCCATAGGCGCACAGGTCTAACTGCAAGAATACTTCCCAACAAAGGAGATGTTGTAGACGATTTGGAATTGAAGTGACATAAGTGACCAAGTGATGAAGAATGTGAAAAGGGAGGAAAGTTCATGAGCCATCTTGAAGATTTGAATACCATTTTAGATGCTCAAGGAAGAATGACTGTTCTATCATATGCATTGGGAAAGAAATACGCTAGAAAATCAATATTGAAGTTCACGAGAAATGGCCTAAGAACGCGATTTACTCGCATGTATTCAAATATCAATGTACGAAGTGGAAATATGGTCGTAATACTTGTAAGACAAGTAAAATGCGACTCCATTCGGTGACATTGGAAGGCTTAAATGTCGGAAAAAAGAGCTCATCAGCCAGTCATTGCCAATATATTTCTGTAAGTAATTAACACACTCCGTTATGCTAAACACTGTCAATATACTTTTGAAAGTAGTAGAACTAAAGACATCGAAACTGCTACTAAAAATACTCCAGATACACTCTCGTAGAAACTTACTCACTGGCCGGGCAATTTTGCTAATGTCGTCGTCAAAATGGTCTTATGTTAACCAGATGATCAGGAAAATATGTAAACTGTATCAATTTACGTAGGGCTAATAGCATGGTAATGGACAAGCTGACAATGTTTTTCAGGGTATTTTGGGAACTGGAGAATGAGGACTAAAAATATTTTCTCAAACGAGCAGAGCAATTTTTCGAGTTTGATTTTTGCGTAGAAATAAGGAAAATAACCAGGAACTACGTAAATCATATTAGGAAGTCAGAGAAGACGCATGGATTTGTAATATTACAGCCCTTGAAACAACAATTTCATCTATTTTTTTTGTAATTTAGATGATATTATAAGCCAATAGGGTGGCCTAATTAAGCGTAGAGCAAGGCGCCGGGCCCTTAAAACAGAGGTGTTCCTCAAATACCTTCTCCCTAGTGTCACCTCCCGCTAGGCACGATTAAAATGTATTTTATAATAATTAAGAGAACCCTATTATTTTCATATAGACCTAATGTTTGATTCACAAAAATTGTAAGTTTCGTATAATAACAATTCTCGAGAGTGATGTTTTAGCACGTAACAGAACAAAAAAATTATTTGTCTTAAAAAATCGAATTTTCTACGTCTCGTACGCTAAGTAGAAAATCTAATGACATGAATTTCCCTTGACTCAGCAAGAGGGCTCATAATTTCAGCTGTGCTATTTACTCTCCCCATCGCCTGTTCTGCCATTTAGGATACTCTAAACGTACAAAATATCATAGTGAAACTGCTTGTTACATAACACTGGTCAACAAATCTTTTGTCCCAGCTAATAATATTCGTTATTTCCATATACTTCAATGCAGATAAACCAAATTAGTAACAAAATTTTCTTCATTGCCCAAGATTTTCCATGGTATGCATACATATAACTTGTTTCTTGATTTCAAATTATTTACTGACGTATTCAGATTTCAACTGTTCTCACAAGAACAGCTTTAGCTACATCAGATCTATCAGTTCGCAGAAGGCTTCCTCCCTATTCTCAGTGCCATGATTTTTAATGTGCCCCTTATATGTTTTGCTACGATGGCAAGAATGTCACTCAAGTGCTAATGCCACTCAGGTACCATTTGTGGTAAATTGTAGTGAATTCACTGCAAAGTCGGTTCGTTCTTATAATATTCGGTTTTAAAGGCATTATGTGTTTTTGTAAGAGATGTCTGGCGTTTGAGAAAATGTTTTCTGAATGCCGATTTAAACAATTTTGAGGCCGATGGTACCTACGCAGGTCAAATCTTCAACCTGGTAGAATTTGGTCATATGAATTTTATAAAACAATCCAGAAATATGAAAATTAATCTCAATAAATACCTACTAAGAGCTAATGACACCGCTACAAACGATACTTAGTGATGTTTAGGTAGAGATGGAAATCCAATCTCATATGCAATTTAACTCATGAGAATATCTCCGACACTTACCTTCATTAGTCTCCCGAAATACTTGAATAGCCCGGGTGTTCTTAGAGGTGAGTGAAGTGGAGTGGGAGGGGAAACAGCGGACGCTCACCCTTATGGCCCGTTACACACTCGCGCGGACGGAGTGCCATTGTCGCTGTGGGAGCATTCACACTTGCGCGGACCGCTTCCGCTCATGGAGGCGAGGCCCTTCCGCGCCGCGGTCCATCCGCGTAGATGATTGCGTAGAGATCGGTTGGTACTTGCACAGTCCTGAGCATACCGCCCGCGGGCCAAGCGGAGAGCTTGACCAGTACACGTTGTTCTCCTAGTGGTGACAAGAAAGTTGAACAGAGTGTTACGCGAAGTGTTTTGCTGTTCATTAACAATATGCTCTATGATTTTTTATACTTAAGTTTTAATTGGTGATGTTTAGGTCAGTACAAACTTGTGAGATTCATCACATGAAGACTACAAGAACCAAGAATTGCCTTTGAAGATATGGCAGGAGATCAATAAGTACACTTTTACTTTCTTAATACAGGAAATACAGTCGTTAAAAAAAATACGTAATTTCTGGCAGTTTCCTTGCCACACATCACATTAGAATTACATTAATTTGTTGTGCAAAAGTTTCTCAATTTTTAAATCATAAATGTAACTTTTTAGTTATTTGAAGAGAGTTAGCTTGTATTCAGTGAATTTTCGATTCTTGCCAGGGCACAGCACCAGTACCAACTAAATACTCAGCGAACTTATCTCTCTCGGTATTTCCCGATCTAATGGAAGAAGTAGTTTCTCCCTCATCTACGAAATCGATAACTTACAGGATGTCCTCGAATGTGAAACCATCTCGGAGCCTGACAAAAGTATGCAAAATGTAGCATGCCTTGGTAATAGCTACCGCTAATTCAAGATCAACATTCAAGGGTCAGTGGAAAATCTACCACTCTTAACTCAAAATCCCGACAGCGCATTCAATAAACCTCCCAGCTCGAATCATTCAGTAATGAAAAATTTTTTTCTTTTGGTTCAGGTTTTTCCATGTGGCCTCAAGATGTCATCTGATGGAGCAAAGGCTTCATCCGCCGCAATAACATATGGCGAAAGGGGGTTATGGGTACCCGGGAGAGGTTCCGGTTGGGCCAACGCTAAGGACTATTGCGTCTTCGTAATACATCCCTTTCGCACCGGCTTGCCTAGAATATCGCTTACTTACTTACTCCTCGGCGCTACAGCCCTTGTAGGGCCTTGGCCTCTCCGACGATGTTAGCCCAGACACCACGATTCCCGGCATGCGTTCTCCATCTTTTAATTCCCATTTTCTCAGATCAACCTCTACATCATCCCACCATCTTTTCCGGGGTCTCCCTCTCAATCTTCTACCACCAGGATGACCACGAAATATCCTTTCCACCATCCTGTCCTCAGGCATTCTCTCGACTTGTCCTAACCACCTTAATCTATTGCTCTTAATTTATGTCACTATGTTAGGATGTTTGTGGAGTTCCTCGAGTTCTCTGTTTCTCCGCATTTTCCACTGTCCACCTTCCTTTGTAGCACCATAAATCTTTCTTAGTACTTTCCTTTCCCATCTTTTAAGTAGCTCTCCTTCTGCCGTGGTAATGGTCCACGTTTCTGAACCATATATGACCACAGCTC
Organism: Ceriagrion tenellum; assembly: GCA_963169105.1. Classification (NCBI taxonomy): domain Eukaryota; kingdom Metazoa; phylum Arthropoda; class Insecta; order Odonata; family Coenagrionidae; genus Ceriagrion; species Ceriagrion tenellum. Next base: position 3,764,527 of record OY720638.1, read on the forward strand.
TAATCACTGTTCGGTAAATCTTTGTTTTCAAGTTCCGACTGAGGTTGCGTGACTTGAGCACTTTCAATAAAGCTCGATAAGCCCTATTGCCTGCTGCAATCCTGGCTTTTATTTCTTCATGTATTTCATTATCTTATGTCACCAGCTTTCCCAAATACTTGAAGTTGTTACATCTCTCATACTTATTCCCATTTAATATTATAGATTTATCTCGAACAGTAGTACTTTTCCTGGAAGAGAACAAGCACTGTGTTTTGGCAGATTTCACTTTTAGCCCAACTTTTCCTGCCTCCATCTCCAATCTCTCCAGTCCTTCCTCGAGATCTTTAAGTCTTCTTGATATCATATTGACATTATCAGCATAGGCTAGGTTTTTCAATATACGGTTGTACAATGTACCACCTGGGTTGCTGACTTCTGTTTTTCTCATCACTCGTTCCAGTACCACATTGAAAAGAATGGTGGATAGCACGGTGCCTTGTCGCAAACCCTGATTAATTTCAAAGTCCCTGGTGATGTTCCCTTCTATTTTGACCTTATATGTTGTATTCTTGAAGGTCATTTGTCCAAATATGATTAATTTGGTTGGAAATTCCATATTCACCATAGTCTGAAACAGCTTATTTCTCTTTACACTGTCGTACGCTTGCCGAAAATTCACAAAAATTGGTGCACATCCACATTATATTCATAGCACTTTTCCATTATCTGTCTAACCATGAAGACGAGGTCTGTTGTTGATCTATCCTGTCTAAAGCCACATTGGTAGTCACCAAGAATCTGCTTCACCAGTGGGTTAAGTCTCCTAGCCAATATTTTGGCTAAGACTTTATAGACCACACTTAACAGAGCTAGGTAGTTATCACAATTGGCCACATCTTTTTTCTTAAGAATTGGGCAAATAATTGCCAGACTGCATTCCTTGGGCATCTGTTCTGATTCCCATATATCTACTATCAGCTGGTGAATGAAGAGTGTAAGCTGTTCACCTCCATATTTAATCATCTCTGCTGAAATATTACCACTTCCTGGTGCTTTATCATTTTTTAGGGTTTTTATCACTTCCTTCACTTCCCCTATCGTTGGAACTGGTACTGGGATAGTATTTGTCTGAGGTTCTTGGCATTGGTGTCCACACTCCTCTTCAGCTACTTCTGGTGTCATGTTCTCTGCAGTGACATTATAAAGTTCACTTAAATTTTCAGCCCATCGTCCTAGGGTTTGTTCCTTTCCCCCAACCATATTTATTTCCTTATCTCCGCAAAATATTGTCCGTGGTTAAAACCCTTTTTCTATATAGTGTATGATGGTATAGAATTTCCGCACTTCCTGGGCGTTCTGTTGCTTCTCCATAATCAATTTCCCCTCCCAAACTCTCTTTTTCCCTCTATATAACTTGTCAGCTTCCCTTCTCTATTGTCTGTACAGCCCTGCACTTTCTTCTATCAATCATTGTCCTCCTTGCCCCATTTCTCTCCTTAATTGCTTCTCTACATTCTTCATCAAATCATCCTTGCCTTTTTACCTTATCTTTTACCCCGAGGACTTCATCAGCTGTTTCTTGCAATGCATTCTTTATTATATTCCTTTTTCCTTCCACACTTTCTCTCTCCCTGTTCTGTTGTTTAGTCTCCAAATTCTTTTCAGGGTCGGATTCATATTGTTGGGCAATTTCCTTTTCTTTTAATTTTGAGACATTGTATCTCCTAAGTGATTTCTCCTTCCCAGTCGATCTGTACATTGCAATACGTTGTCTGTATTTTACTCGAACCATGTAATGGTCTGAGTCACAGTCCGCTCCTCTGCAGCTGTCAATCTGAAGTATATTGGATGCATGTCTCCTATCAATTATCACATGGTCAATTTGATTGAAAATAATCCCATCCGGTGAGCACCACGTGGCCTTCCTTATGTGTTTTCGCTGAAGCCATGTACTCTTTACCACCATTAAATTTCCCATGGAAAAATCAATCAATCTTTGCCCGTTATCATTTGACACATCATGGAGACTTTCCTTCCCGATGGTTTCTCTATATGCTTCCTCTTTACCAACCTTTGCATTGAAGTCCCCTAAAACTATTTTTACATCTTGTCTTGAGATTCTATCCATTTCACTTTCCAGTTGCCCATAGAAAAGATCCTTCTCCTCATCCTCCGCATCCTCTGTCGGCGCATATGCACATACGAATGTGATGTTGAAGAAACGGGCCTTCATCCTTAGGGTGCATATCCTTTCGTTTATAGGTTTGAAATTTAGAACTAATTGAATTATATTTCTTATCCACTAAGAAGCCTGTCCCTCCTATTGTACCACTCTCTCCTCCACTATACATGATTGTATATTTGCCACTACTTAGAATTCCATCTCCTTTCCATCTTACTTCTTGGATGGCTGCCACTCCTATTTTATATTTTCACATCTCTTCTTTGAGGCCTTGTAGAGCGCCTGGTTTATTTATGGTTCTAACATTCCACGTTGCTATCTGCATTTCAAATTTCCGTTTGCGTTTACCTTTCGTTTGCATGGTTTGATAATCGTTATTTTCAGTCCGGTTTTCACTGTCTTTAAGTTTCGTAGCAAGGGGTTTTTTACAATATAGGGTCGTTAGCCCTATGCTCAACCCACAACCTGGAGGACCAGAGTACTTCTCTTCGTCTGGCCCATCCCCCTTGACCTGTCCGGCTTGGGTGGCCCTACCAGGAGGTAACGATCCCGCCGGCATAGCTCTCAGGTTCACTTAGGTACACAAGCTCCCTCATCACGACAAGATGGAAGTACTATCGACAGAGTAGAATATCGCTTGCTACGTAGAATATTGCTCACTACTAGAGTCCCAGGATACTACACCTCTCAAACCTTAATTTAGTCTGAAAGCTCGAGAAGGATGGTTGGGATTTGAATGGACTCAAAGTCTCCAAATACTGCTTTCTATTTTTCCAACGAATGAAAGAACTAATGAGCTTTTTATCTTGAAAATTTGCGCGTAAGTGCATGATAGCAATCTATATCAATGCATCAAATTTTGTGGTTTCTGTATATCCAATTCGAGCCCAAATTTATCAAAGTAATCCCACAAGTAATGTATATATAGATCGTTTTTACTGCTTGCAGGTTCAATATCTTTTGGAAATGGAACTACAATGAAAAATAGAAATAATAAAACTGCCAATTATACATACTCTTTTCCAACTGAACGTCATCGATAAATGAACACCCACATTGGCGATTTCCACTTCGTAAAAAATTAAGATTGTAAATAGTAAATAGTAAGTGAATTTCTCGTTTGTTTGGATGGATATCAATTACAATATTGGCGAAAAGCGTCATTCATTCTACACTTCAGATAAAATTGGAGCAGATAAAGTGGGCTAGATACGTGGACGTCTGAAGAATACTATGGGGCATCTGGACAAGAAATTAACTCGTTCGTCTATTCTTTTCTAAAATATGAAATAAGTCTTAGAGAATGGTCTTGATAAATAAGATGCCAGGAAAATATGTGATTTGAAGGTTTAGGGTGTCTGGTGGGTGTTTTAGTCCGCGAGGTGAAATTAGCAGAGGAGAACAAAATACGTTTTTTATTAAGTGGCTCGGGATAATTTTTTTGATTAGAGAATTATAAAGCTTGGTAAAGTATTCTTAAAGTTTTTCTTTTGAATTACAAATGCGGTGGCAACGGATCGACAGCAAATAAAGAATTGAGTGTTTTGTGTGTTTGGAATGGCAGCTGTTATAATTCAAATACCGTTGTTTGTAACAGAGCTTACTGTGGACCGAAGTCTCAAAGGTATTCTTATTCGTGATAGAAATGTCCGTGCATTGAAAGGTGATTTGAGAAGGAGAAGTGGCTGAGGTTAAGCGGATGGAAGAGAATTGGTTCAGAGAATAAAGGAAATTCATTAGGGGCTCCTCGCCGTGGGTCCAAATTATGAATATATCATCAATGAATCTAACCCACAGCTCGGGTTGCAATTCCTGGGTGGCGATGAAGACACTTTCAAGCTTTCCTATAAAGAGGTTAGCGTTAGAAGGGACCACTCTTGCACATAGCCATTTCCTCGGCTTAAAGAAAGAACCACCGCATAAATGAGAAGGCTTTGCGTTTCAAAATGAATTCTGCTAAACTGATGGGGAAAGCAGAGGATGGATTGTGAGGGTGTTATTTCACCATAGGAAGTAGGATATGGAGTGTCGAACTTCTTGATGAGGGATTGAGGTGTACAGTGAAGTACAATTCTCTGTAGCCACGACGATGCTATTGTTGTAGGGAGTTCTCAATGCCTTTAGAATTCGAGGAAGTGATAGGAGTGGCGAAGGAAGGAGGAGAGTTCAGCGACTAGAGCCTGCAGGTGAAACTTGTCACTTTTCCCCGCTGTCGGCTCTCTCATCTTCAGACGCCCCCTAACCTTTCCGCTCCCTTTAAAACTTTCCAAGTCACTCAAAACCAAGAATGTTAAACGAAATTTAAGTTGTGGTTCCGGAACGGTTCAGATATAGTTTCGGTTCACGGCACTGAACCGAATGTAGGAACGAAAATCTCGGAACGAAAGTGGTCCCGGAACGAAAGTGGAACGAAAATATTTTGAACGAAAACCCATAGGAACGAAAGAGGAACCGTTCCGATTTCGGTTCGGACTAGGAAAATTTTCGTTCCCACCTTCCCCTCTATAGTTCCGACTTTCGATCCGAGGAATTATTAAAGTGTACATTGAATTTTCAAAATGACCTGCCGTCATGTCATGTACGAGCTAGTCAAGGTGTTTCATCATGTTTGGTAACAATGAAAGACAATGTAAACAAAACCAGCATTTTTAGTGCAACTAATGGCGAAAAATTTTAGCCCAAGGAGGAATTGTAGGTTATATTGTATTTTGTGCGGGACAATACAATCTCTCAAAATTTATGGAGGGGATGTTCGACGGCCCGCTTGGGGTTCATCTCAAGGGGTCGTTGACGAATATCCCATCACGTAATCGCACAGTAACAGCGTGAACAATGGGAATCCTTATGGTATACCAGCAGATTAATCTTGAAATCAGCAGAAAATGAAACTCTCGGATATCTGAACAGCTAACATGCTATGTGTCTCAGCATGTGTTCCGTGGAAATGCCATTTGCCTCTGCGCCGCCCCACCTCCCTCCATCTCTCCGTCCCTCACTGTCAAGATTGCGCCTTAGTATCACCAGAGGAAATGCAGAGGTTACCGTCCTCTAAGTACATGTGGAGGGAATATTTGTGAATGAATTCACACAAAGCAAAAGACAAGTAAAGAAGAAAAGGGGATGGGAATTTTGTCTTCCCATCACTCTTTGAGAGCTCGGCCTGTAATCTATTGGGCACCCCTATTCTCCTCATCAGCTGCTGCATATCTGATTAACAATTTCCACGCGGTCAGGGTATTTTCCATCTCCCTCCCTTCTTCGGAAGAGACCTCCACCCCTGTGCACCAGTAGTCACCATTGTGTCCTCAAACTCATTGTATCTGCGCCGTCACCACTTTTCCCCACATTTGGTTTTATCACCCTTTCACCAAACACCCTTTTTAAAGGGGGGTTCACATGCACGCGTTCTACGCGAAACTAAGCGTAGCCTCTCGCGCGCAGCCAATCAGGTGCTTCGCCTCTTACGCGTGGATTCGCGAGAGCGAAGTTCAGTTTTGCTCAACTTTCTACGCGCGCGACGCGCCAGACGCGTGAAACAAATGGCGGACATGTGGAGTCGTTTGTATTTACTTTGACGATTTACTTGGATATATTAGCCTGCACACAAGATATGTATATTTCTGTGTATCATGGCTACAGTGCCTGATACGTGCCAGTTTTATTGCGGGCAAATTGTAAACTTTATGGACTAATTTAGATGCATAAACTTCCCAGGAGACTTTGGTACACCGTCCAAATATTCATCATAATTTATGATTCCCGGGACATATCCATGCCCAGGGCATGAAGTCGGGTCGGAAATGAGCTATTAATACTTGCCATTAGTGCAATTCTTTCCTCCAAGGAATGTGTACTGAGCAATCTGCACCAAATACTCTTCAAGACGGTGACATGCATTATCCGGCCATACTCAGAGTGCAAAATGTAATACCTATAATTTTTTCTTTTCCAATGGTAATAACGAGTTTGGTCCGGTAAGTAGCGTGCTCGCTTTCGATATCCTAATTCGCTATTTCAATCCCAAGCAAGACTAAATTTTTTTTCCTGACCCTATTGTAAAGTTATTCACCACAAGATCTAAATATTTTTATTGAAGTGAATATTTTTGAGAAAAATTTTTTTACCTCAATTATCGAATTAATTACTAAACCGTCTTTCTGTCAGCGAGGTAATTAGAGATAGGGCAATGAGAGGTAAGTTCCAAACTGAGGGCAGGGGTGGATTAACGCGGTGGTCGCCAATCGTCTGCGTTGTAATTTACATGTCTTCATTTTGAAAGAGATACGCAGCTCTCCACTCGTGTCCGTGAAATAGCTACAATGTAAGCCATACGTAATCGGAGTTCTAGCCTTTTCCACTTCTATATTCATTTGCCGACAGATGTCAGCACGTGGAGTGGTCGCGACTGATGACGACGTCGCCTACGCTAGCATGTGAACCTTTCGCATTCGCGAAACTGGTCGCACTCTTCGCACGAAACGCATGCATGTGAAAGGGCCTTAACCGTTTCAAGGTCAGTGTCCTGTACCTTAGAACTCGGCTCATCCACCTCGGAAAATCCCTCACGCATTCAGTTTATAGCCCAACAAGACTGACCGCCAAAGCCCTGCCGGGGAATCCCAGCCGGTGGGGGACGGGTGGGAAAAGGGGATCCCTCTCTTCCTCCCCCACCCCCAGAACCGGGGAAAGGAGAGAAGGTGGGGAGGGTTAGGGGGTGGAAAGAGTGTCCGGTGGGCTTGCCTTTAGCCACTGCGCCGTCCCTCACTGTCAAGACAGTGTTTTAAAAAAACTCAAGTTAAACTGAGTTAACAAACTTAAAAAGCTACAATAAAATATTATCGGGGATCAATCTATTTTCCCTCTTAATAAGTAGGAGTTTCTAAGTAAAATTATTTTCAAACAGTATTCACATGTACATGGGAGATTAATCCTAATATCTTCTAAGTCTGCCTGACACAAGTGGGTGAAGAGCGCACGTTTTTACATTAGAAACAGATGATAAACAAATTACGAAGATGTATGATTGATGGATATCTTGAAATCGTGATATTATTAATGAAACTAACATTTTAAGTTTAAAGAAATAATGTATTTTAAAATATTTATCCGATTACGAAGGTTATAAAAAGTTTAAATTTCAAATATTACTCTCTATGTTTATGAAATTATTATATTTTACATTGTTTCAAACTTTTACACGTTCCTGATGCTGCCGTTATTAAGTAATCTGTTTTTAAGATGCGTAAAATGATCGCTGTTGTGGTATTCCGATAGTTCCATTGCTACGTTGTTTCCAAACCTACTTAGTAGGTACATGCATCATAAAGATTCCCATCGTTTACTCTGTTGCTGAGCGAGAAACGACGACGATTGCCTAAGAGAAATTCCAATTGGGCCGAGAAACATGAGTTCAAACCGAAAGTCCAACCGCCACTTCACTTGAACTGAATCTATTCAAAAGAAGGAACGGTTTCGGAACGTTATATGTCGTTCAAAATTCTACTTTCGTTCCGTACAACACAACAAAACTCAAGCTGTACATAAAGTTTCCTTCCGAACCGACACTATAGTAAAAAGGCCTATAGTTTCGCTCCGGAAGGAAATATATGCTTGGTTCCGCATTTGTTTAACATCCCTGCTCAAAACTACTAAATCCCTTCCGTTCCCCTGCAATCGCCTGCGATGCAAAACTTGCGGTAACACTCAGCCTCTGCCCAATAAATTCCGTGCTTTTCCTCTCCCTTCCGTCTCCTCACCTTCCTGCATCACATGAAATATTGTTTATGTCCCCCTCTGCCAACTGTGCCCTAGTTTTTATATTGGGTTGAGGACGACTTGAGCTCTCATTGTCCGGATGAGTGGCCACCACTCCAGTTGTAACGTACAGCCCTCCCTCTCCGTGTCCCTCCCAGTTGCCTTCCACGTTTCCTCTTATATGCTACTTTTAATAATACTTAATGGTTGGTATTTTCACCTTTCCTCCCCTATCCTTCTCTCCCCTCAAACTTAGAGACCTCGAGTCCTCTTGTAACTATTTTTCCAAGCCTTATCTCCTCCGGGACTTAATAAATTCCAATATCCTCTTCCATATATTAATTATTTTCCGCTATCCTGCCCCTGGCCACACCCACTTCACTCCTTTCTCTCTTGTCTTTCCCCCCTGCCCCCCCCCCCACCTCCTTCCTCTCTATCCTCCTCCGTCGCTCCTTCTTTCCCAGTGCTCATTCCTCCTTTGAAAAATATTACGCCTGTCGAAATATTCGGAGCCTACGTGTATATAAGCATGGTATCTTCGTTATTCTTATCCGCACAGACTACTAAGTCGATTGACCTGAACATTTGGATGAGTCTCTTGCATATGCTATTTTCAGCTATAGGCTATTTAAAATGTCTCAGGGCCCACGGACTCAACAAATGGACCTCTTTAAAACATTAAGACCAGTGCAGAGGTTTCCTACTTTGCGTTTTTAAGTAAATTTCAATCAAGATACGGGGCTTATATTTTTATTATGAGATGGCTATAAGAATGTTAAATTAAATTATAGTTATCAATTTTGTTGCACGTTTCCTATTGGCTCAAAAATTACTATTTCAATTATAAAAGCTTCCATTTTTCTCCAAAATCAACGATATAATATTTTAATTCCAACCTAAATAATGACTATAAACGGGGAAATAACCCGAGGGCCTTTCTTGAGTTTCATTAATTTGAATGATCAAAGTTTCAAATTTCAGTGAGATTTTCGTAGAAGTGATTTGTATCCCAGACCCTCTGTGAGCTCTAAACGGCTTTGATGCAGTATCTGCAATCAACTTGTATGCGTAGCATATCGCTTGCGCATTGGTATACGTAGTATATCGCTTGCTACGTAGAATTTTACGCGCCCAAGATACTCCACCTATTAAACCTTATTTCAGTCCTAGAGCTCGAGAGGGATGGTTGGGGTTTGAATGGACTCAAAGTACCTAAATACGTTTGCTATTTTTGTCCCCATATTCTCTTTTAGGTACGAACTAATGAGACCTTTATCTTAAAACTTTGGGCGTAGGTGCATCATGGTTATCCATACCAATACGTAAAATTACGTGGTTTCTGCCTAACCAATATTACCAAAATTTGTCAAAAAGATCCCATAAAAATATAATTAATGCTCATTTTTACCTGCTCCATTTATTAAAAAAATTAATTAAATTGAATCACCGCATAAGTTGAGTTGTTAATTATTATATTTACTATCTTTCAACTGAATATCCTCAGTGAAAGAGCCTAAGCGCCCAAACGGGCGATTACCATTTCGTAAAACAATTAAGATTATAAATGGTAAGTAAGTTTTCGTTTGTTTGGACAGTTATCAGTGACGGTATTTCTAAATCTTACCCTTCCGTTGAGAGTCCACAGACATATCTCGTAGTGAATGTAGTAAATCAATTCTCTAACCTCTACATTGATGTCATTTCTGTTCTCATGCGAGGAGGAATTCGCGAGGGAAGAGGCAAATCCGTGGTAATAGTCTATTCATTTAGCTATTTAAATTGTCCATTGTATTCTTACATCAAAAAATATTGAGTTGCCATCATCAGAATTATTTGAAAAAATGGTTAATTACAATGGCATTCACTTCCGCCAAAATAACTAATGTACTTCATGGTGAGCTGATAAGAAATGTTGGTTGCAATATACCGAACAATGCTAATACGGGCAAGATGATGGTACCCGTTGAATTTCAGAGACAGAGAATACATGAAAATCGTGAAGCAGTTACAGTGCGTGTAACTTTCAAACTTAAAGTATGACCAAGTTTCATTAATCAGGAGATTTTAAGATACTTTTGACGTAACTTATAATCTCCCGTTTTTTCTCTTTTACTGCGATTTCCTCGGCTGAATACATGCGCCAACCTAATATTCTTTTATGCTCTAACTCCACGAAAGTTTTTGTAGTGGAACTCTATAGATATTTAAGAAGTAGTAATATGTATAAAAACTGTGCTATTTGGTTATTTTATTACGTATTTCGGCGGTAAATGATTAAAATAAGAGCAATATGAGGATGACCGTAGAATTTCAGAGGGTGGAAGAAAAAATAAAAATTGTTGAGCATAATTAGAAGAAGCAATGTGGCGTGCTAAATGCAGATAATACGAAAATACAATTCAACGCACATAGAGAGGTTAGGGTAAAGCAAAAATCTCACTGAAATTCTCTTATATTTATCATTTCATTCAATATGAAACTAAAAAGTCCTCGGTGAAAGTACTCACCAATGAACCATAACCATTAGCAATGATTTGGGTCATTGGAGACCAATGACACCATGACAATTTCTTTGATATTAGGACTTTCTTAAGATTCAATAGATGCAGTCAAATGGTCCATGTAGTTAGCAAAGTTTTGACGAAACGATACACTAAATACATTGATGCGCAATAGTTATTAAAAACAGTTTTTCGCTCCATATGCAGATACTATGTAAAAGCCGTTTTGGAGAAAAATTGAGAATTTTCCCTCTAAAAACTTACTTTTTATGTAAATACGAAGCTTTGGACAAAATTATTCGTTGGATTTATATTTAACATAATCATAGCCAACGGGTAATCAAAAAGTCAGCCTTGTATCTCAGGAATAAGTAGTTAAAAAAAAGCAAAACTAAGAACCGTTATTTTTTATGCATGCTTTATAATGAGAGCTTGCAGCTGAAATGAACATTTGAATTGCCTCTAATAGTTTTAAAACTGTGAAAATGTAACCATATTTTATAAATAAATTTCGTTTACAACGAAGATATATTTACTTTCTGACCCCATGCCGTCATCGTCGCCCCACAGTTTTCTCTTCCAACCTCCTCCTCTGCCCTCTATTCTCTTCCAGCATTATACCTTGAATCAAGCCGAGAATTTGATGGACAAAGGACATTTCTTGGATTGCCTGTAGGAATCATCCTTTAATGGTGACAAAATCATTTTTTCAATGAATTAAAACATTCAAAATGTTGTTGGTCCCTTCGAAATTGAGTTTTGTGGCACCATCAAAGTTCTGAAAAGTTCTTGTTCGTACTTCTAAATTTAAAAAAATCCATTTCGGCATGTCATAAATAAATTTCTATTTTCGTATTACTATGAAAGCAATCAGCAACCGACTTCTCAATCAGTTCAACCGTTGAAGAAAGCAATTATAATTATTCCATGATTGCTTTCATCACATTGTAGTCCTGCTTTGTATGCAGATAATATTACAGACAATTTTAATCTGAGAGGGGAGACAACTGCTTGTAAACTTAAGGACATAAAATAAATCAAAATAGTAATTAAGATTTCATCTTAATTATTCTCTAGATGTCTTATTCCATCAATACCGGCTTTTCTTAATTTTAGCCTATTAAAGTGAGTCTTCACTTTGCAGAAACTGGGTCCTAGTTTAAGTATGTTATTCACCTTATAAACTTTGTTTGATTTCCACACGGCTTTTTTTTACTCGCCGTCCCAGGATTCGACGCAATTCACGTAATTTTCAAGTGAATGGAATGAATTATATGAAAACTTAGGTCGATGTTCTGAAATTGAATTGTAAGGAAATTTAACAAAGCATCTGTTAATCTGTGATAATGTTATCTCAGGTTCTGATTATATTTGATTGCTTGTATGAGATTTAAAATTGCATTTTCGGGTGCGCACGGGCCTTTGTAATTAAAATATTCCTTTTGATATTTACCATGAACATTTTCAATGTCAAAACGACACATAGAATGAAGGTAAATAATTAAAAAGCATTATGCTGAGTCATATATGTTTACCTCTCGTGAATATTTAACCATGGTTTTCGGTAAATCGCTACTGGTCAATTTGCGGTGAACTCAGTCAAATCTAGCAATGGTTTTATATAAATGACCAACTAGGCACAAGACTATCTTTTATCAAAGACTTCGTTTTAAATTTACAGTTTTCAGACCAATGAATTTAGTTAAGCGTATAAGTAAAGGTTATTAAAAAACTACCTATTTCGATGGATCCATTCGTTTTTAGGGGCTCTCTACTGTGCCTTCTGAGGCAAGGGTCCTCAAAATGTTCGCAAATCTCTTTAATGGAATTTGCATGATTTCTTTGCATGATACGCAATAGCTTTATCATTAAAATATAGCAAAATATCGTCAATTTGCTAATTAATAAATTATCACCGTGGCGGAAACGAACCACATTTTCAACAGAAATGAATTAAAGCCGTGTCCCAATTCGTTAGGCATTAGGGAGGATGCGGTTAGCTACCTAAATATTTAGAGGCCTTTCGCTAAGGGAGCTTGATTTGGGACATCCTTCGCTAGTGTTGCCGTCTACCGAGATGGAAACGAATGAAAAACATATGAGTAATTAAAGGACTGAATGAAACAACTGAAACCTGAAATTAAGACATTTTTGGCGCCTGTGGCTACCTTCGGGTGCGTTGTGACATTTAGAAAGTGAAATAACATTTTTTAATCCATTTCGTTGTTTGGAGATTCGTTATTTTTTAGTTTTCGGGGTATTTAAGTTTGTGTGGGTGTTCTGGGATGTAAATTCGTTATTTTTAAGTGTACTGAGTAGACAGTTATCTTTTGTAGACGGGTGTTGGGTTGCGAAATATTAGAGAATTCTTTCAATTACAGACAAAATACTTGCCGGCCACGTTTGCCACTTTTCAACTACTTCCTTGTGTACGAGTTTCCTTGTACGACGCATGCATCGCTTTGCATGATGGGAAATTCAATATGGAGGCGGATTTAGGATAAACTCCATCCACCCTAAATTTCACCCCCGAGAAAGGCACCTAAATCCGCTCCCCCATGATGCCTAAACGAATTGGGACACACTTCAAGATGGCGTCCTCCCTAAATATGCCAATTGAGCTGCCTAAATGGCGAATTGGGACACAGCGTAAATATAATATAAAAGAAATTTACGCCATAAATGGAAAACAAATTCGGCAGAATATGAAGAATTGATTGCGAGCGACGGAGCAGCGGTGCCCAAAGCGACAGCGATGCATTACCGTTGAAGTAGAGGAGCAGCAAGCAGGCGTTGCACAGCTGAGAGAGGGAGGGGGGGGGGAATTGCACCGGCAGCCGACAGCACGCCAGAGAGAGTCGTGCCACCGTCGCTACTGTCGCCGTCAAAATAATATGCCGCCGTATTTTGAAAATTTATATATTGATTTCGGTAAATGCTAGAGCAATACTTTATCCACCAATTTAAAGATAATTTTATTGCAACTTCAGCAGCATTTTTTACCTTGTGATAAAATGAAAAATGGAGACACATTAATCCAATAATCGACACCGACGACCCCAAATTTAGCAGTTTTGTCACCTTCATGAAATTTGCAACTCAGCCTGGGGAAAACTACGCAATATACTGCATTGACTTTCCATGAAAAGATGCGAGAACTAATGATATTCCACAAAATAGCAATAGCAAATTTTTATAACGCATATTTTGTTGTAAATGAACGAAAATGTTTAAACATTATCTCGTCCCACAATTACAATCTCAAAAAATTGAAGCCACGGTAAAACTTTTAAATTTATTTGAAATTTTCCTATAATCCAAAATCTGTAAAAATGCTGTTACTTGTTAATGTTAATAATTTCAATTGATGCCGCGTTTCCAAACTGGCCGGCGCCGCACGGCTACCGTTACCACAGAGGAAAGGCCGTTGAGCGCGGGGAAGGCGACAAAGTCCATCGACCCCTATCGTACTGCAGCACAAGCAAATAAAATGGACAGAACCGACCCCATGAGTATTTCTGATGCTCGCGTTCGTTCATTACATTGACAGTAAAACCATGATACACGCAGCAAAATTTTTTCTTCTCAGATTTGCGTCATTTCACGAAAAGTTTTCCCACTAATTAGCTGGCTACCGCATCAAAACGTAATGGGTTAAAACCTTCAAGTAAATTAAAACACTAGTATGCACCGCAGGAAATATTAATTTGACTCGGAAAAACTGACAATATAAAAACATGACATGTGAGCATAACAATTGATACGAGCAAAGTAAAAATGATAGCGAATCTTGATCTTGACTTGATATAAGAGGTCCCGAGAGAGGGGAATTAGGGGAGGGCGACTACAGCTCCATCATAGCCAAGAAATAAAAAAGGTCGTTTAGCATGGCATCGAACAATCACCTCCGGAAATGATTCTCAGATTATGGAAAAATTTGCATATTCTCATATTCATCCAGCCCTTGATTACACCTTACGTAATCCGGGGTTCTTTTCTTTCCATAATCTCGAGGATAGTCAACTGGAATCCAAAAATTAATATCTTTACTAAACCCCCATCTCTTGTAGCACATCCATGTTGGAGATATGTATTTGTACAGCACTAGGCTAAAATGCTCCCCAGAAAATAAAAATAAACATTATAACCATTATTTTTCATTTAGTTTTCAATTTACTTGAATCCTCTTATGAAAATATCCTTTTATGAGTGCAGACAAACTTTGATGAAACTGTATCCAAATTATACAGGCTTTTTGAATTGATGCGTTTGCCTTAAAAATCTTTATAAACATGAAGTAATGATTTATTTTCAATGGTGTCCGGACACAGATCTGGCCGTTCATTTCAGGTAGCTTAGTGATGAACGCAGATATGAAAACAAGCTCTCTCAACTAAGCCATAATGTACGGGGAAGAGGTCGGAATTATCTCTTTGGCCGGGTCATTCAGAACTTACATTCAGAATGCACTTATTGAATTTCCGGAAATGTGCAGAAGTGAATTGGAATGCACGTATTTAACACTTCCACAAATATGCGTCCGTTATCCTAAAATTTCTCATGTCCCTGAAACACCCTTGGTGTTAAACTCGCGAGCATTACTCCAAATTGAAAATGGCTGCTATGTTGCGGCGATTATTTCGGAGATGCGAACATAGTGTTGTGAGTGGGGAGGGTGGTGGAAGGGGGGAGGTGGGGAGGGGGGGAGATGGGGTGAGGAGAGTGGGGGGTGCGAGGAGGGGGGGTAGTGAGTCCAGACCAGGTCACACTTTCCGACAATTTGGGTCCAATTTGCGAGATTAAGTCCGGGGCGATGGGAGGGTGGGCGGGATTGGGGAGGGGATGGGACGGCGGGTGGGTGACCAATTTAGCCGTTGCGTGGTGGAAGGGGGTACATCCCTCACGGCAGAGCCACGCTGGAGCAAGATTCGTGGCTTCACTTTCGGGACAAGCGCCAGGAGTCATGAAGCAATCTTTTTCACCGACTACTCTTGCTTTTTCTCTGCGTCAATTCAAGTGGTATACAATGGGCATCCTGAGTATACTGAGCGGTGACGTTTTTTGCTTAAATCTATTACCAATGTAAATATGTTGAAGAGGATTAAATTCAGTGGAATTCACTGGTTGCTGATGGTTCCCCGAGCATTATTCAAACGCGGCTACAACGAAATGATTTGATAAACCACCAATTACATGTAATGAATGTTTTATTTACTGAGCGTGTATTTTCTCAAAATAAATTCAAATTAGAATCTCTAATATGTGTGAATCTTTACCCTATGTTTACTTTACATTTCGTATTAAATCTCAAAGCAAAATATTGAAAAAATAAAAGAAATCATTAGCATATGAGGTTATTCTTCGGTGTGAATGGGGTTTCTTTTCTATGAGAGAGATAAATATAACATCAATAATAAATAGGAAAATATTTATCGTTTATATTGCCGTAAAAACAATATAAACTATTTTGTCAATAGTATACAAATTTAGGATATTAGATACCTACTTTTCTTTCCAGAAAGTAACTTTGTATTCCGTTCTAAGAGTAGATAGTGGCGGAAAGAACAGATTAAAACACTTTTCAAACCAATGAATAATTAAAAATGAGGTCTTAAGCAGTCCCAAGATGGGAAGTCCTCTAAACAGTCTGTAAAAAAGATGGCAGACAATGTCCTAATCGCATAAGAAAATAATAGGCCGCGGGCCAAGGAACTCTTTTTTCCAGTACTTCTGTGATGAGATGTCTATTTTAAGGCGCAATCGACCTCTCCAAATCTGCATCAGAGCAAGTATGCCGGATTATTTCAACATTACTTACGAAATTTCCAATGCTAAATCCTCTTCACTCTTGGCATGTAATAGGTGATTGCATTCGTTTTCAACATACCTTTGAATTCACATGCTCGACACATTTTTCAAACGCCCAGGTAATTTTAAATTTTGACGAAGAGCAATATTCAATGAACAATGCTTCAATGATGGCTCAGTTCCGATGTGATGATTCAAATTATTCCTTGGCTCTGAGAAATTTCTTGAAAGAATCATATAATACACTTTCTTTAATGTGACGCGACGTATCTTGTTTCGGATTCTCTTACGGAGTTTTTGAAGAAAATGGATGACGTGCCGTAGAAAATAGAAAAATCTAAAATTTTAACACTACAACCAGCTAAAGTAAATAAATTGTTATAATAATCTAGTTCGATGTAACCCAATGTGACATGTATACATGTGGTCAGGTGATTATTCTGAGTGCCCGGAGTCTGGCTATCAAGGGAGGTTGAAAAGGCTCCGGAACGCAGCCCACACGGCGCCAGGAGTAGCATTTCATCACACATTGAATCAGCTGAACGTTGACATTGGCGCTGGGCTTCAGTGGGTCAAACAGCTGTAAGACCCAAAAGCATCCCTGTTTCTCCTCCGAATCGATTATTTATAGCGTATGAACTCCAATGTCACTCAAATGTGCAAAAATATACGCTGTCTTACTCAGCCTACAATCTGCAGTATTGCAATCTGAGTAGCTCTTAGCCAGTCTCTTTGTATTGATGGCCTCTCGACCATTAATCCTTATTAACTCTTATGGAAGAGTACATTTTTGAACATTAGGATTATTTGGAACAAACAACCCTTTCGTGCGTACGTGATCGCGACTGACTCGGATCGCCCCCATCTCCCTTCACCTTCACCTTCGCGTTTCCCTCACCCACAACCTTCTTCCCCCCAAAATGTCACGTGACCCTACACCTCCTCAACACCACAAACCTTCACCCATCACTCAGAATTTGGATCCAGTTGCCTGGGAAATCTTTTCCAAAATTTTCTAGAACTATTCCTGATGATTTCGAAAATTGGTAAAACGCGTTATAACAGTTAAATAAAAATCTGCGGGAAAGTACCTGTTGTATTAATTTAGTATACACAATACAAATAGTTGATTATGCTAAGAAATAGGCTTATTCCAAATGCTAAGCTAAGAAAAGTATTCAGTGATTTCATAAAATTAGCTTTAAAATTCTCTTGGATCAGGAGGCGGGATAAACTATGTTCATACATCGAAGAAGGTTCGTGTTTAAGCATATGCACGTTTATTGCAGAAGAATTGAGATGCAATCATTTAAGCTTATTCAATAATGAAGGATTTGAGAGGATCTTTTAAAGAAAAGTTCGGAGTCCTCGAAAAATGCCCTCACTTTATGATGAGAAAACGAAGAGAGGGCTCTCCCTCCAATCGAGAAATATTTTATATAATTTGTGCCTAATGGATCTGCAAGTCAGTAAAAAGCGTTTTACAAGTTTAATTCAATCTGTAGAAAAGTAGAATAATGAATGAAGTTACTCAAGTGTTAAGGAAATTAAGCTTTCAAGGAAAGCTTCGGTTGGTGTAAAAGGATATTACAAATAAAATTCCTTTTTCTTCTTTGTCGAATAAAAATCAACGTTTTTCAGGTAATGAGGCAAAGGGTATATTTATTCCTCTCGCACTTGCCCCTCCCTCTCTCATTCACTCAACTATGCCTCCTCTTCTCGGGTCGAAACGAGGAATGCCATTTGCGCTTTGAATGGCTTGAAGGAGTCGCTGGAAATTGCCGCACCCGTAGTCCATGACACGTATTTCTTCATTTATACGAATAGAAATCTAAAGCTGAAGCTTCATGGGATATGGCTTCTGTAATGTGGCACCAAATGTTTCACAATCGTTTTTATTTTTTCAACAAACCCTAAATTCGCGTTTTATCCCTTAAATATTTAAAAACTGTGGAAAAATTACGCTATCATGTGATGCGTGAAATTTAGTTTCCTAGCAATACCTTACGTAGACAACCGCATACTTTTCCCCTGATAGTACAATTTTTCCTACGCTGTAATTTTTAAGATGTATCATACACTTACATGAATGTCCTCATAATTATTATATTAATATGCGAAATTGTGATGCTTTGTTAAGCTCAGTGCTAATAAAATAACGCATAACTGCAACGGCAAGAACTTTTTTAAGATAAGAGCAGATAAATTTATTTGCTCTGGGGAGCACCCTTGGAGCATGAAAAATTAAGGTACAGGCTACTGTTCTGTTAAAGATGAAACCAATAAGCAGTTTGTTCATAAGAATGAGGAAAACAAATATTACAAGACGTAATTTACATGATATACAAAAATAATTGTATATAAAATCAATATACAATATAAACAAACAACAACTGAAACTAAATTACATGATGCAAACAATATAAATGAGGAAGAGAAAGATTGCATGACGTAATTTACATAATATACGACTAGAATTGAATACACAATCAATAAAAAATATACAATATAAACATACAAGAACTGAAAGCGAAATTGCATAAAAAACAAGTTTTTAATAGGAATATGCCATAGCTAAACAATTAACAATTAAATAAATGACCAATGAAAACAATGACCAATAAATGTGAACACTTAAAACGAACTATGATGTAAAATATAACTCAAGTTTAACATTACAGAGGTATTTGAAATAATTTTGAAAGATAATAAACTTTTGATGTTTTTACATCAAGTGGTATAGTATTCCATAATGTTAGGATGAAGGTGGATTAGCGAAAGAAAAGACTATTAGTTCCGATGCAAAATAATATATTGGTTACTTGGGGGATACAAATGTGCACTGCATGGAGGTCCGTTCGAGAGTGGACGCATGGCAAAAGTACATCGCCTACCAAGCGGCTATAAGCAGTGCCACCTATGGGGAGTTTAGTAATGGCGCGCATTTTGAATCAAAACAAAACACTAACAATCCCCCCTTGAAAAATGCGCGTTTCATACATATCATACATTGCATAATTCATTAAATTAACATAATCATGAAATTTCTTTCCCAAATCATCTCTAAAATTTTTTAGCGACTTGGTCGGCATATTAGCAGGAATCCTCTCTGTGGGTAGATATCTCAGCAGCAGTTTCCCATTCTTCAGCACGTCCTTGATGAAATGGTGCCTCAGGTCGATGCGTTTCGTCCGCTGATGGAAAACGGGGTTTTTCGCAAGTTGAACATCTCCCCGGTTGTCACAGTACATGGTGATCTTCGTCAGCTCCTCGAATCCCAATTCCTTTATGAAAGCCTGCAAATACGCGGCTTCCTTCACTGCATCCGACAAAGCCAGGTACTCCGCCTCGGTTGAAGACAGGGCCACAGTCCTCTGCTTCCGCGACTACTAGCTGATGGCAGCTCCGCCCAGTAGAAAGGCAAATCCAGTAAAGGAACGACGATCAATGTTACATCCACCCCAATCAGCATCCACAAAGGCCTTCATCAACTGGTTAGATCTTCTAAAAGACAAAGATTAGAAGTGCTACATAAATAGCGTAAAAATCTTTGAGCTGATTCCGAATGCTCCTCTGTGTAACAATTATTAAACTGGCTAGCTAAGTTGACTAAGAAATATCTGGTCTCGTCCCTACTGACAGGTACATTAATGAACCTATAAGTTCTCAATATGGTTTCTCACTCACATCTACTGAAATTTCTCCCTTGGTATCCCATTTCAACCCAACTTCGAGTGGAGTCTTCAGCTGATTACAGTCATTCACATGGAACTTATTTAGTAGATTCTCAATTCATCCCTTTTGAGATAGGGTAATGCAACTTTCTGACTGAGTAATCTCAATCCCAAGACAGAAATGAGCAGGTCCTAAATCTCTCACTCCTACTTGTTTCATTAAACCTTGTTTCATTCTATCAACCCATCGATGGTTCTGGGGAGAGATCAGGATATCATCAACATAGACTAGAAAAAGGATTTTGTCTTCACCATTCCTTGCATTGTACATACAAGGGTCGGATATACTACTCTGAAGTCCAAGAGTTCTCAGCAATTCATCTACTTTAAAGTACCATTGACGCCCAGCTTGTTTTAAGCCATAAATAGCCTTCCGTAATTGACAAACCTTATCGCCATCATGCTAACTGTTAAGCATGTCCTTGCTAATGTGATAATATTTTGTCCAGGTGTTTCCCTGTCGATTATTTCTCACAGCATCTCTTCTAGAAATTCAGGCTTTGCCATAAAAATTTCCTCGTCAACAGTTCCATTGAGGCATGAATTAGTGATGTCCAACTGTTCTATATTAATTGAATATTCAGCTGACAAGGCCATCAGAAGATGGACAGAGCTCATTCTTACAACAGAAGCTAAGGTAGATTTGAAGTCCTTACCTTCTTGCTGAGTATATCCCTTTGCAACTACTCGTACCTTTCTTCATTCAACCGATCCATCTGGTCTGAATTTATTTGTCAGGACAATTCTGCAACTAACAATATTTCTATCCTCAGGCCTGTCAACAATATCCCAAGTGTGATTCTCGACAAGAGTTTAAATTTCTGCATATATATTCTCCTTCCATTCATCAAAGTCTGACCCTCGTAAAGCCTGTTTCATTGGTATCTCCACCGCATTCGCGAGAACTACATTCATATCTGAATTTTCATTATCGCTCATGGCTGGACTATTTGCTTGTTGAATTTTTTTACACCCACTTTACATTGAACACAGAGCTTCCTACCACCTATTACAACAGGCACTGTGTCATGATAGGAATTGTGGAACTCACTTGTAACTGTCCACAAATTAATGGAGCGAATGTTTCAATGCAAATTCAAGGGATTGCAGCACCGCTTTTGACGAACCTGGTAGAACAGAAAATAATCCTTACAATGACGGTTGCACACACTGAGTACAACATCCACAACACTTCTCAATTTGTTCAACTCAATTTCACGAGTAGAATAGCTGCAAAAACTCCTTAATACTGTTTCACTCAAACATTTCTGTTTTAAAGTATCACCAACTGAACACAATATAATCAACCACTGCAGACCGAAGAACGTTTACTCGCACTGAAACACGCTCACTCTAAAAATGAGACCAAGGAGAGTTTTGAAACGTCACTGACGGAGGATAGACGACAACTGACGAATTGCTGGAAAATGCGATAGTTTGTGAGGGAAAAACATTTCATGGGTGACTCTCCGAATTTACCGTTGATTTTTTTTACCAGGGCGAGGTTTGTCTAATGTTCTCCGAGCACGGCCGCTGGTGGCCCCATGTTCGCTCCCGCTGTTAAGCATGTTGTCGCTAATCCTGGGTTCTAAAGCGGCGGTCACTTCAGTGGGAAGCAAATGGCGAATGACATGGGTAAAGGGAATCCAAGGGTCGGTATACAGTTAGAATTAGCGAAAAGAAGATGGAAAAGGAAGCGCGCTGATGAGATCTGGAGAGCCGACTACTGAACGTTCGGCGCGAGAGCCGGACGCCGACGCGGCGGGAGGTCAGCGTTACGCCTTCACTCAAAATGTTTTTTCTTTTTTAAATCAAATATTGCTCCTACCAAATTTTTTCACTTGTAGAGGAGGGTTATATCTACAGCATATAAAAAATAAGGAAAATCGAAGGCATAGCTAAATCGTCAAAAATCGATTTGAAAATTTGAATTTGTCATTAACTTTATTTAATTGCTTAAATTTTATAAAAAAATCCATTCATTTTCTTTTTCAATTCAACACCTTTAAAATTAGTCACTACGTGTAATTTTATCTTCCTTATTTCCGGAGATATGCCGTCAAATGCGACGACGCTTTTGTAAAATTTTAGTTTTTACAACAATGCAATATCTCGTAAACCGTTGCATATATTACAAAATGGCTTTGGATTTTTGTTTTGTAATCAAATAAAGACGATTTTCCAAATTTGGTCGAAATCGGTTACCCCAAGGGCAATCGCCTGGTCGAATTTGAATGGAATGACCCAGAGGTAATATAACTTTCAGGAATACAAATATAAAATTATAATATTTTTCCTCTTTTCGGAGAGAAAAGCCCTTGTATTGGATTTTTTCCCCATGTAAGTTTGTTTTACTCTATAGAGATGTGCTCCAAAACTAAAAATTTTCCCAAGAATTTCTCTTGCTAAGACGAAAACATTTTCAAGAATTTGTCTCTATTTATTTACTTCCGTCTTTCGTGTCACCACAGAATCTGAAGACATGTACGTAAATGTAACCACAGATTAATTTTCAAAAAGAATTTAAGATATACTTCGTCAACCAATTTAGATTTCAGCTGTGAGCCTTTCAAAGAATCACCTTGAGAAGTGGAAGCTAAGACGCGGGAGAATTTATCTTTATTTTTTAGGAAATAGTTAGCCATTTGGGGTACCAAATCGAAAAGTTCAACCTGAATACTGTCTAATTGCTGAGAAAAATATGTTTTGCATCTCTAGTGCATAAATAGATTCAGAAAAAAACAGCATTATTACCTCCACCATCCTGATCAAACCCACCGCACGTTTCTCGTGAGACGTTACACTAGAGGCGTTCACGGGAATAGCATTCAATTGTAGCGTACTCAAGCTTTGTCTACGTCGTCAAGCTACTTCAAGTTTGTCATCCCAAAGACCGCAAAGCTATTTTGTATTCCACCCGCACCGCAATCCTGATAGAACTGACCACCGGATCAATATCGATTTTACAGCGACTTGAATGAGTTTTTGTACACCGAGGCACAGGTACCTTGGTCAATTTATTCCAGTCACTATCTCCTGATTGTAAAATCTATCGACTGAATCAACTGATCACTCGTTAATGCTACGCCAAGTCAACTTGTGCTGAACATTTTCCGCGTCAAATACGAGCGCATGTCACTCCTACTGCTGCATGTAGTGAATGCAATGGCCGACTGTACCTATACGTGTCATGTATGTTTTGAGCCCACCACTCTAGTAAGGGCATTCCAACACTCACGGGGTGGGTCCAGAATTTTTCAAATATTTGTGCTTCTCAAGACTTGTAAGTCACAAAGCACGTCTAGATGGCGTTAAAATTCAGATGGATTCACAGAATTATATACATCAATCGACAGGTGAATATTATCCCAATGGCCAACTCAAGGGCGTGTGACAGGGGATTCAGTTGTCATCAACATGCACTCTAATTGAAATCTTAAATAAAAATAGTAGAGACTAAAATCTAATGGAACTACTAATACTAATGCATTAGGAAGAGCCAGCGAAAATTTGTCAAAAAAGGAGATTTCACCAACATGCACTGTACTTTAGATATTCTACAAATTTCGAATAAACTTATTGTGACAATATATAATATATATACTAACTCAAGGCGGCCAAAACCTAATGAAGCGAAGAATTTTTGCCTAAAAAGATAAGAGTTGGCCTCTCCATTAATTTCAAAGACACTGGCCTAAATACCTGCCATTGAGGCTTGCAGCTGCCGATATGGGTAAATAGGCATGGGTTTTCCTGTGATTCCTTGATAAAAATATCTATACAGGTCCGTTTTAACACACAATTATAATTCCAATGCAACCATTTTATTTCAGATGCGTATCATTAACTCCCTACCCCCTGATCTGCCCCCTACTCTGCCCCCTGCGGGCAGAGCCGACTCATTAAACGTCATTAAAACTTCGATTTCGTTTTCAGGAACGCCAATGAGCGTAAAAATTCTCTTCGTGTTCACATCTGAAAGCTTTGAAGGATTATGTGAATGAATAACTCGTCGTATATCAGTGTGAAACTAAATTACTTTCCAGCTTTGAATTAAAAAATATATTAAAAACAAGGCCCGCTTTTTTTATGAAAAATTCAGATCTAATGCGAGAAGCAAATTGTTTACATTAAGTAAAAGACAATGACTTGTTTAATGTAATAAGGTAACGTTTAATGTAATAATTTGTAGATAATATGTTAGTTAAAAGTGGTTTCGTAATATCTTGAAATAGGAGGTATTCAGAGAAAATCAAAGACAGGCGTTTTTTACGAAAATTGTTGAACTTTGAGCCGCAAACTGTTTAGCTTAAGTAAAAGCTTATTGCTTATTAAAGTATTTGATTGTGATGCCATGCTGGTATGGCCATCATGTGCTAAATAGATAAGCTTGGCCGAGAGCAAGTGGTTTTACTACACGATTATGCTGTTTTTCACGATATCATTTATAGCACAAAACGTGGGAGATGATTAAGGGGAATGAGAATGTTCAAGAATTTTCTCCTCGAGGAGACTTCGGGATAGCCTCCTCAGAGCAGGGTTAGGTGTAGGTTAGTGAGGAATTTATCAAGGGAGTCGGGATTGTTGCAGATGCGGTGGCCCCTGATGGAGAGGCAATAGGGAAGGTACCTTCTGGTATGGGAAGGGTGGCAGCTTTTATAATGGAGGTATTGCTGCTTATTGATGGGTTTGATGTAGACAGGGGTGGTGAAATGGTGGTCAGAGAGAGATGTCGACATCAAGAAAGGTAGCTGAAGAGATGAGGGAGGTAAATATGACCGAGGAAAATACAATAAGAGAAGAAATGAAAGAGTGTCGACACCATGGGGCTAGAGAAGGAAGATATCATCGATATGTCGGAGCCAGAGAAGGGGTTGGAGGGATCAAGAGGACAGGAAGGACTTCTTTCATTGGCCGAGGAATTGGTTGCAAATGGAAGACTAAATCTGCTTCCCAAAGCGCATAGATGATATCAACGTTGGAATTGGGGTTAGGGTCTTCAGAGAGGGGGGCGCAGGAGGACGGGTCTGAAAGTTGCTGAAGAGCTTCTTTGATGTACTCTCAGGAGTCAAGCTCTACCACAGTGGAGCCCTTATCTGAAGGAGTGATGACTATTTTGGGATTCCCTGTGAGCTTATTGAGGACTTACAGTTAAATATAAATATACCGCCGTTTTCAGGCCCGTAGTAAGTCAGGTGGCGATGGGTTGCCAGGATCAATCACGTCCCGGGAAACCGACTCCAGTCCATCATTCGTCATCTCCGTTGAAACAAGTCCCGGCCAGACCACTCATCTTCGTTGAAGTATCGAATTATAAGTTCATGAAATCAGGTGAATCAGGAATGTTCATCTGTCTTCTCAGATGTATTTTTTGGCCTTGAAATTTACTTTTTTCAATGTTGTAATATTGCTTTCGGTCCTTATTTATTTGACATAAATGAAATAAGATTTTCCAAAGTAATCAAAAATGCCAAAGATGAAAAGAGTTTAGGACACGGAATTAAATGCGTCGCATGGAAGAGACGTCCTTCATAAAAGGTCTTTCGTCATCTCATAAATTCACTTAGGTAATCGCGCCTCTGAAGGAACGATGCCGCGGCCACTTTCTAAAACCCAATTAATCCTCCATTAGACGAGATTTTTCTGGGCTATTTCCTCACTTCATTAGGCCAAAAACCTCCATTTACACGTTCATTCACTTAGCGAAAGTAATGCGATTTTTGCCATTAAAGTAGAAAGGAGAGACACCGTACTCTTTACTTTATGGATATTTTAATCCATTAGAGGGATTTTAGTATTTCAGAATAATTTGCCAATTACTTTCACTCAACGGTTATGTACCTCAAAAGGAAATTGAAATTTTAAATTTCAATAGGAGGTTTGGTTACGTGTAAGCCAAAGGGAGTCAAAATATATTTGAAAGATTTATTTAACAAATTATTACCAGCGAGTATTGATAGCAGACTTTTTTCTCTTGTCATAATGCGAAGACAAGTAAAAGATTTGCGCACCTAAGGCTGAGATACTCTATAGCCAGAAGTTTTATGCTCGTACACAAAATCAGGAGAATAAATCATTTATTAAGTGATAACAATCATTTACTCCCAGAAATCACCTGGCCCCGTTGAAATTCCCTACCGAGTTAATAAAAAGTTAGCTTCAGAAATAGCACCGTACTTTAAAAGTTATATATGAAAAATCTCTTTACGATTGAAAAATCTCAAAATTTACTCCTATCTCTAATAGTGGTAACAAGGAAGATCCTAGTAGCTATAGACCTATCTTCGTTCGTCAATCTCGTGTTAAGTATTCGAACATATTGGAACATTTTTCAGCACATTTATAAGGTATTTAGATAGTAAGAACTTGTTAATTCAAAACCAGCAGGGATTCCGAAAATGCAGGCCCTGCGAAATTCAGCTAGCCCTATTTGTTCACGATGTCCTTTCCTCTGGAGAAATGCACACCCAGGCGATAATTTTAGATTTCAGAAAAGCTTTAGATAAATTTCAGCATTCTAAATTAATTATTAAGCAAAAAGCCTATAGGAGGAGGATATAGGAGGATCAGAGGATATAATATGCTGGATTGACAATTTCTTAAGAAACCGCAAAAAGAGGGTAGTTGTAGATGCCGTTAGTTCAAATACAGTTAAAGTCACATCCGGTGTACCCCAGGGAAGTGTCATTGGTCCCTTATTGCTCTTTTTGTATATAAATGATATCACTTAAGTGAAAATATTGGGAAAATACCATTACATATATAACCATCAAATCTCCTTTTGAGTAACCTCCTCTCCTTTTTGAGCTAGGCTAGAGTGAGCTACGGACCCTAACATGTTCCACTGACGGCAGAAAAACGAACTACTAGCAGCTGTCGAGAATATTCGGGCGTGAGCAGAAAGAAACGAAGTTGTCCAGCTTGCCCGAGTACACTCAGGCACGTCAGAATTTGCTCGTCTTCGGTGCCTGAGTTTTCTTGGGCGCGTCAGGGAAGCGATTAAGCTAAAAACCTATGAAGTATATCACCAGAAAATAGGCCAGATTATAGATTTCTTAAATAACAGCGAACAGAAGTTAGTTCTAGATGGCGTTAGATCAGATACAGTTAAAGTTACAACCGGTCTACCATAGAGAAGTATTATTGGTCACTCGTTATTCCATTTGTACATTAGTGATATCACTACCGTCGCTAAGAGCAACATTCTCCTTTTAGCGGACGGCCCATTATTGTACAGGGATATTTACACAGGGTCTGATAGAATTGTGTTCAAGAGACCTAGATGCTATCAACGAATGGTGCGACACTTGGAAGTTAGAATTAAATTTTTTAAAGTGCAATTATATGTATTTTTGGAGGAAGAGTAGCTTAACAAACGAGACGTACTCAACTAATCAAGTCAAACTAATAAATGTAGAGACAGTTAAGTACTTAGGTGTGATCCTTACTCAGAATTTGTCATGAGGAAAGCATTTACGTGAAATTTGCGGACAGGCAAATCGTAAACTAGGATTTATTAAAAGAATACTAGGAAAGTGAGAAGAGAAAATAAAGGAGCGATGTTATTTTTCTCTTGTGAGACCTCACTTGGAGTACGACGCTCGTATATGGGACCCTTATGAAGTAGGACTAGTTTTAGATATAGATCGAATACAGCGGGGGGCTGCTAGATTAATTAAAAATTGCTACATAAGCATAGTGGTGTTAGTAAATTGTTGAGGGAATTAGGGTGACCTCAATCCGATCGAAGGGAAAAATATAGGTTAAATCTTTAACGAAAGTTTGATGCAGACTACTTTTTGCCGGACGGTCAACATATTTTGCTAGAGACAAACTGTCATGGTAGAAACGATTACAGAAATAAGATTAAATAAATAGACTGTAGAACCGATGGATTTTAAATGTCTTTTTTCCACACACAATAAGGGACCATAACACGTAGTGGCGACTAGGTAAGATAGGTTTTTTCAGTAGTGGTAAATGTCTTAACATGATCATTGGCTACTAATCTCGCATGCAATCTCCAGCATGATATAATCTTACATGTTTTAATGCCTTGTAGAGATATTTATCTGTCGCAATTCTAATACTAACCAACAGTTGTATCTTGAGTAGCGTACTGCCTGGTAGCCTGTTCTTATACGTATCACTATCCTAGTTTCTAGTCTGACCGCGCAGTGTTGTCCTGACAACTCTTGGCCTGCGCCTGGCAGCCGGGGGAACGTGTGTGGTTCTGATTTAAACTGGGATGAGTGCCTAACTCCTGGTTTAGAATCACCCCGTGCCAATACCCTAGTGGTGGCTAGCACGGAATTTTGAAGATGTAGATAGGAAGACAACTTTACGAATGGAAGGTTATTTCCAACAGATCATCTTGAATGATAATATCTCGATGTTTGTCACTACTTGCAATGCGTCGTTCTGGTTTTCACCTCTATCTCTACTGATTCTTTATATGTATGCCGGAAGTTAACTATGAAACTTGCCTACCGATAATTGCAAGGTCCAGTGCCTGCGTAAGGTGAAGAAGTGTCCTTCTCGAGCGACTCTCTAATCGTTCTGGCCAAATGTGTCCCGCACTCATACGTTTCGTCTTTTCTACGAATTTGCAGTGATGTTTTTTTACACTTTGAGCGAGAAGAAGCATTATCCGAACGATATCTAGCTCATGACTAAGGCAGTCATTCACTTCTGACATAAGTGTCAATAAGATTCTTTATGGGAACAGTAATATTCTGAGTAAAGTAAAATCCCAATACAGATGAATTACAGTAGTTGAAGTACTATAGTCTGAAAGCGTTTAAAACTGGCAAACCGTATTTATCACACGATGTTGTTTCAAAAGAAGCGAATCTGCTCGCTAATAGGAGAAGCTCTGTCTCAGCTCTAGTAATAGCCCTTGGATGATTCCGGGTGCTGAATATCTCAAAGCAAATACCAACCGAGGATGAAACTGTAAGAAGCTGTACTCAGCACTGGATGATTTAACATTATCGGTCAAGCGAACCAAAAAAAAGTGATCAGTGTGTCTTCGCGAGGAGCGAGAAATGGTTTGTGCTCCACACCATTTCCAAACCATTACTTCATTTGCATCAACAATACTCTTTGAAAATTCGATGACATAGGGCCAAACAAGGTTATAGACCTTCCTTGTCCGTAAATACCATCTAACATGTAGCGAAAGCTTCCACGGAGTGGGCTTGGTATTTGATGGCTTTCGGGATAACTTCCGCGTTGTGCCAATTTTGCGTACTTCAGTTCCGCGAGCGTCTCAGCTCGATTCTTCATGTCTAAAGTCCTCTCGGTGCATTTTGGCCGCTATATATAGCCCGGCGATCGGTCAAGTGCGATTATTTCCTGCTTTTGGAAAACCCGCTTCCACGTATTGAAAAGCGTGTAATCATCGTCTCTGTTTACGATAGTCGGAGTATTGGCTATTTCTATGGTCGCCCTTATTAATCTGAGAAAGTACCGAGTGTCGTAAGAAACAATGCTCGCTTCCTCCAGATCCATGTTACCGTTCCAAGTGTACTCCGCTATGGCTGACCGGGTTGGTTGCCTGTTCTTAATGACTCTCTCGTCTTCAGAAATGCAACACTCAAGCGCTCGGGAAGTTTGGCCCAAGTAAGACATCCCGCATTCGCATTTCACTTCGTACACTACTCCTTCTGAGCCCATGGATAAATAGTCCTTGTGCTGGCAAAGCAGATATTTTGGTGATGCAGCTGTTCCTGGTCACCATGTCAAATTTACTTAGGACAAGTCTTTTCTTTCTGCCTTGAAAAGTTGTCTTGGTGAATAGCTGCATACATACAGCGGCTAAAATACATCGACAGCACTTCAGACCTGAAGAAATGAGGTGGAACTTTCACGAAACTGTCGTCCTATTGACGAAAAGCTGCTTTCCAGTATAGCCAGATGTTCACATACAAAGTTTTGTTTTGTTCACATACAAAGTTAACAAAAGTTTTATAGTCGTAGGGAATGGCATTATGCTTACTGTACATGAAGGCAAAAGAGAGAAGAACGTGCTCTTAGCTGCTTACATATGCATGTAGGAATCATTGATAACGAGGAGAAAAAGCACCTGAAACATTCATGAAGTACTATGAAATAAAATATGGAGAATACTTTCTGGACCAGATGACAAGGAAGTAGAATGTCAGGACAGGCACTAGGCGATAGCTTGTTCATTCTTTACATAACAAAACTGATGTAGCTGACATTTATATATGGATAAAGTACAAACATATATCGACCTCACATGAAATATCACGCATGGAGTCATGGAGAAGTTAGCAGAAGAGCTTGCAGGGTCTTATATTACGTCATCTAGATTTTGTTTCCCAAGTTATGTACCCACGACCCCATGGACTGACGTTATTCATATAAGATTGAGCCAAACCAAGGTATCACACTAAGTCAATAGGAGCGTAGTTATTTGTGAAAAAAATGATTGATGGATAAGGCTCTGCACTCTCATTCTCTCAGTCTGAGTGGGTAAAGTGTGTTCAAACTAGCGTCACATGATTACTTAAAAATTAATTGAAACTGTTAAACTCTACCTAAATGCTCATTTGCCTTGCTGTTTTTCTCAAAGTTCTTCATTATTCATTATAAATCTTATTTGAACTTACTCGATGCACAAAAACTTGCTAAGATGTATACTTCGCTATGATTTGGTGGCACCCATGAAAAAGAAAACTGAATGACAATTTCAGTGAACTTCTTAAAATCGAATATGTTTTGAACAAAATGGATTGATTGGAAGCAAAGATGAGTAAAATGGCAATTATAATCATTTTAAACCATGAAATTCCTCCCAACAGCAAGAAAATTACGAAAGATTAAAAAAAAAGTTAAATGTATTCACGGGTAAAATGTATTTCAATGTAAAGTTGAGACCGTGAACGCGAAAAGAGCATGATTTTTAATCAAACATATAAAGGCAATCAAAATGACTAATATGGATATTTTATGTAGACGAAAAGTCTAGACATTCAAGTGTTGTTTTACGCATTTTTCTCTTAAATATGGTTGGTAAACGTATGTGAAAAATATTTTATATAATAGATCTTGCTTTATCAGATCGAATCTTGGAAACCATATCTGCAGGCACTTTATCGTAGCAGAGGAAACTCCGATGGTCTGAAAACTCATTTTTAGCGAGGTCTTATGGACTTTTTATCTATGGTTAACCATACCAAAACGAATACAAATGAAATTTGCACATTATTTATCAATTTTGTGTGTGTACAGACCATTATGTCGAATTTACTTTGCTTTAAGTCACGACACATTGATTTTGCTTTAAAATATGTGTCGTCTGAAAAAATATGTAATGTAAATTAACAAGATATGGAATATTACTGAATTATAAATACCACTACAAGAAAGGGACAGACTGTTCAGGAAATGATATTTTTCCTCAGAAAATTAAGACCACATGATGCTATACTAATGGCTATTAAAGATGATATAGCTTTTTTCATCAGGAGCAAAGTCAACGCCAAAATACGAAAGTGTAAGTACAAATATTGTGAAATAGTAATATGAAAATTCTCGTACAAGAAGCATTAAAAAATGAGAAAGGATAAACGACTTATTCAAATACAAACGTGCAAATTTTTGACCCACAAAGGCTTGAGTATAACACATAAGCAGTGACTCGGGATTTTTATCGAAAATATGGATCCGTGAGAAAACTTTTCTGGTAGATACAAAAACTCCAGGTATCACTTGCTAAAAACTTCACAAAATCTTTGGAAAAGTATTTATCGCTCTGAAATGTAAGAAGTATTTGCGGAAAAAATATTGAATTATAGATTAAAGAGGCAAATGCAGATGAGGAGGGACAAGTGCACAAATGTGGTGCGTTTATCGCTCAACTCGGTTGCCAGACGGTTAGCGGAGAGTGCGGACGGGAAATGATGAGTCCGACTCAAGGGAGTCGACCTCACCTCGCATGATTACTTCCCGTGCGTGTCCACGTGACGCATCCTCTTGCTCCCCCCCTCCCCCACGGATATGCATCCCCCCCTCCGTCCTTCTCAACCCCTCTACCCCGCCTTGTCATCCCCCAACAACTCTTTCATCAAAGTCATCTTTTTGCTTGATCGCTTCGTATTTGCCCGCGAGGGGATGGCCCGATTTCGCCATTATTCACCGCTTCTTTGCCCATCTCCCTCCTTCCCCTTTTCGTTTCCCGTCTTCTGCTTTTTGAAGATCCATGGGCCCCATCCTTCCCTCGGCGCCCCTCCTTCCCCCCCCCCCCCATCACCAACACCCAGCTTCCTAAACTACAGTCTCCAAACCCCCGTGCCACACTCCAGCCTCCCGCAGCGAATTCCCCTGCCCCTGCCGCCGATCCATAAACCATTACGAATACCGTGTCCCTGTGAAATTGACATTCGACATTTCTCACTCGTGGTTTCATCAGGGTTTCCGTGAGCGGAGGCGCGGACGATTTCACCCCTCGCGGTTCGTAAATGGGGCTCTTCTGGTCGGCAGGATGGGGCTGGCGCCAGCCAGTGAAGCGTCAGAGTTAACGCGTTTCCCTTTTTCCAAAACTCGTTACATATCCATTTCGCTTGGAATAATGGGACGAGGAGGATAGGCACTCCGGCAAAAAATGAATTTACGCGCTTGAGTGTTAAATTGGCCTCTAAATATGTAGCACCCGCCATGGTCGTTATTTCCACACCTTATTAAAAAATTACCCTCAATATAAATAAAGAAACATTCATCCAATTTCATGAATATATGTATTGGTTAAGATATAAACTCATAGGTTAAGTAAACTTGGCATTTCCAAGCGTATGTTCTCCGTTACAGGTTACTGTGTCTTTTTTCTCATTAATATGTAATTCGCCAAAACCCTTAGCACTTTTCTGCAGTAGCTTTTAAGTGCGACACGTTTTACCAATTTGTGACATCGCCAAGTACATCGCAGAACTAGACGATGTCATAAATAGGTAGAACATGTAGTTTTCATAAAATATCGCAGAAAAGTACAAAGTATTATACTTTATTTTGCATTCAAACTCTGCTCCCAGTTTATATCAAATACAAGGTGTTGAACATGGAGTGTGAGAAATTTTAAATTACATTCATAATACTTTGTTCCTCTCTCCATCCGTACTTGCAATGTACTGTGAAGTAAATTATGTTAAATATAAATTCATCACATATGGATTTATTTAATTACATTAATACAATGACCCAATAAATTTGCATGGACCCACTCACTCGGGCGGATGCCCGAGAAAATTTTGAGAAAATCATACGACAGAAAAATATCATATTCTACTTCATTAATCTAATAAGTTTACATCTTAGTATAAAAAATTTATATCGGTGTACAACTCAAAGTGTTTACTTGTGAGATATTCACAGAGGAAACAAGCATTGGACTGGATTGAAACCTCAGTCGAGGCGAATGTCTTCGAAATCTTCCTTTCTGCAAAAACCTAACTCTTCAGCTCCGAGGAGGCATTCTGGTTTGGTCACCTTGAAAAATCGTTTGACCTGAAGTCAAACTCAGGTGTCCCAATTACGGTTTGTTCCCTCGAAATTCGCATTGTAGGAAGCTTGTTTGGTGGTGTAACGGGCTAACACACCTGATCGGCAAGCCAAACCGGCTGGACGTGGTGGAGGATAAGGTCGCTAAAGATGAAGGTGAACGCCTTGTATACAGTGTTGAGGCAGGTTATAAGGCGGTAGTTCTTAGGATCGGACAAGTCTCCCTTCTTAACTTTTAGAACCGTGCGCCCCTCAGTCAGCTACGGTGAAATTTCTTCTGTACCCGAGAGCAAGGACGTGAAGATTCTAGCGAGGTGTTGGTGGGTGGAAGTGAATTTCTTCTACCAGAAGTAATTCACGGCATCCATTCCTGGAGCCGAGAAATTCTTCTTGTCAGAGAAGACCTTCTTCACGTCAATCTCTCTGACTGAAAAAGATCCATCTACTTCATGTAGGTGGAGATCACAAAACTTTTTTAAGAGACCTATGGCCGGAGTGTCTCATTTGAATGGCTTCGACGTTTTATAGATATTTTTCCAGAAACGTTCGACCTCTTGGACGGGTGGCGGAGATTCGACGACAGACTGAGGTGGTCAAATGAGACAGGACGGGTGAAGGACGAAGGTTGAGCTCTCCCTCACGGCCTTACTCCTCTTGAGGAGCTTTTTCCGGGCCGTGGTAAGCGCTCGAAATCTATCAACCGCGTGCTGCTTAATGGTAAGCAGCACGTTTTTATTCGGGGTGTGATGGTGAAATCTGCGGCCGCGTGCTATGCTCCGGACTTTGGGTATGAAAGCCCTCCCAGATGTGATATATTCCATCACAAACTGAATCCTCGAAGCCTGACGTTGCGCCAGCCTGATCTTGGCCTCCAGCTGTTCAAGACGTTTTACCGCTTTGTCCTCCCAAGAGGTGGGCTTTTTGGAGTGAGTCATTATTTTGGCAGCAGCGTAGACCACGCAGTTGACCGAACATAGGTCCGACGTCTCCGTAAGGATTTCGTCGATAAAGCCATTCAACCTGATTGAACAACAACAACAGGAGGTTGCTCCGCAGAGAGATCTTACGATGGATATCTCTCTGCCTGGCCTCTCCTATATCATATTAACTGCGCTCGGAGTTCAGAGTCGGCCTAACCTACTTCCTCCCTACTTGTCAGGGGTACCATCGTTGCAGTGGCTGTCAAAAAAGCCGGTGGAGAGGCTTCTTGTGTCGGGGAGGGTGTTCTGGCCGGCGGTGTATTTGTCTGAACACGCGGCTGTTGGGGAGTTTCCTTTTTTCACAGGTGGTTGGCATAGTCGCGCAGATTCTGCTGCGACATGTTCAGGATGTTCAGGATGCATTTCACACCACAAAGAGTGCATCCTTGCCATATACCCTCTGCGACTGGGCTTGTTTGCAGCATAGCATGCGAGTAGGTTGCCCCTTAAGTATTCCGTCCACTCCATACGAGCTTCCTTCTAGAGCTTGAGTCATTTCCAAACCCAACCCACTGGGGGCCCCATTTGAGAGGAGCCGGTTGTGAGTGGATTTCTAGTACACTTTCTTGGAACCAATTGCTCTGCATGTGGGGTGGTTAGCCCAACGAGCAGAGCAATTCATGAAAAAGCATAAAATTCAACCGTTATCCTTTTGAGGTTAAGAAGGATGTTTAGAAAGAAATGAGGAGTATTAACTTGAAGCTGAAAATAGTTTTTGCATGCACATTATTAATTTAAACAAACATTGCTCATGAGGAGAATCAATTACAAAGTTTGTAACTCTGGATCACCATACCCATACTCTGTGTCTCTGGATAACATACCCATCACGCCGTTCCCTTCCGGGGTAGGCACAGTCAAAATGTTTCACTCATTAATATATAATTGTACACCTAACTCTGCTTCAATAATTTCCTCCATACTGACCTATCCTTGCAAACCTCTTTTGCCTCATTTACCCCCATACACTGTTTCATACACGCCCTCCTGTTTTTAAAACTCCTCATATTCCTCCTCCTAAGAATTTCCTCAACCAAATTCAAATACAACTTTCTCGGCCTACCTCTACCTCTCACACCATTCATTCTACTCTCATATATCTGTTTCTTCACTCAACTCTCGTCCATTTTCTCCACATGACCAAACCAACGAAGCACACTCCTTTCATACACGTCCATTACTGGAGCATTTAACCCACATTCATTCATGGCCCACCCATTCCTGACCCTATCCATCCTACTTTTGCCGCAAACACTCCTCAGATAACTCATACCCACGGCGTTTAGTCTACTCTTATGTCTATCCTGACATACCCATGTTTCACTACCGTATAGCAAAGTGGGAAGAAGTACACTTCTGTACACGGCAATTTTTGCTTCCTTGGACAAGCACTCATTCCTTGATTTGCTCCACATGCTACCTACCACTTTCCTTCCAGCATTCGCACGTCTCTTTATCTCCTCATCTATTCTTCCATCTTTCGCATACATCTTACCTAAGTACACAAAATCATCCTCTTGTTCAATTACTTCACCATTCGCCCTCATCCTACAGTTATTCTCCCCATTCTCCTTATCAAAAACTACTACTTTAGTATTGACCGCATTTACCTTCAATTTCAGTCTCTCTGTTGATTCACAAAACTTATCTAGGAGCTTCTGTAATCCCTGTTGACTGTCTGAGATCAAAACAGCATCATCCGCATATAGAAGAACTCGCAAGTTTACATTTCCAACCAAAACACCGTCGTTTTCACTACATGCGTCTCTAACACATTTATCCATAAATACATTAAACAGCCATGGAGACATTACGCATCCTTCCTTTACACCCCGATTTATTACAAGCCAATCACTCAGAACCCCGTTAACTCTTACACTCGCCTTACTATTATCATACCTCGCCATCATAACATTCAATAGCTTCCCATTCACTCCATAGTCTCTCAAAACCTTCCACAACTTCTTTCTATTTACTCTGTCGTATGCCTTCTCTAAATCAACAAACGCACAGTACACTTTCTATCGGACACTCGTACATTTTTCTATCACCTGCTGAAGTGCAAAAAGCTGGTCACTACATCCTCTACCAGGCATAAACCCGCACTGCTCACCCCATATTTTGTCGGAAGTAATATTCTACACTCTTTCGATTAATATTTCACTGAACAGTTTTCCCGGGATACTCAATAAACCAATGGCCCGATAATTATTACATTCGGTCTTTCCTCCCTTCCCTTACAACCTGCATGCATAGCATTATTCCAATCCGCTGATGATAGCATTATTCCAATCCGCTGGAATAACAGAAACCTATAAGCATAAATTCACTAGCATTAGCATTGTATAGTTAACGCAGTCTACAAATTAGTAATTTACACCCACACTTCAACATTTCACTGGATATCCCATCTATGCCAGCAGCCTTCCCATTTTTCAATATTCTCACAGCCGTTGTGACCTCCTTCTCACTGACATCCTTTTCCATCATCACATTCTCACATACCATTGCATAAGTCTCATCCTCAACGCCTGAAATATTATAGTACAATTCTTCAAAATACTCCCTCCAGCAATCCCGGATATTGTTCTCGTCCCACATGATCTCTCCACTTTTGTTCTTTACCGCATTCATTCCTCTACCATCACCAATCTTAGCCCTTTTCACCCACTTCCACATCAGCTTTTTATTACCTTCAAAATCACTCTGCATTTTGTTAGCTTCATCCGCACGCATTCTTTCTTTGCTCTCTTTCACAACGATTTTGTATACATTCTTTTTCTTTCTGTAAATCTCACATGCCTTAGTACGCTCTTCCTCAGATTTGGCAGCAATCATATCCTTGTACGCCTCTTTCTTTTCTCTGACTGCAATTTTCACTTCTTCATTCCACCAAGCATCACCTTTTGTTCTTCCTACCACTCCTTTTCCACATACACTTGCAGCACATTCCACAATCACTCCTTTTAAACACTCCCACGCATCATTTACGCTCTCGTTTCTGATATGCTCGGCTTATTCTCTCTGCTTCAACGATAGAGCATCCTCAAGCATGCAACCATACCGCATTCTTACCTCGCTGTCTAGCAACATTTCCACTTTTACTCTCAACTATAGCAATAATAATATATATACAACTTTACTCTGGATCACTATCAGTGCTATATTGTGAAAACTCACACCCACACGAATCCGTGTTGGTAATAGCTGGCACACAAATATTTTCCAAGAAATATTACAATGGCAGTTAGTAATGTTCTGTGGCAAGCCACCTAAGGACAAATACATAGTTTACAATAAAAGGAATGAAAACACAGTCGGCACAAAAAAGGCACAAGATCAATGTTTAAATTCCATAAACTATAAGTTTGGACAATTTTATTGTAATCGTTAAGAACAAAACATTTTACAATGCATCACATAGATATTTATTAAAAAAAACAATTTACATTAGGTACCTTAAAGCAACTAGTTATAATTACTCATTGTAAACAAGGACAAACTATAACGTTTGATCAAATCATTAGGCATATTATTCCATAACTTTATGGAAGAAACTAAAAATGAATGTTCATACACATTACTCTTGAAGAAAGTCATCACTGTAGCTAGAATTCGTGTAAATTATACGAGGAGAAGACTGTACTTTGCCTGAGAATTCCAACATAAAATACTAAGTTTTCCACCTATGTCCTGTGCGAATTGACGCGGAAGTAGAGAGATTCGCAATTCAAAGAGCGGCTACTCGATCCTGCGCCAACTTCAATGAATGATCCCAGCGGAAAGAAAGAAAAAATATTCATGAAAGTGAGGTCAGTAAAGGGACCTCAAAAGGTTAATATCATACTACTTAGAGGCAAAAGTGGGTGTTACTAAGCCTTACGACATGCATCGTGAAACGATTTGTTCGGGAAAAAATTGACCTATAAAATAAGTTTGAAGCAAGAGTCCGGTCACTGTAGGAAGATATTAAAAGAAAATTTTAATGTCTTGCACACGATAGAACTGTAAACACCTTTGGTAAGGAGCTTGAGCTCTAAAAATGCCTAAAGGTAGGAAAGAGTCTGCGTGCTCATTTATAATTCAATACACTATTGTCTCATGCCTAAACATTTCCGAAAAACTGTTTGGCATTTGGTTATGATTCGGAAGTGAGCAAAATTTACAATCTAAGAATTATTGAATGGCGATGGGCAAATGTCTACCCGAGGATGTGAATCCCTTATATCCTACCTGTAATCAGCAACGATTAAGCTTTTGATCTCCTCTATAAAATTCTGCACAACTATTTCTATACCTTCTTTAGCTGCACATTGATCCCTATAAACTGAGACAAATTGTCTGTATAGTCGCCCTTTCTCCTTTCTTCATCTACGAGCAATACATTTTCTCAACCTACTGAAGTTTGAAAGCGAATATTTTCAATATCAGCTGTCCAATTTCCTTTAAAAACCTACTTATTTCTCCATGAAATAAATTTGTTAAACAGATTTGCAGAGTTATTTCTTCGCAGACTTCCTACCTGGCGATATTAACCGTAGCTGCCGACGTTTCGAAGGGCCGACTGGGCGATGTTCTCCGTACTTCCCGACGTTTCGAAAGAACACTCCAATTCAGCTTAACCGACATCATTGCTTGATTGCTTTCCTTTGAGTTTACATTAAAATGTAATGCAAATTACTGCCTATTCAATAATAACCACATAGCTTTTTTCTACAAAAAATCCAGCATTTGAACGAAACCCCTTTGAAATACGTTTAAAGTTAAAGGCGACGTACTCAAACGGCGACATTTATCGACCGTCCATGCCTGTTGAGTAGGTGGATCTGGAGAAAATTTGGCACTTGTTAAACATATTTTATTTATTTTTTAAAATAAAAACGCTTTCTTAACAGAAGAGGTTGCTGAGTAAAAAATTCATATAGATACCAAAATAATTTGATAAAAATTCTTCTTTGAACGTCGTAATCTCGTGTTTTGATGTTGACCGTTAATGATACTTAAGTTCCGTTCAGCGACTAGTTAAATATTTACAACAAGTAGAGCGATGCAGCAGGATATTCAGAGGTTAGCAATCGTGTGATCCATATTTTTTTAATAGCTGGAGAAACATTGTGAAATTGCGTACCCATGTTCCGCGATAATATTTGTATGCTTCTTTAGGCACCATCTTAATTTTTCATAATATTTTTTACGTTAACTTTTGTCTGTGTTCATCTCAAGACTGGAGAAAAGTTGCAGTTGAATGGTTTCAAGATGCTGAACTAAATTTATGGCATGGTTTTTCTAGTTGCAAACAATCGAAAGAGTTGAAAGGCAGTCTGATCTTAAAAAGTTTTCTCAGCGGTAGCACAAAAATCTGTGCCTCAACTCCTCCTGTTTCTAATGACCAACTAGCTTCCAGAAAATGTGACCAAAGATATTGTCTATTATACTGATAACACAACTCTCATGCAAATTTGAACCAATCACTTTAAAGCAAAGAGCACGACTCAGATAACCATACTACCAGCTGATCGTTGGTTTCCTGCGAGAAAACTTTTCATATATCCAATTAAAGCCTGATGTGTAACTTTTACCTTTAATCCTGTGGCATGGAAAACTATTTTGCTCAGCTTTTAGCCTTTCACTTTGGCTTCAAACTGACGAGAAATCACCACCAGTATTCGACATGGAAAAACACTAGATCTCGGTTTTTAATTAGTTAGGAATCGTATAATTATATTATATACCAAATTAAATCTTACCTTTTCAAACAACTCTTCGATTTTAATCTAATATTATCGGACCATTAGGGTGTGCTACAATATTGTTAAATCAGTCAGAAAAAGAAAAGTCAGAGCTTTTAGTAGCTCGGGATTTTTTGGGCATTGAACGGCGATTTTTCTCGATGAGTGCGCATGGGATCACAAGGATTAATTTATTACCCACGTGCAATTTTGGTGGCGGTCCATGGAGGTCAAGAGCAGACGTCTCCGGGGGTTTCGAAGCTATTAATTTCTGCATGGGTCCCGCATAAGTTCTATAGGGGTGTTTTGTCTTCTGAAAGATTTCGCATTAACCGTTGACCTGGCGTATGTTTTCCCATGTTCTTGTAGCTGGTATGTACGTGTTTTATTAATTTTTCCGTTTGGTTCCTAAGTACCCACATCTAAAACTCAAATGGAGATATTCCCACTTTAATGAGCACCATAATGAGGTGGAGTTTGAATCGGAGAATACGCGAATTCAAGCTGCGATAAACTGGGATATCAGGGGGAGTTTCTTCACAAAAAAATTGGGTCACGGGACGAATTTTGGCTTCTCGAATTGGCTTCTTCACAATCTTTCTACGTCTTCTAACGGCGTCCCTGAAATTCCCAAATCAATCTTTAAGATGACATACCCCATACCCCCCTCTACCATCGCTTTCTCTACCGTCGTTCGTGGAGGGATTACGGCTTAACCAGTCCGGATCGACGTCATTTCTTTACTCGCGATGCTGTATGTCAAACGTGAAATCTTGTATCCAAACCGCCCACCGCAACATCCTCCTGTTCCTGAGATAGCATTAGTTGAAGATGGTTAATAACTTATGGTCGGTAATTATGGTGAACTCCCGCCCCATGAGAAACGTACGTAACTTTTGCAAGGCCTAAACAATGGCCAGCATTTCCTTCTCACAAGGAGACATTGCGTATCAGATGTTAAGGATGCAAAAGAATCAATTTTCATCTGAAACTGGAGTGAAAATGCCGGAAACGTGTCAAGGGTTTCTGTCCCTAAGTCCCGAGTTCGTGAGAAAATTGCCATTTT
Organism: Ceriagrion tenellum; assembly: GCA_963169105.1. Classification (NCBI taxonomy): domain Eukaryota; kingdom Metazoa; phylum Arthropoda; class Insecta; order Odonata; family Coenagrionidae; genus Ceriagrion; species Ceriagrion tenellum. The sequence goes on from OY720638.1 coordinate 3,805,784, forward strand.
ACTAATTTGTCCCAATAAAATACTTAATATTAACCATATTGCGAAAGAGAGTTGAGGAAAAAATAAAGAAAGTTGGCCATGGGGAATAAGGCACTAGTCATGAACTTAGTCATGAAATTTTGGCGCGAGTTCGTGGCTCACCGACGGCTAATTTTTTTCGGTCGAATAATAATTGGACACCATGAACTATACCTGATTCCGAACGTGTTCGACAGTAACTGTAAATTTTTTTCATTTATTACCTATTCCAGTACTTTCAACTGTCCGGAGTGTTGTCGACGATTGTGGAGTTCTATCCTTTGTTCGGAAAGAGACTCACAGGTGGAGTGAGCGCCATTGGCGGAATATTTTCTGATTTTGAAATCCGACGTTACTCTTTGGGGAAGGCACAGTTCCAATCGGTCGTGAATATACTTTCTGTAGGCCGTTAATTGTAGACAAAGATGTTAATATTTTTCGTAAAGCGATGCAATTGCTTAACATTTCCTAGAAATTGTTCTCCGTTAACCGGGAGAGTAGTTATGCCAGCCTTGCTTTATTTATTCTTATAGACAAGTAAAAACATTCATCGCAAGGCTACAAAATAGCAGTTTCCTGTTGAAGGGAAGAGGAGAAATTACATGCCGAGAAGATGGCATAAAAATACCTTCTTTTATAACCACCATCAGCTGTCTTCACCCACCTTTAATGACATGATAAGCTATGCACGATTTGTGACAAAATTAGTTGAAGAGAGGATGTATTTCGAAATGTAAGAGAAATATGTTTTTCACAAGATATGCGCACGGGCAGATGCAAATGCTCCGGTGGGAGCTTCATCAAATACGCTCATTGTATGGAAATTCTTTGCTATAGATGCTTTCATGATGTGTATCATCCGAAAACATGTAACTCAATGCCATGACTGAAATACAACATTCCTGCAGTTCAAATAAACATGGTTTGGAAGAGAGAATACTGTTTTTTTATTACCCTATAATTTTCCTTTACTGGAATGGAATTTATTTCTCTCACCCCCGGGTCGCTTCATTAAATACGGAGTTTACTGTCAGGAAAGAGGGGAAATCAGGTGCCCAGAGTTGTGATAAGAGGCCTGAGAAGAGCTAATATGGGACGACGTCCTTTTATTTCCTTTTGAAAAAAAATGATTTTGATAGATTCAATCTTAAGTTTGCCTTCTGCAACCGGTCAAAAACATTCCTCAAATGGGACATATGGTCGTCAAAAGACCAAGAAAAGAATCAACACGTCATCTACATACGTCGTCACAAATTTCGTGGTGTTGACTTCTCCTACATACTGTGTTAATGCGGCCCTGCTCTTTTTTAACCCAAGAGGAACCCGGCAAAACACATACGTGCGCGATTTGAAAAGGAATGTGGTATACTTTTGATCATCTTCGTGTAACTTCAACTGCCAATATGCTGAAGTGAATTCCGTTCTCAAGAATCATGCAACGCCTCCGAAATTTTTGAGTCTCCTCTATCTGAGGTGACCGGTGATTCATTTTTCAGAATGAATCAGTTTTTTAACCACCAAGCACACGAAATCTAATTCCCGATCACACAACGTGAGGATAATTAATACTTGAGTAGACACCGGCGCCGATTTGTGCTGGTCCGTGCCAATAATGTAGGTTTTATTCATGGGTAAAATGGGCAACTCGATATTCTGGCTTCTCACTGGCTTCTTCGTGCGGCGAGAATTTGGTGCTACTGTGCCTACTCGTTTTGTACGCGGAAGCCACGAAAGCCAACTATCGGTCCCAATCGTTCCCCTTTGCGCAGAAGTATTGGCTTAAAATCTGAGACACCGTACGATGGAGCCGTTTTTCAGCTCCCATTTCCTTGAGGATGAGAGTGGGAAGTAAGCAGCTTGGTGATCGGCAATACCATACACATATTTACAAATAACTCGGACATAAAGTTCGACCTCTGATCAGTCAAGAGGCTCCAAGGCATCCAATATCTCAAGATCCATCGGCGGACAAAAGCTTCGGCCACCGTATCCACGTCAATTTCTTGCAATAGAACAGCCCCCACCGCAAAACTACTGGCATCTGTGGATAGGATGAATGATTTTTCAAATTCCGGATACACTAGGACGGGGCTTTATTATTCGCTAACGCATTTTTCAGGGCCTCGAACGCCCCCTCACATTCATATGACCAAACAAATGTCTCTCATTTTTTCAGCAGGCGGGTCAATGACCTTGCCGTCAGTGTATAACTGTCTACGAATCGTCGATAATAGTTGGCTAATCCCAAGAATGACTGGACCTCTTTCGGAAGGAGCAGATGTGAAGTTCATCTCCTTTTAAATAATTCGTTAGCCTTAGTTGACGTGATCGTGTCGCTGGGGCGGATTTTCAGATTTCTTTTTTTGGGATGTTATGCAAAAATCGTATTTATGGAGATATTAGACACTTGTTGGGTCTTTCCTTTGCCTGAGTACACCATGCCTCACAGATTGTGTCTAATTGGATGCACTAGAAGCTCAATGGCTGTGCTGTATAATTGACCTGACATTGAGCAACCTTGGCGGATTCCGCTTCTGATATGAATATATATCAATGAGCTCCATTTTTGCCGCTTTGTCTGCTAAATGGCACAAAAGGTAAGAGATTCATATGTCAGTTTTATCTCAGGCTAATCTGAACAGAATGCATCCGGCAAATATTAATACTTGCCCTATTTTTGGTGAGATAATATGGGCAAATCTTCATGACACAACAACATGTCAATGAAAGGTCAACCGGCAGCTGTGGCTAAGTATCGTTTTGGTTTAACAACGCTATACTGCTATGTTCGATTTTTAGTGCGTTTTAAATAGAGCGTATTGTCTCTGTACTTTCAACAATTTCAAAAAAGAAGACATCAAAACTCATGATAGAACTATTAATAGTAGAATCCCTATTGTGCCGAAAAATAAACTGTAATGAATAATATGGAAATAAATTGCAATAAATAACTTTTTACGCTAATGTTTGTCCTAAAATACAGCTTTCCAAGAGAAAAGCAATAACAAAGAAAGCGTTCGGAGAAAGGATGAGCTTAATCATGGATGTAACCAGGCCTGGATCAGGCAATACAAATCATATTAACATAGCAACGCGTTTTTATGATTCCCAAAAACTGGTCGGTAAATGTATATGTAAAATGTAAGGGTGTATTTAGACGTATCTGCTCAGTAATTGCTATATGTAAGGGTCAGTGTCACACAAATTACACCGTACAATCACTTTTAAAAACTCATTAGTGACTTTACGTCTTGGGAATTTTAGGTCTGTTATTGAGGTTAAAGTACGTAATCTCATTCAGGTCTCCAACTAGTGTGAGGAGGTTAAAACAGAATGGGTCAGCGGAAGAGGGGTGGGAATGGAAGGCTAGTTTCCAGCTTTTTGGAAAGAACGACATAACGGTTTACGCTGATCAACAATTAGCAATTGATGATGGTGTGCAGGTTGATAGGGGACAACGTTGGGCGAGCTCCAACCTCCCTTTCCCCTTATTTATCACCACCCTGTGTAATCTACTTTTTTAACCTCCTAACACTGTCGGCCCCGGTGGCGGCGGGGTAAAGTCCCCGCCTGCTAACCCGAGGGTCGCGGGTTCGAGTCCCGCCTGGGTAGAAAATTATCTGCCCAGGACATGGGTGTTTGTGAAATGAGTTATATGGAAGAGAGGACTGTACAGGCCTAATATCGCTCAATAAATAAAGACGACATTAACACTAGTCAGAGACCTGAGTAGACACCACAGAATGCCATTCTTCACCTCCATACTCCACGGAAGATAGAGACAAAAACAGGGAACCTACTGCGGAACTGGGAGTGAACGACTGCGGTGAAGGACCCATCACAAAGTTCCTAATTAAACTTTATGGATTTTCCTTTATTGTAATTTCCCTCTCCTTCCTCCTTCCCAGAACATTACTGCACAACCTGCATTAAGACTGCTGAAAGACGTTCATAATTTTGAGGATAAATCCGTAAAGTATCCAAAGAAAAACAAATTTACCACAGTTGATCCTTTAATTGATGCGCTATATTCAAGATACACGCAATGCCTTCAATGTAGAACCTTTGGATATCACTGGAAACATATATAGCTTGAAAACGGCGAGCTTGAGGAGTTTTTGTCCAGGCGACTTCAAAAATAAAACGGAATCAGTATTTGGTTAATAATAATCACGCTGCAAGGAGCCGAGCCGCGAAGCGCGATCTAGAAATCGGTCTTTATCTTCGACTATGCGGAAATTTCTCAGCTTTCAGACAGTTGGAGCCATCAGCCACCCAGGGTGAAGGGTTGAGCCTCGGCATATAAGGCACGTAGGGTCGAGATCGGGTCTGATCAGGAGCAGCGGAATGAGGATCCACGGCGCAAGAGCGAGCAAATATTTCCTCCGACGTCGGAAACTAGACTGGATCTAGATATTTTACCTATATTTGTTTTCTTGAAAAGATATAAACAGTTTTACTTTTCTGAATCTTTTTGAAGGGTGCACATATCTCGGTGGACATTTTTAATGTGTAATGTTAGGTTATGTTGTACACGAATGGATTTTTTAATGCTCAAATTTAAATTTTATAGCGAATTTATAGCAAACGTATTTAATGTACATATGATTTCATCGAAATGTGACGGATTATTTCGTCTCCCAAGTAATTAATGCCAAGGCATGTCCCGCACAACGCATTCCGCAGGACCTGAACAGGGAAACCTGAATAATTGATGGTCCAGGAGCAGTGGCGAGGTGCATTTGCAGACCCCTGTCAGTCTTCCCACCAGACACTCTCTCTTCTCTCGCCGTGGTCAGATAAGGGTGGATCGCCTAGGCTCTTCCCCCCTCTTCACTCCTCCACCCACTTCCACTAATCCCGAGCACCCGGGCTTTCCTTGCCCACTTAAATACTCTTTTAAGAGCCAATGCAAACAGTTGCTTAAATCCCTCCGATATGTAATGAGCAAGGTCGAACCCTTCCCAGATATCCTGCCCTTACCAAACCTGTACGGAAAGATCGATCAGGGCTGACATGCACGATTCTCTAATAAAAAGTGCTTCAAAATATTCAATCGCTCTTCAGGAATTGCATGTGATCTGAATCGTCTGATTAATTTCTTTATGCATAGCTCCCCTGAGATATTCATTAAATAACTCAGTACTCTTAGTTCTTATGTGTAAATGACACTATGATGAAAAGTGGAACTAGAGAATTTGGCGAGGCGAAATGCTATGTAGCAGGAAATAAATCAAGCTAATACCCCAGAATCCCCTCAATTTTTTGACCTTGAGTTGCTCCATCGAATAACGTTGGGTGGTTATCAAATTGATAGATCTCCTTCCTATATACAAGAGAATTTGGACCATGAAAATACTGATATTTTTCAATTAGACAGAAATCGATTTCAGCCAGGATTACAACGCTTTACAATCTTTTCAAGATTCAAAAATGCTATTTGGCATCACCATTGGATAGACTGCATTGAATAACGAAGAAATATCAGCCGTGCACATGGAAGATGGTCCAATATTAGCTTATTATTGCACTTGTAAGTCCGGTGCTAGAACATTGGGTTGTCGTACAAATGTAGCCAGTGTACTATGGTTTTTAGGGTGGGCTCGGCATTAAGGGGGGACCCCAACCTGACGCGTCTAAAAAACAGCAATTTTCTTGAATTTTTTTAAGGGTCAAAAACAATCAAATCATTTCAAATTTTTTATTAATGATTGCATGTATTTTTTAGCTATTATTCACAATTTGTTTAAGAAAAAGTTGTAATATTTGGAGCCGTGGCATCCTTCGGCATCAGGCATGTCCAAAAAAAGCACCTACAGTAGTGCCAGGCGCCTGCAGTCCTGGAACAAGATAGAAAAACATCTTTTAGATTTCCTTTAACTATATTAGCCTGGCTATCACGTAGCGTTGGATTTTTTAAAAACTCAAAAAATTACAAAAATGGCGGCAGTTTGAAAAATAATTCGAATTTTCGTGAAAAAATGTGCTACAAAATTCTTTATAAAAAATCTAAAAATTAAAATATCAAAAACTTCATAAGCTACACGATAGAGAAAATAATTTTACGCATTGTGAAATAGATTGAAGCGATTCCCGAGAAAAAGTTGCGCTCAGTTTGAAAAATGTGGTTTCGAGAAAAACGCGTTTAAAGTTTTCGGTACTGTTTTTTCTATGATAACTTCAAAATAATTCAACTTTACCTTTAGTCAGCTATTCCTGGTCCATACACATCTCCTTCCGAATGTCGGAAATCTTCTTCCCTTGACTTCTTTGCCGCCAGACGGAGTTGTCGAGCTTCTTTGCTGCTGGCGCACGTTTTGACCTCAGCCTTTGCGATGGCCTAGTCGACAAGTTTGGTGCACAAGTTGCGCGCGTTCGGTCGGATTTGGATAATCCTCAGCTGCATCATTAATAACGAGCTGGAATAGCCGTCATTGAAGAGACTTGCCACTGTTTAGGCGGCAAAATCTACTGTGTGCTTTCCGAAAAATTGGGTTTTCCGAGCGATGGACCATATAACAGAGTTCAAACTTTCATTGTTATTCTGCGTGAAACCTCATTCACATCGCTCCAATGAATTTTGAAAATTCATTGGAAATGAGAAATTGGTTCATTTGAAAAATGAGCAAATGGCACCATTACCGGCCTCCACAAGTTTTCTTGTATCTTTTTAATTACTTCAAATATCAATAAACCCTTTTTAAGGACAATACTAGACACTATAAGGAATGGATTTAAGCAAAAAGAAATAAATCGATTTTTCAAAACGGTCAGTGTGGGGTCCCCCCTGAAGAACAAATCAAATACCCTAGTGGAGCTTTACTGGAATTTATGAATGATGCTGGTTGTAATATTGCGAAAAACAATGGAAACGAAGATGGAATACTAGAGGTTGTAATTCACGAGTTATGAGGTACGAGATTCTGAATGACTGCTCCATTAGAGAAGACACTATGTAGAAGAATAACTGAAAAACTGACTTGAAAATATTAATATTAAATACGACTCACCTTTTGCGGCTGCGAGGGTAGACAGTATAGCCGAACGGCAGATGAGATATCCGAAATTTTGACAGAACGACTGACAGGCGACGGAGTTCAACTCCGACTGAGCAACCTCCACGCGGTGAACTCTGGGTGATGCCAATTCCAGCGGCAAAAAGACGAAAACTTAAGTAATGCCATCTTATGCAATATGAGTTTCGGAAATATTTAGTTAATCAACGTATTTCCCGAAAATCCTGCACCCCTCCCAGACATTTCGCCCTTTCCCATACCACTCTAAGAGCTATTAAGCATACCCAGATCCCTCCAAGATGATCTACGAATGTTCGCAGCTACTGAAATTTAGAAACACGCACCAGTGGTCCACGCACGCTGGACAGTGGTCCGAAATCGGAAAAAGCCGGACAAAAGTTCAAAATGGCTTTTTTTGAGATAGAGACTTGAAACGTGGCGTTAATACTTATAAATGATTACCAATTATAGATTTATATGCCATTTTACATTAATGCGATCCGTTACTGAGATACAGTAGCCCAAACATGACCAATTTTTCAAAAACGCGCGATCTCGTTTTTCTTCGAAAATCTTTGAATTTAAGCAGGTGGTGTTGCGTTGGTATGATTTTTATGGAATAAAAAACGCAATATTCCTTTGACCTGGTGCTTTGCCTATATTTTCCGTGACTTTTGAAGATTTTGGCTCTCATCTGCCTGGTTTTGCAACGCAAAATGGCGTACCCGTTTTTCACGTGAAATTTGACATAAAGTAGACGTTATCTTTCGTTTACGAAATATATAACTCGGGAAATTTAAATCACAGTGTAAAGTAGAGATTTATTAAGAATACTAACCAGAAATCTTGGAAAAAAGTTTGCGACCAAGGAAATGAGAGCGATTTTTCGATCGCGCGTCAAGGCTGAGCTACACGACGCAGGACCCTGAGACTCGGTAACTGCGGTCGATTTTTCAAGTTTTTTGAAACTTTATTCTTGAAAATCGTCATTTAAAGCACGGCACGTCAGTATTGACCTAAAACACTATACTGAGGACATTACCAGGATTATGGATCGATCGACTACACCATTTAACGCATTACTCTAGTGAAGATGCTAGGGATTGGATATTTGTCGGAACCATCCCTCGTATAAGAAATATGCTTCGGGTTTGAAGTAGGGTTAAGAGATTAAGTCGGCATGCTAAAGAGAGAGAAATAAACTGTTTCCGGGAATGACAACAACCGATACTCTTTTTCCCTTTCCACCCTCGCCGAGGTGGGCCGCGCGGAAAGGGGCGTATTATGACGACGCAAAGCCTTTGACGGTATTTAACGGGTTCTTTCACCAGGGTTTCCCCTTTTCAATTTGACCAATATTCATACACTAGTGGAATTTTTTAGGGAAAAGAAAACGAAAATTACTATATTTTTGAATTCATGATTTATATATTATTATAAAATGGTAAATTAAGAGTTAACTTGACAAATTTCACTTTCGGTCGTCCATCGTAAAGAAAATATACGAGGCAACATGTCTAATAAATGCAAATTCAAAATCAAATCGAACAAATGCGTTGACAAAAAGTTTGAAAACTGTTTGCTAAATCCGTAAAGGAATATTTAAATTAAAAAACAAAATAGCATCAATGGAATACCATGCATCAGCTGAAACTTACAAATGAAATCAATGCGGAACCATAAATTAGAATATAAAAGGAATACATGTTTTGGAAGTCACCTATTACTGTGCTTTTTTTAAGTTATTAAATTGTATTTTTTCATTTACAGAATTTCAACCTTCAATCCTCCGATGAACTCATTTCGTCATTAGTGCCTGATTTCTCTTCTTCACTATCATCTAAAAGCAGCAGTTCTCTTAAATCTTTTGGCATTTCCCTTTCTCTCCTCGGAGGTGATGTCAGGGTGGAGGAAAGAAATGGATCAGATGTTAACAACAGTCTTTCAAAAAGGTCGTCATTTGTGGCCTCTCTGGAGTGCTTCCTGCCGAATCTCTGGGAGAATTTACGGGTGTCCTTATTCCAGGCTTCCATTGCCGCTTCGGAAAGTTGTCCCAAGGGAAGAATCGCCTCTTTTGCAATGTCGCTTCCATGCAGAAGTACCTTATGCACCGTGGTTGGCATATAATACCAGGGATACAGCTTGACGTATAAAAATTCTGGTTAGTATTCTTAATAAATCTCTACTTTACACTGTGATTTAAATTTCCCGAGTTATATATTTCGTAAACGAAAGATAATGTCTACTTTATGTCAAATTTCACGTGAAAAACGGGTACGCCATTTTGCGTTGCAAAACCAGGCAGATGAGAGCCAAAATCTTCAAAAGTCACGGAAAATATAGGCAAAGCACCAGGTCAAAGGAATATTGCGTTTTTTATTCCATAAAAATCATACCAACGCAACACCACCTGCTTAAATTCAAAGATTTTCGAAGAAAAACGAGATCGCGCGTTTTTGAAAAATTGGTCATGTTTGGGCTACTGTATCTCAGTAACGGATCGCATTAATGTAAAATGGCATATAAATCTATAATTGGTAATCATTTATAAGTATTTACGCCACGTTTCAAGTCTCTATCTCAAAAAAAGCCATTTTGAACTTTTGTCCGGCTTTTTCCGATTTCGGACCACTGCGCGCTGGTCCAGTTCTTCATTTTTCCGAAGGTTCTTCAGCGAGAAGCTGAAGACTGAAGGGTGATGGAGCAATTCTGACCAAGAGCTAGCGATCAGGAATTCGAATGTTAAGTCATTTTTGCTTTAACTATGATAATTATTTTTGTAAACAGAGGAATTGATTGGGACTAAAATAGCAAACATTTTTTGTAAATAATGAAAATTGAAGATTTATCTGCGTTCCTACAATTTTCGATCAGCAGGATCCAAATTTGAAGATTTCTTACGGTATATCTGAATGCTCTCTTTTTCAAAAGATACATTTCTTAAACAATTGAAAAATAATTAAATTTGTCAAATGTAATTTAATTTAAATCAGATATCCTAATATTCCCGGACCACGAAATCAATAATTGAAGTTTCACTGCTATTTATAATATTAGTATTTTTGGTATAGACAATACATAACAGCTGACGTCTCACGACACTAGTAACAATGCAGAAAAATTATGTCTTAGGCCAAATTTTATGTTTTTGGCCAAATTTTCGGGCAGAAAACAAGTGAATAGGGGCAAAAGAGGATCAAATCAACACATGACTTACGGCTCTGGTCATGATTTCCAACTAGGACCCGCGTGGAGATATTCGACTTGGGAAACGCTCCTAGGCAGAAGTCCCCACAATCCTGTCGAATCCACTTGTCACAGAAGACTGAAACGCATAAATGCAGTAAAGTAGTTGCTCGCTAAACAAGACATTAAACAACAAAAGAAAAAGACAAAAACAAGTAATGGGGCTGGTTACGGTGTAATGTGCCAAAAATTATGCATGGATGGCGAAGAATATGATAAAGGAGTAGAAGAATTCATGGAAAAATTAAAAGTGACTACAGCTTCCAGATATCAACCGGAGAAGGACACTAAGGGCCAATGTGAGAAGGAAAGGTTGTGGGGGAACGAATTAATCGATTGACTTGATCCAACTTTGGAATAATCTTTAAAGGCGGTGACGGCTTCTGTACGACCGCAAGTTTCAGAATGAAGCAACGCAATGCGTGCAGCTCCACGAAAACAAAGCGATAAGGCAGTACGAGGAAATCTCCGGACGTAAAGTGACTCCTTCAGGGCTATTCATTGACCTCAAGCTATGTTTCTTTGCCGCTTCTTCGGATGGCATCACTGATGATGGGGGCATTATTGAGGCAAAATGCCCTAATTCTTCAGAACAGTTGACGTTCGAAGAAGCAGTGAAAAAATTTAGTACACTTGTCTCGACGAAAGTCTGCAATTAAAAACAAACCTCAATTATTACTACCAAATTGATGGCCAGCTACATGTAACCGGCGCCCCTTTCTGGGACTTAGTGGCATGGCCTAAGAATGATTGCAGAATTAATAGGATTTTAGGGGATGGTGACTTTTGGACAAAAAAATGGTGCATAAGTTACGTGTTTTTATGAAGAAATTCTCCTGCCGGAAATAATAGATCCTAGATAAAGTAGATCAATGGATTTACGTGAGCAGGAGTTTCCTTCACAATAATGCATTTTTGTCCGTTTTTGTATGTAAAAAAAGCTGTGGAAAATAACCTAATTTCAGATCTAGAAATTGTTAGTCAATCAGTATAATTGGTCAATTTAATCAGCATTTACGAAGATTGATTCCTAACACAAGTTTGCTGCAGCACCCCACACTCAATTCTCATGTCCGCCTTCTGTTTTCTTCTGAAAGAATATATGTATCATCTGCCTAATAATTTCTCTAATGTATTCCATTACTTCCCGACTTCCTCCTTTCCTTCCACTGTGCGGGCATTTCTATTTTGAATAGATATTTGCGCCCCAGTTTGAGCTGAATAACATTGCCTTTTCAGATACGAACAGTTTTTATTAACCACGGTATGCGCACCTGGTAGCTGTTTGTGCAACATTGAGTTCAGTTCATTATATCTACGCCGGTTATGTACTTTCTATAATAAATGATCATTTAAGGATTTTTCTTTCATTGACTTTTGCAGAAATATTCGAGTGAATTTAGATAATAAATAAGATTGCTGCTAGAATAGTTTCCATTCCACGGGTTGAAGATGACGCACATCGGAAATTATCGGCAAACTTAAGCGCTGATGAATGGAGCAATGTGCACTGACGAATTGTTTGATAGCCTATCGATACAATTGTGATATAGAAAAAGCCACGGCCGAGTTTTGTGATCGAATTCATTCACTATATCCACGTTTGTAAAAGTGCATGCTATTTACCACAAGGAAATTAAAAATGCCCATCACAGTTGGGCGCCTTAACAGAATATCAACACAAAAAAAACAATCACCACTGACGAAGTGCTTTTGCCGGGAAGACATCCCAAGTGATTCTGTTAAATTTGGATTAAAGGCCATTAACAATGCATCTCAGCCGTATTAAGCTTAACCCTAAACATCCATGACATTCCATGTGATTTGAAGAAAGTGCATGATATTCCCGTCCTCAAGGGTGGGAATAAATCACTTGTTGAGAACTAGCAATCTATCAACAAACATCTGGAATCTGTAAATTCGTGGAAAAAAATCATTGCTAATTATTTGCGAGGGACGATATTGGGACTATAATAATTGGCTGAAGAAAAACAACATGCCTTACTCAAGGGGTAATCCTACGAAACTCAGCAATTTGGGATCTGGCAGGAAATATACAAATGGTTAGATAGGGTTCAGGAAGAAGATGCGGTTATGCTAGCCCAAGACCTTCGGCAACGTGCCTTACGATAAACTAAAAGAAAAGATTGGTAAACTAAAAAAAGGATGATAATATGGAGAGACCTTCTTATGGGGTAAATGTCAGTAAGTTCGTCTTGGAAACGAACTCTCTGCCGAATTCTATGTGGACGACTGCATTTTCCACGGGAAAGTCTAAGACGACAGCGATATTGAAGTCCATTGAATAACAACCAAAAGATAAATAAATGGGTAGTGAATAAAGAAATAGAATTAATTATTGCAAAAAGAAAATTATTCAGCTTCTCAAACGGTAAGTCACGCGCGATAAGGGAAGAATGGATAATTGTCGCTACATGGGGATATAACCAAGATGAATTTCCAAGCAACCAAGTATTCCAAGGAAACTATTCCTTTGGAAGTGACTGAGAGGTGAGGTGTGTAAGATAACACGTGAATTGCAACTTGATACTCTGTTCTCGAAGAAAAATGCGCCAGCTCCATGACCGAAGCTCACAGCTGCGGCGGTGTCGCGTTCCACTGTGGAAGGAGAGAGGAAGACTTGGAAGGGGAAGGGAACTCTCAAGTTCCACGCTCCAACGTAGTTTCCGATACATGCTTAGGAGGTCGCGCTCACGGCCTACGACCGTCGTCCCATCTTGCGAGGGAGATTCACACTAACTCGCCGTCGTATTTAGCCTTAAACATAGTGACGTTCCTCAATTACCTTCTCCCCAGTGTCACCCATCATCAGAAATGATGGAGTTTAATTTAGTCATTGGAAATCAGCCTGCTTGTTTCCTTTAGATGTAATTTTTAATTCGCGAATATTGTAAGCTTTGTAAATTCACAATTCTTGGAGAGTGATGTTTTAATACGAAAAAACACAAAATTCCTAGGGAAAGGACAGTTACTATAGTATTTGAATATCCTGTTTAGCCATTAATCCAAAAATTGAATTTTCTAAGTTTCCTACGCAAAGTTAAAAGCCTGATGACCCGAATTTCTAATGATTCAGCAAGTGGACTCAAAAATGTGTACTATCAACAGTCCACGATCTTCTGTAATCCCATGTGGAACACTCTAAACCTTCATAATGTCACAGTAAATCTCCTTGATTGCTCACGATGGTCAACAAATATTTTGTCCCATTTAATAATTTTGGTGATATCTTTGAATTCCCATGCGGAGAATTCAAGTTAATGATCAGGTTTCCTTCGTCACGAACAGTTTTTTTGGCATGCATACATACAATCCCGTTGCCCCATGCCCCGTTAATTGAAGTACGTCAGATGGAATAGTTACTGGATGGATGTTGGATGGACCTGGTTACTGAAATCATGGGCTGTGTCCAGATTAAACAAAACCCATTAATTACACGTTTACCGTTAGATTCCGTTTAGCCTCCACCCCAACCTTACTTCAGAATTTCACTTTGACCCCATTCCCTCTTTTTCGCCCAGACGCGAGCGGGTAAAAATTGCCTTTTACAAACCCACCCTCCCGCCTCCAAGCACCCAGTAGGAAAAACCCCCTCCCCTTCCCGATTCTCCTAGCCTACCTCCCCCCTTACCCCTTTCCTCACCAATCAGCGCACAAGAAATTTGTATTTGTGTCATGTATTGCCTTGAAGACGGCCGAAAGCTCGCTCAGTAAGTGCTCGTCTCTTTTTTCGTGTCCCTATCTGCTCCTCCCTATCAATATCGTGTGTTCATCGCTAAATGGCTGACTCCAACCCATCAACGGTATCAAACTTTCAAGATGGCTCCCGAATATTGGTCAAAAATTAATTCCTCATATACAAATAATGTATGATAGCACTCTTAATATCAGATATATCAAAAAAATTGTCTGTTTACTTTGAGTAATATGGAATTGGTAAAGACATAAATCCATTCGGTTGTGCGGAAAAATTATCGATTATCAACATGTATAACAATGATTCAGGAATTGGGAGAAACTTTTTGTCCATATTGTTGACCCCGCCTCAAAGTCGTTGTCGTCTTTGTGACTGTTAACTTTGTAACTCTCAGCAACCAACTCATGACCTTAGTTTCATATTCTCCTCGGGTATTTTCCCAAAAGCAAGTGCTAATTAGTGTAACTAATCGCAGAGGTTCTTAAAGTAAATTAATGCTCTCACCCACAAGGATATTTGTTGCCTCTTTGTAATAATGTCAATTAAGTTACCATATCTTCCATATTTTAATAGATAAAGATATGATTTATTGCTGCAATGAATGGACAAACAAATTTGGTAAAAGTTTTATTCTAACAAATGTTTTGATATCTCTGATATTAAGAGTGTTACCGTAGATTATTTGTATTTGATGAATTAAATTTTGACCAATATTCGGGAGCCATCTTGAAAATTAGATACCGTTAGCATTTTTGATAGCAGAACAAAAACAATACTTATCTTATGCACCACTGTGAAAAGTTTCACATCCCCTTAATGGATACTAGTTATGGACATTAGGTATTTTCGTTGTGATTGGAGAATACTTCTGAAAAATATTTGCATTACCACAGCTCGGTAGCCAAGAAATTGCGACCCCATGTTCATAGGACCAAAAAAATATTATAATTCCCTCCTCTACCTTTTCCACGTTTACGTTGTTGCATTACAAATTAAATGAACAGTTTCTGTAGCATTTATAGCATACTTATAGCTTGGTGCATGTTTTAAAAGTAAATTTCTACTCTGTAGTGCGTGTTTGTGATAAGTTATACCCTGCCAAACACTCTTGAGGTGGCTTTATCTACATCTACTTTATGTATGTATGTAGGTGTGGATGTATTTTACGTATTTTAGTTATATTTACGATGTCCATCGTTGCCGAGAGCGTTAATGCTCAAGTTATTATGCAGATACGCAGACACACAATCATTGAAATTCGTGGGGATTAGGAACGAATAAAAGAACGAACACTACTTTGAATTCGATTCATTTTCAACTTCTGCACCAAAACCTGAATTTACCCTTTAATGTGTTCCTATTCCTTTGCAATTTATATGCTTGAAAGCGTTTATTTGCGCCTCTGAATGTCATCTTTTCGTATTACCAAGCACATTTCCTCATGTTTGCCACGAAAAAATATCCTTTTTCATCGAGCCGAATACTAGAGCGTCCAGGAATACGCCTCGGGACGAGATACCTCCGGTGCAGATTCCCGCGCCGATATTTGGCGCGTCGCAAACTGTTTGTTGTTTGATTACCACTCCACGGTCCGCAGCGCACACCATTGTGAGAAGTCACTCACTTTTTCCGGGACCTGGCCTCCGTCGGAAACAGGTTTTTCCATTTGAATCTTTTATTTGCAATTCCTCCCTTTATTGTTAAGAGCCAGGAGCCAAAAGTGCCTTCTCTCTGAAGCAGCATCAGTGCCCACACGGTAAAACTGTTTGAAAATCCTCTCGTCAGGATGTTTCTCCGTGTTCCTACTCCATGCCACACCCAGTTCATGGAAAAGTGAAATGACGCAAGGGAACTATTTACCTGGCCACATAAAATCCTAAGTGCCGTTCACCATTCTTGTCAGACAGCAATCTACATCTACATAATACCCCCGAGCCGCCGCTTGGGCGTGTGGCAGGGGGTAGTTGGTCTACAGCCGTGTAAAAATTTAAAGTTTTTGGAGGTGAAATGGTGACATGTACTATGAGTGTGTATTTAGAGGAGCTCATTTTTTATTGTGGTCGCTTGTTGTGCGCGGAAAGAATGAGTTTCTGTACCTATCTGTTTGGCAATGTATCTCTTTTATTTTATCGCATCTGTCAGACCTAGAAATGTAGTGAGGCGTCATGATAATATTCTCTGTGTCGCTGTGAAACACACCAGTAGCAGCCTAAGCCTAGCGTGCAAACTTCGAGTCTCTTAGGGCTCCCACCTTACTCCCTCTAACAGTTGTATAACACTATAAGTTGGTTCGTAGCAGTTTTAAACGAATCGTGAGGCTTTTCTTTGTATTTTGTTAATTTTTTTGGTTAAATCTTTATGCCCAGGGTCCCAAATACTCGCGGCGTATTCAGCATATTAGGCCGAGGTGCGGCCTAACCAGAGCGAAGTATCATCTATCTTTGACTTTTTCATCCGAGGACCTTCCTATTATACGAATAGCAAAACCTAGTTTCTCTAATGCTGTGCCGCATATAAGTGAACTGTGGTGTATTTACTAATATTAAGTTCTAAACCACACTCCTGGCACCACGAATGAACGTTGTTAAGGTCCGATGATAGAACTTCAAAGTCCGCGTCTTCGCTTATTTCACGGTAGATTACTCCATCATTTTCAAATAATCTCAATTTACTGCTTACTCTAGAACTTAGGTCATTAATATAAAAAATAAATAAAAGAGGGCCAATCACGCATCCTTGAGGAACACCGGATGTGACTACAACCATATCAGAGCTAAAACCACCAATAACTACTTTTTGTTTTCAATCACTAAGAAAGTCCCTCATCCAGTTCACCATTTTTTTCTTTGCTCCGCATGAATACAATTCAGAAATGAGTTTTTTGTGAGGAACCTTGTCGAATGCCTTTTTGAAGTCAAGGAGTATCGCGTCGATTTGCTAATTCGATTCACCTGATTTTAGGATATCATGAAGGAAGAGCGCAAGCTGTGTTTCGCAGGACCTGCCTTTACGGAAGCCATGCTGACTGCTGTGTAAGAGATTACGATTATCCAGGAATGCCATAATATTGCGAACGACAATGTGTTTGTGGATCTTGCATAAAAGAGATGTTAACGATATAGACCTATAATTTCCTGGGTCACTTCTATTTCCTTTTAAATATTGCAGTGACATTGGCTATTTTCCAGTCTTCGGGCACCTTGCCTTTGGATAACGATTTGCTGAATATAATTTATAAGAATAGTGTAATATGTGGCGTTAACTCCTTGAGCACGCGTGCAGGTATTCCTTCTGGACCTGGGGACTTGTTACTTTCAATCGAACGCAGTTGTTTAATTATTCCATCACGCTGAATTGTTATGTCCGCCATCGGCGTTAACGTTAACGTCCAGAATGTCTAAATGGTGTATCGTGCCATCCTTAGTAAATACACTCTCGAAGTAGTGGTTTAATAAATTGGCTTTATCGATGCTGTTGGTGACCATTTTGCCGTTTGTATCCAGTAAGGACTCTATTGTCGAAGATTCACGCTGAAGCTCTCTCGCGTGAGACCAGATTGACTTGGGGTTTTCATGTAGTAATTCACCTAGGATTTTTTTCTTGAAGTTTCGTTAACTAGTGCGCATGGTTTTCTTCGTTTTTTAGCGTTGGTCAACGTAAAATTTCTCCCACCGCAAGTTCCATTGATTGGTTATAAGACTTAATAGAATTTGTATATAGGTTGTGTAATAGCCTTTGTCTCCTGAGCTCTCGCCGTACTTCGTGGTAATACCAACGAGGTTCTTTACTATCTCGTTTCAATTTGTGATGAATAAATTTATCGATTCCTTTACGTATTATTTCCAGAAAAATACCTCCATGATACTTCGGTGCTCTCTTCCTTCATTGTGGCTACGAATTTTGTGAATGAGGCCTCTAACATCTCTCCAAATTTTATGTATTTTATGTAATCGCATTTTTCAAATAAGTAGACATTACGCTTACGTTTTACAGTGGTTTCCACTCTTGTTTTCAAAGTGGTAAAAATTACTTTATGTTCACTTGCGCCTTCGAGGATATCGACGTGTTTAATAATAGTAGGATGACTAACAGCTAAAAGATCTAATGTTTTATCACCTCTCGTAGGTTCGCTTACAACTTGAGTAAGAGAGTGGTGTGAAAGTATATTAAGTAAAGCCTCACTTATATCACGCTTTCTTGAGCTTGTTTCAACGCTATTGGTTTTCCAATTCATAGCCGGGAGGTTGAAATCTCCACCGATAAGTATTACGCTTTTGTTGTCTCTCGAAGTAAATGATGATAACTGAATTTCTAATTTGTACAAAACATCTATTTTGGAATCTGGTGGTCTGTAAAATGAACATATATGTATATTTCTATTGTTTTGTTGCTAAATAGTACATCATACGCTCTCTATATTATTGTTGTCTGATTTGTGTTCAGAACTATTCGAATGCGATCTAACTGCTAAAAATACTCCGCCGCCAGTCCTATCTGGTTTATCCCGTCTGAATATTTTATATCCTGTCGGAAAAACTTTGCTATCGCTAATATCCTCTAAAGGCCAGCTTTCTGTCCCAAATTTCTATAACTGCGCTTTCAAATATATGCTCAGGCAGTCAATCCTGCTCCAAACATGATGACCGCGGTCGGTCCGTGGAACAACACTACAAATGGACAGCCGCAAATCGGCACCCGATGCCCTCTGGACGCGTTTCACCTCCGAGTTTAAATCCCTGAAGGAATTCAAACTCTCATCGGCTACACGCTCGCACGCATCATTGGTGCCGACATGTGCCACCACCCGCAGCCTGCAGCAGCCCGTATCTCCTACCGCTGCTCGTATCGCAGCCGTGGTGTTGGGTACCAATCCTCCTGGTATACACCAGGACGTGGCCCATTGGTCCGCTCCGTCTCTCCTTGCCCTCTTCAGCAATGAGGGCACAATCCGCCGGACGTTCGAACTTCCTATCAATATAATTCCAGCCCTCCCTGCCCGACTAGCCTCGTAAGCAGCGTCCCTCGAGTCTGGAGGTTCGCTCACGTCCTCGCCAATAGGCGTCTCGGGGCCATTCTCAGACAGCACCGTGAAGCTGTTGCATACGGGGATAGGGGCAGCCTCCGCTCCCACCTTTCCTCCTTTCGGCTGCGTCGCTGCCCTTCGACCTTGGGGCACCACTATCCACTCCGGATTCCGGATGGGCATCGTCCTCAGGCTCAGGGGTCGCACCTCAACCCCCTCGACCGCCCCACCTGAATTTACACCCGAGCGCGTACGGGGAACACCTTGGTGCTGTGAAGGGTCCCGGAGGAAGCTCTACGTCCCCCGACGTCCAAGACGTCCGCACAATCCGTAACACGAGAGTGGATCTCGGCAGCCATCCTCTCCAGCTCGGCGACGCGGGCCTCCAGGACGTCGCTCCTCGCCTTGCTCTTGAGGTTAGCTGCTGTCCCGCGGTTAGCCACACCTTTCTACTGGCTTTACAATACTACGATATTTTTTGTCTGGAAGAGTTTCTTAAGAGTAGTCAAATGGCGCAGATATCCTACACGGAAAAGTAAATGATGTTGCGCGATGTGGTTGTGACGTCAATGGAAACGGTTGAGTGAGCAGGTGCACTCTCGCAGTAGTGAGTGGGGGAAATGAAGAGGGAAAAATAGATTGTAGCGTGTAAGAAAAGTTGAACAGATGTTATTAATGACGAGAGGTTAGGAATTCACCGCTAATACTCTAGTAAAGTTAAGGAATAGATAAACAAATTAATAAGGTAGTAAACTATATTAAGAACTTTCAAAGAAAGACAGCGGAAGGTTAACCGATGAACACAATAGTATTATACAGTAATTTAAGGATAAAAGGAAAGAAAAGTCTCTTCCCTCTAGCCTATCAGCATTTGCGACACATTCCTTGCGGGGTGGGAGAAGCAAGGGATACATATTAGGGGATGAATGGCATACCAACTGATACTTGATGGGACTATTCGGTGTCAATTGGGAGGTAAAGGAGCAGTGGTCATCTAACATGAGTGTCAATGTTTCATATAGGAGTGCCCGCAATAGGAAATATTTGTTTAAATCACAGCGGTGCGCAAAGCAAAGTTTTCACTGACCATTGCGAGCAATGTTCATATAATACATACTACTCATGCAAAATATGTAGGAAATTTTCACCATACGGTGGGAGCAGCAAATAATGTTCCATTTCCGCCAGTGTTTTCCTAAAATAATCTTGCTCCCAGGTAGTCACACGGCTGAATTTTAGCTGGACGAGTCCAGAGACTATGCTCTCGCGAACCAAAACCTGCGATCTTCCACTGGAGATTTCCTTGGAGTACTCGCAAGAGTAAGTCGAAAGCACTATCCGGTCAATGGTTTGTCTAGCAGCGCACATTAAAATGTCCTTTAACCGTTGTTTTTGCCTTTTCCTTCATTTGTAAGGCCTATTTAATCGATAAATATTTTATTATTCAAAGGAGCAAATACAATTGCCATGATACCATGTAAGTCAATACTGATGGTTAAATCACAAGGATGGCATTAGTTTCGGCGTGTCTTATCATCATAAGACGTATCATTTGTGGGACAAGAACTAGATGAGGGATCAAATCTACATCTACATCTACAGATTACACTGCATGCCACCACAATGGAGATTGGCAGGGGGTTACTTATCACTAACATGCACTACAGTGGAGAAATTAAATTTCACCAACATCCACCACACTATGGGTATACTAAAAATGCTACAGAGAATACTCAAATTCTAAATTTAAATATAAAAATACATAAAATATATTGTTTTAATTTTTATATATATAATTTAATATTTAAAAAATATCTACTATGTAACTACTTTAGCGTGACACAATAGCCATGCAGGGAACATGAAAAACATGGTGTTAGCTCCACTCGGCTGATTTAGAAACTTGCAAATTATGGAGAAAATTGCTAGCAAATTAGGGAGTACATCAATCACCACAACCTTTCAACTAACCTATTTCAAAGTCTAAACGCCATCTCTATGGTCTCTTATCGATTGCGGGAAAACGACATTTTAAACCTTTCTGTCCTACATTCTATTTCCCTTATTTTATTCTCACGTTCTGAACTGCCATAATATGTTAGATTTTTTACGATATTGATAACTTCGTCGGGATATAAATTGGTTTCGAATTCACATAAAAGATTGAGTCTAAATTTCAATCAACGGTCTGAAAGCGATTCCCATCCAAGCTGTTGTATGAGGTCAGTAACACTAACAAGACGCCGTTCATGTATCTTGCTGATCTTCTGTGCACGCGTTTCAACTCCGTCTTTTGAGCTGACCTCATGAGGATACCAAACACTGGGAACGTATTCCAAGTGGAAACTAATAAAGGATAAGTAGTCGATTTTTCTGACTTTATCGTCAAACTTTCTCAGTACTCTTTTAAAAAAATCCCAATTTACGATTTGCTCGACCAGTTATTTCCCGAATATTTGATCCACGAAAAATCATTAGTAGTTAAACCTCGAGGAATTTTACAGATTCGGTAGTCTCTAATTGGGCATTTTTTCGTAATAGCTGAATCAAGGGGATTTATTCTTATCCAGAAGTTTATCTCAACAAATGTTTTGAGATTGAATCGTACCACTCTTCAATAGCTCTGTGGTCCTTTGTTAGCACTTCCATATTATAATGCTACGGATTTTCCTGTACACAACGGCTTCAACTGAAAAATTTGGAATTAACTTTATACCACTTCAAAAATATAGTTAATATTTATATGGAATTGAAGAGGACCACTTCAATGTGGTCCTCTTCAATTCTATATAATTTAATTTAAGGCGGGCCGGGTATCTACGTGACCTTTCATCATCAGGTAATTATGACGTGCCACGTCGAAACCCGAATCATATTAGATAAATTTTATGTGGAATAACAAAACTTTTTTTACAATATATTGTAAATTCTATGAAGTCATGCGTGAGAAAACTGAGTGATTGGAAGTGGCGCCGTTTTATATGTATGCGATCGCCTAGGAATTCTCTTATCCAGGAAATTAGATCTTCATCTAAGCCGTAAGATTTTAGTTCTATTGATAATTTTCTGTGGGACATTTTATCAAATACTTTTTTTAAATCAAGAAAAATCGCGTCTACTGGAACTATAACTTTACAGGAGCCTAAAATATCGTGATTAAACAGTACTAATTGAGTTTCGTAAGAGTTTTCTTTCCCAAATCCGTGTTTTGCTTTCCTCAGCAACTTATACATATCGAGGTATTTCATGACTGAGCTTAGGTTTATATGTTCAAGAAATTTGCATGAGAAAGATGCATATCATTGAGAGATGCATAGATAGATCGTTAGATGTATGCATATCTTTTGTATGATGGATTCGTAATTCAAGACAGAGACCAAGTATGTCCCGTAATAATACCATCTTGGCGTCGCTCAAATATTACTGGACTCACGAATTCCGCCATTCTCACCGGAAAAATTCTCGGTAAAACAAATGTCAGCATCACGGTGCACCACGACAACACCGCGCATATCATCACATCACTTGCCATTGGACAACGGAACGGACGGTTTTGTCTCAGGAGGTCGAAGTGGAGGAACGTCCAATTGCTTATGCGTCCAGACAGCTTAACTCTGCGGAGGGAAATCACTCCACCACCGAGAAAGAATTGTGAGTGGTCGTGTGGGGTGTGACACACTTTCGGTGTTATTTGTACGGAGAAAAATTCTAAATTGTCATGGACCATGCCGCGTTAGCGGTTCTTTAGTCTGAAGGACCTTAGTCAGCCCTCTGAAAGTAAGATTACCGTATGATGTAGCAAGTTTGCATTAGTTCCTGAGGAGGCTTAGTTTAGAGAAAAACATCGACAGCGCTGCAATCGCGAAAAATCAGTCATTGCTAAATGCACGATATTCGCTCTTTTTATGCGTTTTTGGAAGTATAAGAATGTACTGCTTTAATCAATGATGATGAATTTACATTATATATGCATTAAATGTAAATTTTCGCCTCAGATTCACTGGTTCGAGTAAAACAAGTCTCTCAATCATACCAACTTTACGATTTCAAGTGTAAATTAAAAAAAGAAAAACATTAATCTAACCCTATAGCTCTTAAATCGTTTACATATTTGATATTTTGGACAATAAAATGATTTATGCTTTGAATAGAATATATCAGAATTCAGGAGAAACCCATCCCATCGTCAAAATTAAACTTATGCAGTTTCCTCACTGATGTCTTAGGAACAATAGGCGGGTGTGTTTCTTTTGTCTAAACAAGTTTCCTCACTCATATCTTGAGTTGTTTTTTCCCGCCCATACTATTGCCCATATTATTTCGTTGTCAAGCCATTATTGCTGCATATAATTTCATTATTTCCTTGGAAATTATTTCGCTGTATCGCAATGGATCTGCTGTATTTGCGTAACAAGAAGTGTGCGGCCGTCAGATGTACCTCAGTATCTGCCGAGCACAAGTTTTTTAAATTTCCTAGAGAACCAGAAAGGTATGTTTGTAACAATTTATCATCGATAAGATTCTCCCTAGTTATTGCTGTCTTAATTCTTTCACCGATTTACGATGCAGATATGGTTTTATAGATTATAGTCCATTTTTGTCTAGTTTCAAATTTTATTCATTTTTTGAGATTGCCCGGAAGTCACAATTCTTGGTTTTTGTGGTAATTTATGACAGAGCATTGTATGATACAATATATTTTGGATGATAACATAATTGCCCTGACAAGAATTTTCAACGATGGATGAGGAACGGAAGTCGTAATTGAAAGATGTGAATGTAAGTATTATTATTGATGACTCCATGAGATGATTGCACATTTTCCTTGTTTGTATACATATGACTGTAAACCTATTTCAGGAATTAATGGTGAGCATACAATTGCTTTGAACCGAAGATTACTTTGATCGGTTGAACCACTGAAACCTGAATGTAGAAGAAGGTGGGATGTTGTTGGTTTTTGTGGTAAATTATGACAGAGCATTGTATGATACAATATATTTTGGATGATAACATAATTGCCCTGACAAGAATTTCCATACAATTGCTTTGAACCAAAGATTACTTTGATCGGTTGAACCACTGAAACCTGAATGTAGAAGAAGGTGGAATGTTGTTGGTTTTTGTGGTAAATTATGACAGAGCATTGTATGATGCATTATATTTGGGATGATAACATAATTGCCCTGACAAGAATTTTCAACGATGGATGAGGAACGGAAGTCGTAATTGAAAGATGTGAATGTAAGTATTATTATTGATAACTCCATGAGATGTTGCACTTTTTCCTTGTTTGTATGCATATGACTGTAAACCTATTTCAGGAATTATTGGTGAGCATACAATTGCTTTGAACCAAAGATTACTTTGATCGGTTGAACCACTTAAGCGTCATGTTGATGAAGGTAGAATGTTGTTGGTTTTTGTGGTAAATTATGACAGAGCATTGCATATTAAATACTTAATATGCTTATACTTAATTGATAAAAATAGCCCTGACAACAATTTTTCTTGAGTGGATGAAGGAAGGACGCAAATAATGGTAAGAAGTTAATGTATCAGTGTGATATTTCCATGAAATGTTTTCAACTTACGTTGGATGCTGACATAGATTGTTTATCTATTTCATGATATTGTTGTACGTAAGCATTTGTTTTGAGCTGCTGAACCAATGAAGCTACATGTCAAAGATGGTTGAGTGTTTTTGGTGATTGTAGCAAATGAGTGCAGATTATTTTGTAACATTTGAGGATCTCTTATTTAATTATTAATGTTAAAATGTTGCTATTACTACTGTGATATTTTCTTGTTCTTGAACCTGGTTGAATTCTAACTTATCTAAAACTTATTTCAGGACATTTGGACTTAGCGCTACTGGAACTTTGAATTGTATACCATTCAAGACGATTAACGGAGAATGTTTCCAGCTCTAGAATGCAGTATATGGTTCTGGTCATTGATGCCTTTATGGATTGTTTATTATTTATTTTATCTTTTTTGACAGTAATGCCTTAGCCCTTATCCCCATTTTAGTGGGTTTAATTAATTTTTTTTACTAAGTCCATTGAGGCATCATGATCTTCTTACAACCTTTATGTTTTCAATGTATTTGTTAGTAGGGCTAATTGTTATTTGGATCTCTCTCTTGTCTCAATGTTTTTCATGTTTATTTTTAAAATGATGAGGTTGTTAATGTATTCACTTTTAGAGTTAACACTTAATGTGCTTTTGTCACAGTAGTACTTATATATCATTGATGCTGGTGGTTGCTCGGTATGCATAATATACATGTCATTGCTATGGTACTTTATGTTGTCATTTGTTCGGACCTCAATTGGTTAATTAAGGTAATCATTTTTTCAGCAGTTACATCACGGTGAGGCAAGAAAAGCTGAGGAGAATTTTGTTTCTTTTTCATCTTTGGAAGTATTCTTAAGGAAAGCCAATTTACTACCTACAACTAACTTTGTTACAGGTATGAGTTAATAGGTTTTACAATTTTCACAATTAGATTTGTTTCATTAATTTTGATAATTACATACTACTATTTTTTGTTTCGTTTCAGGCTACATGAATACTCATGTTATTAGATGAAGATGGCTATTCTTCGACCTGTGTGCACTAACTTTTTAACTAATGCCCCTTACTTCCATAAGGAATTCTTTCAATGGCCTTAAGTGGTAGTCAGATCAATCCAAGGTAAAAATGAAATGTTTGTTATCAGTGTCAGTATGTACTATAACTAATCTACTTCTTTGCTGTGTATATTGACATTGAGGAATGGAGGGGTAAATAAATGAGACAAATCCATTATGTAACTTAAATGTTAATCAAGAGCGCTTTCTACTGTAATGTACTTCAATATCTGTGTGTTGGTTGTTAATTTTCGTTTTTGATATTAAGTTGTTCACACCTACTACTTGTTCTTTCTGTGACCTTGTTAGTAAATGTTAAAGTGAATGGTGAAACAGTAGACTTGTAAACACAAGCTAAATAAACCGTTGCTAAATTAATTATTTTCTTTGTTTATGTTTAGAATCTGAGTTGAAGGGGAAAACCCTGCAAAAATATTTTGTTGAGTATGAAATTTTTTCCTAGGGTTCAACTGAACCACTGCTAAGTTTGTGATTTTCCTGATTCATGTGTGAATTTTCAGCCGGTATCGCTGCAAGAGTATGGTTTTGCTATCCGTATGATAATAGTGGCACATTAATAGAAATAATTAAAGCTTGCGGCAGTTATTCAGCTACCATGAAGCAAAACAAACCTGGGACACAATTCAAATTTCCCGCCGCTAGCTGCGTAGTTCTCTCTTTGACCGTTGTGAACGAGCAAGGTCGCCACTCTAGCCAGTAAAAACTTATGACGCCATTTTTAACACACAGATGACTATCTTTCCTGTGTATATAATCTTTGACCTTAGTAGTCAATTGCGCAGGTGGGCTTGAAACTTGGTCAGTATAACTATGAGGCGACGTACAAACCCGGGAAAACATTTAAATGCTGATGGGTTGAGTCGCAAGATTAGGCACGTGACCGTTAAAGATGATATGGACTTGATAACCGAGCAAGGAAGGCACGCGGAATGCCAACGGTGGCAGTCTAAATGAGGGTTCCAATTCAAAGGAGGAAGGAGGATCTCAGATTTTCCCGGCGTATCTGATGGGTTAAGGTTTCTCGGGTCTTCCACCGAGTGAGCAGGTCCATGGGGCCCGATAACCGAGTGCCAGGGAAAAGCGTTCATTTTTATCGGGGCCCCATGGACCTGCTCACCCGGTGGAAGACCCGAGAAACCTTTAATCATCAAAGGAGGAATGTTGAAAAAACTCACGCGCCAAGGCCCGAGAACTGTCATCCCCGAATCTCTCCGAGGGGAAATTTCACAGCAGCATCATTATCCCCCCTAATCCGGCCATATGGGAGTCAGATTTACCACAACTAGGCTGAAAGATTTATATTGGTGGCCTACCTTATATAAGGAAGGGGCAGAATTGATAAAGAACTGCTTTTCGTGAAATCTGAGAAGCCCAGACGGGAAAAAAAAGAGAACCGCTGCAGGTAATCCCGGCGACTGACGGGCCATTTGATTTCGTGGCCTTGAACATAGTTGACCCACTTCCGAGAACCATTAATGGAGAGAAATATATCCTATCCGTCCTTGACTACTCTCATTATTTTGAAATGGTACCTCATCCCGACCAAACTGCCGAGACAGTGGCGTCTGCTTTCGTGCGGCGGTGGGTTTTTAAGTATGGCGTTCCGGACTTAGGGGTGCTTTCGGACCAACGACTAATTTACCTCGGAACTGTTTGCGAATGATTGTGAGCTGCTGAAAATCACGAAATTGAGGATCTCAGCATTTCGTCCAGAGACCAATGGCCGCCTCGAACGTGTTCATCGCACGATAGCGCTAATTATTAGTCATTATGTGAACTGTCACCACTCAGACTGGAACTAATGGCTCCCGTATGCAGTCGCGGCCTATAATTCCAGCGAACATTCGAGTACTGATCATACCCCTCACCAAGGTATTTTCGGATATCCGATGCGGTCGCCCTTTGAGCGCGTAGGCTGTAAGATTCAGGGTCAAGGGTTAAGGTACGTTGCCAACTTGAATAATAAATTGAAAGTGATGTGGGACTTATGTAGAAAAAATCATGCTCAGGAACAGCGACGACAGGCGTGGCAATATAATAAGAATGCAAAGGACGTTACTAATGATCGTGGGAAATTGGACTATTTAAACAATTCGCTCGCGAGAATGAGGCAAGCTAAAAAGTTTCGCAAGCCATGGATTTTGCAAGCCCTTTGAGATAATTATAGTCCTCCCATAAGTGAATATGAAGCTACAACTCCCTAATAGGAACATCGTAGTGCATCAAAACCGTTTGAAGATCTACCTCAGCCGCGAAGTGCCCCCCACCTAACCCCCTGCCACTTGGAGACGACGTGGAAGACCACGAAAACTTCCGCCAACCGCCAATGAATGCGGAGGGTGAGCAATTCTAGGATAGGCCTTTCGCCCCTCTCCTGGCATTTTTTGGGGAGGAGGCTGACGTTGCGGAATGCACTCCACCCCGACCGCAGAGAATGAGAGCATTAGAAAAGGAGAGAATCCGCGGGAAAGGAAGAGAGTTCGTCACCAGATCGCGAGGATCACCCGGAGTCGACACTCGACGACATTCGCTCTCCTTATTGCCTTCGCTCAAGAGCAGCTGACCGGCGAGAGAAAAGGAACACATCGCCAGACCTTATCTCCGGCAGAAGCATACAGCGCGGTGCCCGACCCAGCTGGGCAGGGGGGAGAAGATGTGTCTCCGCCCCTCCAAGCCATCCCTACGGTTTCAGATCCACTTAACTCACTGAGAAACGATATCGGCAAAGTGCAGACAAACAGCTCGGACAAAGGTAATGTATTAATCTCCTTCTTCCAAAGCGTGTTCACCAAGTCTTCGCAGAATACATCCGTGGCGCTTGACGATCATTACCGGCAAACGATAAAACCTATTAATATGTGTGCTCTCGGAAGAGATAATTTGTCAAAATCACTCACAATCAGTCCAAATAAGTCACCCGGTCCTGAAGGAATTCCTTCCCGCGTGTATACTTGCAGATGATATCAGCGTAAAATGAGAGTATATACTTTGAATATCAATCAAGGAATACGTAGTACTCAAAGACTGGAAAATTTCCAATATAATGCTCATATTTAAATGCAGTGATAAAGAACAGCCATTGAGTTACTGACCGATATTCATCATACATTAACATACATACATAAAAGAAAATTGATGCGACATTAGATAGTGATCAGTACGGCTTCAGACCAGGAAAAGGCATTCGAGAGGCAATTTTAGCATTGCGACAAATCCTAGAGAGGAGACTAGTAATTAACAGGAAAACTTATATAGCTTTCGTTGATTTGGAAAAGGCTTTTGACCATGTTGACTGGAGATTCCTGTTCCAAGCAATGTGTAAAATAGGGTTGGATTGGGGAAATAAAGGATTGATTTTAAACCTCTACAAAAACCAACTAGTGACTTCAACAGCCTCCCTAATTTAGTTTTCTATGGAGCAAGTTTCTCCGACTAAACTCACCGCATTCCAGCCCGATCTCACGGTCGATTCCAAACCAACCGGCGTTAAATAACGATCATCAATTTTTATGACATTTTCCTTAAAGTCCAACACTACTTTACATCTAGTCAACCAGTCGACACCTAAAATAATAGGTTTGATCAAGTTTTTGACCGCTAATAAGGGCACTTCAAATTCGTTTTCGCCGATAGTAAGCGTCAGGAAGACTTGTTTCGTTATGGCGGAGGATTTCCTTCAATTGGCACAAACCAAATAAGACTTATTTATGGGTAGTGTGGGAATTTCCCCACTCTGAAATTTTATTAACAAATACAATTCCTCATCACTAGCAGAAATCTGACTACCAGAGTTGAGAAGCGCACATGTAGGAACCTTGTGAGAAAGTAATTTTATTTCAGGAACAGTTCTCCTCATCTGAATCATCTCCCTTTTTACATCGCCATACAATAAATCTACCAGCGGGTCATCGTCTACAACGTAAGTGGCAATCATCCCAGTTACTTCTATATTTTCGTTGGAAAGAAAGGAGCCACTCCTCTCCAACTCTTCTAGTTTAAACTCCCATTCGACGAGCAAGGTAATTCCGTGGAAGATACGGCCTGGGCGGAAGAGCGGTTAGGCCTGAAAGTGGGTGTATCACGATTGACTCTTATCTCGCCCCTTGTCTGTTCGGTGGGTACGGGTGGAGGTGGAACATGAAAAGGACCTCAATTCGAATAAGGCAAATTTCCGTTGCGAGAACGAACGGATGCATTGTACGTCTCATTCCGCCGCGACACATCACGCGTCATCTCGGTCTCGTTTACTGGCCGATTTTGCGCAATATTACCTTCATTTATCTCATCGTAATATCCCAATAGTTCCATTTACTTGTCTTTTTTAGTTCCAGCACTTCGCAGCATTAATTGCGTAGGTGGTGGAAATTGTCGATTTAATATCAAAAGAAGTTCCTTGTCTGGAATAGGTGGTTTGCATATCCTGCCTGCGGCGATCTTTTCTATAACATAACTCCACATCCTATCATTTCGTGAACGCGGATACGCTCCAGTCATAACCTTCACTCTATGTTCGTATTTTGTCGTGTCATTCCAAAAATAGTTCAATAATGTATCCTTTAACGCAATAATGTCATCAAGAAACGGAAAGGATTCCACCCACATCTTAGCATATCCCTCCAGCATCGTTAAGAATGCCTGTGATTGAATCTCTGCGGAGACCCTGACTAACAAGAAATAGTTTTCTACTTCGCGCATAAATCGTACCGGATTATTCAACTGATTGTCCCTGAATTTAGGTTTTACAATTTCTTCTACGTGAACCCTACTCATCGGCGCAGTCACTTGCCCCATACTAATTCCATGCATTTTTCTTTCTATTTGCTGAGAGCGACCCATGGTCACATGATATCCACTTTGAGACTCCCTTACTTGGGCTCTTACCTGCGTGACTTTCACCTGGACACCCTCAATCTCTCGTCTTACTTCTCGAATGCCACCTTCTGAGTCAACCTTGGTCGCTTCTGTGTAATCTCGCACTTCTCCAGTGTTTTACTCCAAACTCTCTATGCGAGTTTTAAAACTAGCCAATTGCACATTCAACATTTGCTTAACTTCGTCACTCTCGGCTCCTTCTAATCTATCCTTTTCTTCCCCCTCAATTTTCTCTAATCTTTCCTTTTCTTCTCTCTCCACTTTCTCTTTCTGCATATACTGCAATAACATACCAATCGACATTGACTCTTGCTTGGACTCCGAGTCCGCCAGTGACAATTCCATCAGCTTTTCTGACCATTCGCGCCTTGCTTTCGGCGTTTCTTCCATAGCTGAACTAGCGGCTGTCACAAATTGTTTAAAAGAGCTACTTTCGGCCTCCTCTTTATCACACTCCGAATAAGGATTGGTTGTTCTTTACTCAGTAAAAGAATTCTTTAAACCCTCCATTTCTGTTCACACACCATAAAATAATACAAACTCTAATCAACACAATTATCTCTAACTTCGTAACTTAATATGCCCAACGTCGCGACTGCATCAAAATAAAACACCTAAATTCAAAATGAACTCGGAAGAAGCTAATACCAGTCCTATCAGATCCTGGTCACGACACCAAATTATGTAATGGTTCACCTTGTCCCGAGGAGGGGGATCTATCTAAGAAGGTTCCGATAAAGAACAAGCTGAACTTCTTCCTCAAATGGGCGGTGGAAGTAAGTGAAGTGCACCACAACTACTAAACCCTTACGACTTCCGATCAACGCCTCCTCCTGGCTCGCCGTGAGATACATTGAGCGACATTGAAAATGAATTACCCACGCCGTGAAACCTGGGACCATGAACGTAGAACAGCCAATAAAAATAATCGTATCATCACGAAAACACAATTTAATAATCACTTAACAGTCATATCATATGCGGTGATGCAGCCTGATGAGGTGAAGGATGAGATGGAAAAAAAACATATCATGAATAACGGATGAAATGAACATTTATGAGAAATAGTGAATATTATTGTGACCGCAAACAACAAAAAATGGAAATGATTATGCTGAAGCTAGATGATTTTACAATAGCATGTCTCGGCTCCGAGCATGGTTCACCGGGATACAAAGAAAAAATCGACCAAGTTACATTGAGTGCAATTAATTGATTTCATATTCCCCTTTTGACAGTTAATGTGTTTAAGTCTACAATTTGTGGATCATTGACCTAGGTAATTTTGCTTCACCATTCAGTTAACAAAATTATTCCGTCTGTAATGAGTGACGACATATTCAAGCGACGGGAGACCGAGAGATTACAATTCCACTAACAGAGAGAAATCTCTGATATAAATGCTGTTGACAATGGGCACTTGAAACGACCACCACGTAAAACAAACGTTCAGCGGGAAGCTCACTGGTTCCGGGTTTTCTTTGCTTACGTGATGTTGGCAGGTACAGGCAACGGTTGTGGATTGTCAGGTCACACAGTCGGCTGGAAACTTCCGTACTCCGCCTCAAAATCTCACTGACAGCTTACTGTCACGTTGAGAATCTTGTTGCTGCCACAGTAATTTCGCCGATCGGCCCAACCTCTGCCTCGGTGGTTCTCATCCGGTGCTATTTAGTGGATTCACTTCCGCTCTCGCTCTCCTTCACCACATCACTCACTCTAATAATCCCCCCTTTCTTTTTTGCACAACTCCCACACCCCATTATATACCAAAAAAACATTTGACACACGAAAATTTAATACACACGCCTCTATCGGAGTCGTAAGCAACCATTCCGGCGCGCGGCAATTAAACCCCCAAACACAAAACACACCAAATCATTTTCATAACGAAATGTATATATATCCGCCTTTAGAGCGATTGCTTGCGCTTTACGGCATCCAATTTCCAGGCCTCTCTGTTTTCCCAATCTCCTTCTTGCAGGTTTCTCTCCGCCATGGCTTTGGCTATTCCGCTTCTCCATGAGTTAGGTGGCCTTCCTCTCTTTCTCCTTTCATACAGTTTCCACTCCATTATGGTGCAAGGCAGTCTTTCTTTGAGCATCGTCTGAACATGTCCGTACCACAGCAGTTGATTTGACTTGATTTCGTCCAGAATGATTGTTGTCATTTTCATTATTTCTCGAGTTGTCTCATTTCTTACTCTATCAAGCCTGGATTTTTCGGCTGCCCTTCTGAGGAAGTCTATTTCTGTAGCTACAAGTTTCTTTTCGTCACTCACATTCATTTGCCATATTTCTCTTCCATATGTAAGTATAATTTTAAATATGATGTTGTATGTGTATCTTTTATTTCTATTTGATATGTATTAACACCATAGTATTGAATTTAACATATTAAATGTTGCTCTACCTTCATTGATTCTATCTTTTATTGTTTCTGCGCTCCTTCCTCTGCTGTGTATTTTTATGCCTAAATAGTCATATGAATCACAGGCCTCTACTATTTCATTGCTATCCTCTAGCATAATGTCTTTATTTCTTCCTCCAATACACATATACTTAGTTTTTTGCATGTTTATGTCAAATCCCCAAGCACTATACGCTTCTATTAGCTTTCTAAACATAAAGTTAATATCATCTCTGTCTTGGGCTAGAATTACATGGTCATCTGCACAATGTAGTGTGTATATGGTCTTGTCTCCTGCAGGCAAGCCCATGTTTGCGCATTGTCTTTTTTTCTATTGTTGAAGAGCACCGTCGAGATGTATTCTGAATAGGCTAGGTGAAGGACAGCATCCTTGTCTTAGCCCTTCATTTGTTTTAAATGGTTTTCCTAGATTGTTTCTCACTGTCACTTGAGCTGTAGATTCTGCATAAAGTTTCTGTATTGCCCTTATGATACATTTATTTATGTTTGCTGTCTCAAGTACCTCCCATAGGTTTTTCAAAGGTACGCTGTCATAAGCTTTTGTAATATCAATGAATATGAAATACACTTCTCGGTCAGTAGCTCTCCTTTTTTTCTATTTTTTGTGTCAAGCAAAAAGCGTTATCTATTGTGGAGCGTCCTGTCCTAATTTTGGATTGTTCTTCACTTTCAAATCACCCATACTCTTCATCAATGAGCTGCGTCAATATTCTACCGTATATTCTATTTAATGTGCTGGTGATTGCTATACCCCTATAGTTTTTTGGCTGGTCTTTTGGGCCTTTCCCGTAAATTGATACTATCCATGATTTTTTCCAGTCATTTGGGGGGTTTTTCCCGCTTAAGTATCTATTTATTAACGTCGTTAGTAGGTAGAGTAATTTTTAGTGGTGCTTTAACCAACTAAATGCAAATATTTTCCGGTCCAGGCGAGGTACCAGTCTTCATTTTTCTGATGGTCTTCAGTACGTCTTCCCCGGAGATTTTTAATTTTTCTTCGTGAGTCTCATAGGTATTTCTTATCGTTTCCATGTATTGTGGTATATTTTCTTGGAGCAGATCTTGGTAGTAGCTACTTAACCTGTCTGTTGGTATAATTCTTAGAAAATGTCCATTTCTCTTCTGTTTTCGTAGGATTTTTAGTACCTTCCATGCCTCCCTTGATTCTTTCCCTCCTACATAGCTATCTATTCTTTTACATACTTCGTCCCACTTTTCATTTTTATTTCGCAATACCTCTCTTCCAAATTTTGCCTGGACTTCCTTATACTGCATTCTATCTTCAATCCAATTTGAGTTAATCCATTTACTTGTAAAGCTCTTGTTTGGCTTGTTTTAAACTTTCTAAATCTTCATTCCACCAGCTTTCGTGATTCGTTGTATATTTCACTCTCATTTCCAAAGCTTCTTTAGCTGCCGTGTGAATAGCTTTCACAAGAAGACCATGTAACTCTTCTGCGGATTTATTCGTCACATCTATATTTAGTATATTGTCTAACCTGTTTCGCTACAAGGTTCGCACGCTTTCTTGATTCAGACTTTCTAAATTATATTGTGCTGTAAGAGCTTTATCAGGGGCTTCGTGTTTATGTTTATTACTTCTGTCCTTTGCTATCTGTGGACACAAAATTTTTGCTTTTAAAAGGTAATGATCACTTCCACAGTCCACACCTCTGTATACTCGAACGTCTTGCGCTTTCATAATAACATCTCGTTAGTGTTGGAGGAAAAATCAAAGCGTCTGGACAAACCACTATTTTGGTCGGATGGGCTAGTTGTTTCCCCACGAGACATTCACTAACTGCTGCAGAACAGAAAACTTATATACGGTACGGGTATCTCATGGTAGAGAGTAAAATATAAAGACACGTAATGTCTGCTTCACCATCAATTTGCCATTCTCAGGTATGCAAATTGATCATTCAATGTGAAATAGGCCATGAGCAAATAAGAGCAATAGTGTTTAACTTCATGCATTGGGGAATTTAACTGCATAGCCGTGGCAATTGAAGAAGCGTTAATTTTTTAGCAATTTTACCCCAATTATACGCATGAATTAATATAGATTATAACTATTTCATATTGTGTTAAGCTATTACTACCTGAAATAAATGCCCAAGAGTCAATGAAAGTCACTTGAAATATCCGATGCGTAATCACAAAGAAGAGCGAGCTGGTAAGAACTTACATTAAAATTACCAGAGACGAGTTGAAATCCTAGTAAAACAATCATGTACTGTATGCATTACGGTATTAGGCAGCGCCATAGGGGTAGTAAAAAAATAAGCCTTTATCACTCTCAAAAAGCCAATGTAGCTTTACTGGCTAAATGTATTATGCTAAACAGGGTTAAGTTATTGAATTTAAATTTTATTAATATAGATATCTTGTAGTCAGAGCTCATTTTTCAACATCTGTCATGTAAATACACAATCGCTATTGGCACACATCGATGCGTTCCACTATCATTTCAATAAATGCAACTTTCATGTAATAGGAGTTTCTGAAACTTGGCTAAATCCTGATGAGTCATCCAGCTTTGTGCATGTGGTTGGTTATCCCTTCGTCCGTAATGACAGAAAGGGTGGGGATGTTAGTATTTTCATACATGAGAGTCTGAAGCACAACGTTATCAAAGATTCCGATCACTCTTCTTATAAACCTGAATTTCTCGGTGTGGAAATATTCGGTATAAATGGAAAGCCACTATTTGCGGTTATATGGGCCTCCAAAAATTGGATATTTGAGACAGACCTTCGAGCTTGTGCTCTTCAATTTCCTCCTGGTATATGAAAATGCCGTAATCTGTGGCGATTTCAATTTGGATATGATGAAGCAGTCAAATTATAGTGAATATATACGAGATCAAGTCTACAATAGCAATCCGTATGTGGGCCCCTTCAAACCCACCAACAATTTACCTAATAGCAGCACATAATTGGACTTAATTATAATTAATGACACTTCGAAACTGAACGAAAATTCACAGTACTGAGCGCCTTTTTTGTCGGAGTATGACTTGATCTCCATTAATTATCAGTTTCGATTACCTGAGGATACTCCTCAGAAGTTGTTCCTCAGAGACTTAACATTTCAACCTGATTGGTTTTCAAAACGATTTTCATGCTCTTGGTCCCAGTTTTTCCTCTACAAGCAGTGGACAGGAAAGTTGAAATTTTCAAGTCTCACTTTCTTCGTGTTCTCAACATTCATGCACTGATAAGAAAAATAATAAGCCCAAAATATAAACCGGCCACTAGGATAACTAGAGACATAAAATATATAATGGCTGAAAGAGACCAGCTGCGCCGAATATCTAGACGTACAAACATCTCCCTCTTACACGAATAGCATAAGCAGTTAAGAAATCGTGTTAAGCAACTCATAAGAAATTCCAAATATAAATATTATACAGTATTTTTCTAATAAATTGGATGCCAAGTTCACTTGGAATGAAATCCGTCGTTTTGGTTCTGAGAGCCACGTCGGGCAGATAATAGTATTAACGTTTCTCTTAATGAACATTTTCTAAATTCATCTTCTACTGTTATTCATACCCCTATGGAACAATTGAATTCCCATTTCCATCCCACGGATCGTAATCTTACGGTTCTTATACGATCTCAAGGCTTTAACGATGAAAGATTATACTTTACACATTTCACTCCCGAGTTACATCTTCGTTGCATAAGGATGATAAAAACTTATGCCAAAGGTGTGGATAAAATCATTATAAAATTCATTAACGCTACACTCCCTGCTATTTTACCTATGCTATTGAATATCTACAACTGCTCATAAAATTATTCAGCATTTCCAGATCTCTGGAAATCAGCTCTTATTCTTCCCATTAAGATTATCACTATTTTAAAAGATATGCCTAATTTCCGAACCATTTCTATGCTCTTTTCCCTTTCAAAGCCTCTTGAGCGCCATGTGTACAATAAAGCAGTGTCACACCTTTCACGGATAAGTTTTATTGATGAATATCAACCACGATTTCTAAAATGGTATAGTACTCAGACGGCGCTCATTAATATTACTGATGACATTGGGTCATCAATCGACAAAAAAAGATTCACTCTAATGGTGTTTTTTAACTTCTCTAAGGCATTTGATTCGGTGAATCCCAGCACACTACTTTCTCGATTGGGCTGTATGAGACTCTCACAGTCTCCTTTGCTATTGTTTAAATCATATCTCTCCTAGTGCCAGCAATCAGTAAAAGGTTCTGAGAGAAAGAAATCCTCCTTCGTCTCAGTTACATATGGCGTAGCACAGGGATCTATTCTCGGTCCTTTGTTATTTACAATTTTCATAAGACCTTTGCCAAACGTGGTCTCTAACTGTCGTCACCTCTTTTATGCAGGCGATTTGTAAAGTTACTACAGTTGTTATCCTCATGAAATACAATATGGAATAGAAGTAGTTCACAAAAACATTCAAGCAATATGCAACTAGTGTTCTGAAAATTTTCTCACGCTAAATGCCAAAAATATTAAAGCCATCATAATTGGTAGCTCACGGTATATTAATTAAATGGACATTGACCTGTTACCAAAACTCTGTGTAAACGGTGTTGAAATCGATTATTCGCACTCAGTAACAAGCCTTGGCATAACTCTAAATCGCACTCTAACATGGCCTGAACACATTAAATCCATTTCCAATAAAGTACATAAAATATTATATTCGATAAAGTAATTAAAGGATCTAATTCCAATTTCTCTAAGAATAAAATTAGTTAATGCCTTCATAATGCCTTATATTGTCTACTGTTCTCTCGTTTTTTTCGACATTTCTATAGAACTAAATCCAAAACTACGAAGGTGACTAAACTGTGGAATAAGATTCACATTTAATACTCCTGTTGATAAACACATCATACCATGTTATGATGCACTCAGATAGTTGAATATTGATATGTGACAGGAATATCAAACATATGTGTTCATGTATAAACTGATCAACACTAAGTGTCCCAGATACTTGTATGATAAAGTAATTTTTAACGTTAATTTGCAGAAAAGTTTCACAAGAAATACAGAGCTATTATTAATCCCATATTTCCGCACTACAGTGTAAGTTTGATTGTTTTACGTAACATCTTGTAGGCTTTGGAATTCCTTACCGCAAGAAATTAGGTCATCAATGAATATTAATTTGTTTTAGAAGCGGCTCTACACATATTTTATGCAATAAACCACCATGTATATCAATGTTATAAGTATGTTATGCATCTATTTTAACACAGATGAGCGAATCAGTTCATTTTGTACATACGTATATATCCATTACCTATATGTATTCAGGATTTGTATATCACCAGACCTCATTTTTGTTTTTGCAATTACTAAATTGTGTTCAACATTTGGCAGCTAGTGCTTGAAAGCTGTTTACCGTTATGTCAAAACGATGCCAGAGCAACCTTCTGCTGTTAAATTACCATTGCAAATGAGACTAAATCATTTTTTTTAACTCTGTAAATTTTCCAGGGGACAGAATGTACCAGAGCTTTATATATATATATATATATATATATATATATATATATATATATATATATATATATATATATATATATATATATATATATATATATATATATATATATATATATATACACACGATGTGGTGGATAGGATGGAGGAGATAGACACACAAAAAAAAGAGACGATCACACTTACATCGCTAGCTTTCGGAACTAGTCCGTCTTCAAGGCGTATCACGGAGATTTGTTCCGTGATACGCCTTGAAGACGGACTAGTTCCGAAAGCTAGCGATGTAAGTGTGATCGTCTCTTTTTTTCTGTGTGTCTATCTCCTCCATCCTATCCACATCGTGTGTTCATCGCCGCATGGCTGACTCCAATCCATCAACGTATTTATATATATATATATAAAAATTACATGCACCTTATATATATATATATATTTACTTATATTTATTTATTTATATATTTATTATATATATATATATATATATATATATATATATATATATATATATATATATATATATATATATATATATATATATATATATATGTATATATATAAATATTTATGTGTATATATATATATATATATACACATAAATATTTATAGAGAAAGGTAGAAAGAAAGTGGATAGGAACACATAAAATGAACGAACACAGTGGTGGTGTGAAGATGTAAAGATGGCCGATTCCAAGCAGAAAAAATTCGACTGGACCGGGAATCGAACCACGGACCTTTGGATATCGCGTCCACTGCTCAACCACCGAGCTACCCAGTCTACAAAGAATCAACTGGAATCGGCGGGGTTTATATGAACAAACACTCCCCAAGGCATGACCCATGAGAGCGGCCAGTAGATGGCGCGCGGGCAGCTTTTCACCCACCGGCAGAGAGAGAATGACATACACAGAAGGCGAAATGAAAGAATAACTCAAGCACACAGACAGTGGTGAAAGATATAGAACAGGCGTTTCGGGGTACGCTAACCCAAGTAGGAAATGACCCGTTCAGGGCATACAATCGTTCACTCATTCACTCAGACCGCACAGCGGCAAATACTCACGTAAATATTTATACAGAAAGGTAGAAAGAAAGTGGATAGGAACACATAAAATGAACGAACACAGTGGTAATTTGATGATATACTGATCTAGATACTAAAGTATACAGCGGTGTGGGTTGGAATGGTCGCGAATGAGAAATCCTCATTGAGTTGTCAGGGAAATTTCTCTAAGTATGACAGAGAAATGAAGATGGTACTTATCAAACGCCTGAATGATACGTTGCGCAAAATACTCCTGGAGTAGTGAAGTGAGTAATGGACTTATCTCATGAATCGCATTTGCGAATGTTCTAACAGGTAATACGAGGACGTCTGCTTTCGCCAGCTGACCAAGAAGCAACGTTAAACATCTGAGTATGAGGCGCCTTCGGAATTAATTACTGTTTAATTACGGCAGAATAATCTTCCTTTCCTTATTAAAACTATAATTATTATTTAAATTTATAAAAAGTATATTCATGAAAATGAGCTCAGCACATGAATTAAGCATATAATATGGTTATAATGTTCTCAGACAGATCAATCACGTTGAAAATAAACCTTTAAAGCCTCTTTAGAACTACCAGTCTAACATAATTGGATAAAGAGAATATGAAGAAAGACGTGCTACAACAACGGAAACCAAAGCATATAGGTAAAATTCTTATCTCGTTTAATTAACTCTAAATATGGAACTAATTCTTTCGCGGGTGCGCTGTCTTTTCTTTCAGATAAACTCTTCATAACGATAGTCCAACTGTTTTCGTAGAAATATTATTGTTAGGAAACTTATTTGTAGCTAAATTTCTTGGATACCTAAAACTAAAAGCCCAACTAAAATTGATAATTATCAACGAATATATAATGTGTAATACTGAGTGGTTTGGAATAACTTGAATGGTTCGGCATGAACATGAAAAGTTAGAAGCCGGTAAGATTCCGTGATCCAGAGAAATCTTATTCTCAGCCCAATGTCTTTTCTCTTGGACGGAGTGGTTGCCCTATTCCCTTCTGCCTACAGGCGATCTCATCCTATGCCAAAGAAATATCCCCCAAGCCTTGACCTGCCCATTTCAGGCGCTTCGGGTTTCGCAAAAGGCATGCCTGCCAGCGTATGATTGCCTCAAGCTTATCCACTGAAATTGAATCGGCGCCCATGATTTACCCCAACCAATGACGGAGCAAATTTATTTCCTCAGCAAAGTGAATACATTTATCACTCTAAAGACAGGAGTGGTTCAGTGCAAAAGAATGAAAGCACATGCACGGACAAACATGATGGCATGTCCACATTTTATGAAAGCACGATATGAATGCCAAATGCATTTGATGTTGATTTTGGAAGCTCAATAAAGATTTGCACTTGAGATGAGCATCATTTCCGTCTTGATACTTGTAAGAAATAAAACAAAAAATACTGTCTAAGAGTAATTAAAATGAGGATAGAGTTTGTTTATCTAAAGGGTAGAAAGAGCCATAGAATAAATAGCTTATCAGGCCGCAAGTTTATATAAGCTGAAAATGAATGTGTTTGCAAGAGCGTTTGAGAAAGCTAAGGTGAAATATGCGACGGAGCAAGCGGATACGTACTGACAAGCTTCTCTAAAATATGATTAGCCACCAGGTGATTGTTCTGCAGAAAATTTCAAGGGAGAAAAATCTAGGCATTGGGTTTACTTCCTCATTTTACGCAAAAAATAATACCATCACGACCTGCTAACTTATTTTCCTTCAGCAACCAGAAGGCGTTTTTATCGCCTCTAAATAATTTAATTTTTGTATGTTTTGTTTCCAATACTCTTTCCAGATACCAGGGAGCGCTGTCGTGCTCCCTGTCTCCTGTCTCTCGCGAAAAGTGTCAGGAGCGCGACAGCGCTCCTCCTGCAAAGTCACTCTAAGATGCTGGTATTTCACTGATTGTTCACAGATGGCACCTAAATGCAGATTACTTACGAAGCTTAACCCTTTCGCTACGGTCAAACTGCAGAGACTCTCCAGTCCCTATGCGGCGAAAAAGTGGACGGTTATTTACGTCGGCACCG
Source organism: Ceriagrion tenellum (assembly GCA_963169105.1). Lineage (NCBI taxonomy): Eukaryota > Metazoa > Arthropoda > Insecta > Odonata > Coenagrionidae > Ceriagrion > Ceriagrion tenellum. The sequence goes on from OY720638.1 coordinate 3,847,345, forward strand.
AAAGTATTGTTCTCGTTGCACCTGCAACTCAATAGTCACTCACGTTCCCGGGAAGGGATTAGTATAATGTATAACAATGAACTAGGCGAATGGCATTCGCAGAAAAAGAGAAACTTCAGTGTGGGTAGGAACGGTAAGAACTCTACCTCTTGCCAATGGAACGTAAAAGCTACGTTCACAGCAGTCAAGCGGGCGAACGTAGCTGCTACGTTCACAGCAGCAAAAATGCTACGGCAATTTTAGCATAGTACCGAGAATATCGGTTGGCACTCAAAGGGTTACTTACTGTAATGTTCTTTAACTATTCATCGGTGATATATTTTTAAGTTAATTGATGTATAAACTCGTGAAGAGTCTCCTGACAATGATCAGTAAAATTATTTATTTTATTTGGCATTTCATGAGAATTAATGAGATTGACAGGAGCTTGATTGATGTCCATATTTAAAATCCAAATTAAATGTTGACCAATAACGCCTCAGGGACAAATCTCCCACGCATAAATATTTTTAACTGTGACTTACGGTGAAAATCAAGGGCACAACTTCACGATTGATAGAGCCATGATCCTACCGGTTCTTGGCCTTGGTCATGAAATTCAATACATACCAAAGGGAAATATAGAAAAAAGAGAACCATTCTGAAAGTAGTTAGAGGTAGAGTAATATACTAATAAGAATTAAATGTCTGCAACGTTTATATCTCTCTCCATTACAATGTGCGGTGCACGTGGTTTATCTGAACGTTCCATGGGTTCTTAAGGTTCATTAATAAATATCCTAATGATCTCGGCCAAAGTAGGTGTTAATATGTGGTTACAAAGACAGGTGTTTCGGCTCTCGCCGCAGGATTACAACTTCCGTCCCCGGTTTGCAAGCTTTCGCTTATACCCAGGGACTTGGAAGAGGTGGAAGGAAGGGATGGGTAGGGAAGGTTAGCGGAACCGCAGCCCCTTCGAGGCCGACACCAATGAGGCGGATAGAGGTCAAAAGGACCTCTATTGGGCCTCCGCCTCCCCGAAGTGCTCGTATTAGTTTGGTTACCCCAAACAACAGGGACGAGTTACCGTCGGCTTCGCTTTCGCGAAAAACCTACCACACATCTCTGCGAAACGAGAGAGCCCGTGGCCCAAATATTTGGGATGGGGTGTCTCTCTGACTCACTTTCCGGGTTGACGCCGTGTGGTCTGCCGGAGTACGTCCTCGAGGCGGGGATCACCGGACCCATGGAGGGTCAAATTGGACCAATTCAGGTCAAAGTGTGAGTACATCCCACCTCTCAGTAGTCCTCGTCAACCCCTGGTTACGAAGACAGTTGCCACCAGAGACCGCCACTGCATGTCGCCGCCATCTTGGATTTAGACAAAAGACGAACGAAATTTGAATGATGTTCCGTCGCGCCGCCCGCGCCCGTCCGCCCCTCCCCTCCTCCGCCCCTACGCCGCCTCTACCCCGCCCCCGTCCCGCCTGGCCTCGCATGGAGAGATAAGACGCCATATGGCGGCGTTGCGAGAGAACTTTTTTTTCGACATCAGTGAATTATTAAAAAAAAAAAAAACTCGAGTGGTATGGTGGATTAGTCACTATCTCCGAGTGATTCGTTCGCGTCTCGCAATTTGCGTGTTGAAGCTCTCTCTGTGAGAGAATTTTATTTTATTACAGCATTAGTGAATTATTTTTGTAAAAACTCCTTTTGCAAGTGCCTCTCCATCTCTCTTTCATGCATATGTGGATTGATAAGACAGCCTTTTAAAAGGCTGTATATATCGGTTAAGCTTTATATATCGTTTTTTTGGCTTCGTTTTATTGGAATCGGCTATTGATCGGTTATTCGTACATATGTCGGTTTGGCTATTTCTTCAGCTTTTATTTCAGCTTTTAATATCGACTTTAGGTTTTTTTCTGTTTGTCGCAAGAACTTTTTTTTGCATTCCACTCGGTATAATGGATTTTTTCATTTCCCATACCATAAACAATTATTCTTCTTCTTGGTAGGAGAAAGGCCATACAAATCGATTTGAATTCTTTTGCAAACGGTAATGTATGGCCTCTTCATTGGATATTTTCGTATAATTGTCCATCGATAGAGATATTGAACATCTCATTACTTCGGTCACTATCTTACAAATCGAGAACGGTGCATCCCCGTATTTCACAACCAACTGTGGTGGTCAACTGCCTTCACATGCGAAATTAACATGGGTTAGTCGGTAATCCCATAAATATTTAGTAAGAGTTCTTGGCAGCTCCAACTCTTTAAATATATCTTTATATCTCTTTAGCCACACATTTGTTCTCACTCCCTTTTTGTGCGCTTTACTTAGCTGAATATTAACTGCTATTGCACACAAAGCCTTTAAACTGAGCGGATAATAATGCTTCACAGTACAACTTGCGTAATATGACAACTCGATGCTGCTGAGATCAATTGGAGAGTAACGAGCGGGATTGCTTTTCACGCGAGAGAAAGGAGCTAAGGGGTGGAGGGAGAGTTGATTGCGTCATTGACAATACACATGCGGGAACATACACTAGCTAGAATAAGCTTCACTCCAGCTAGAGGAAATAAGGGGAAAGTTTAGGAAAGGAGAGTCCTCGTTAAACTCTCGCACCATGAACCCGACGGGCGTCTTGTCATTCGTCCGCAACAGAGAAATTGAGGGACTTCTTAAGACACCGAATGTTAGAAATAGTCAACAATACAGAGAAATGCTGTTTGCCTCACGAATTCGACAAAGACATACTCAGACATAATACGTCTCGCTGATAAACCGAGCGAATTAATACAGTATTCTTAGTTGTATTACAAGCCAGATTTTAGCACGAATGATACGATGCGCACCTCATAGTACCACATCTAGGCAGCGACAATGACAGAATAACTTGCAAACCTAATACCGAGGAGAAATACATTCCTTTATCAAAGTAAGTTTATTCACGCTTCTCATTCCGATTTACCGATACCTTCAGATTTTTAGGGACTTCACTCTCAAAATTGGTTGACTCAATTCCTCGCAACAATTTGCATCAAACTGCTCACATCTTTGGCGATAAAATCGAGCTAATCACACGCAAGGGTGTTTTTCCATACGAATACGTTGACTCTTGGGAAAACTCGACGATAAATCGTTGCCGCCGAAATCTGATTTCTTCAGCTCTCTGAAGCTAGACGATGTAAGTTACTCCGATTGTGAATTTTCCGAGAGAGTATGGAATGAATTCGAGTGCAAGTCTCTAGGTGAATATTCCGATTTGTATTTTAAAACTGATGTCCTTCACCTGGCCAATGTATTTGAAAATTTCAGAAATACTTGCATGGAAGCGTATGGATTACACGCTGCGGGGTATTTTACAATGCCAGGCCTTTCACTCAATACAATGCTTAAATACACAGGGGTCACGATTGAACTGTTAACCGATTACGATATGATACTAATGATGGAGAAAGGCATTCGCGGGGGCATAAGCCAGTGTGCTAAATGATACGCAGAAGCCAACAATAGGTACGTTAATCAGTGTAATCCCGATCAGGAATCAATATACTTAGCATAAGTAGACGTAAATAATTTGATTGGCTTTGCATTGACCCAGAGTCTTCCAAAGTCAGGATTTCGATAGATTGACACGTAATGTCAATATCAGACGACTCGCCCAAGGGATATGTTTTAGAAGTGGATCTTGAATATGAGAAGACACTGCATGAACTACACAACCATTTACCGTTTTGCTCCGAGAATGTAACTCCACCGAATGGAAAGCATAAGAAGTTAATGACGACACTAACCGAAAAAGAGCGGTACGAAATTCACTACAGAGCTCTCAAACAAGCATTGACAGCAGGCCTTAAATTGAAAAAAAATTCACTGACAAGGAACATTCACGAAGTGTTACGCCCCGATTTGATTCATACCCCGCAGGTTCGTAGATTAGAGTGAAAAAATGAAATCTATGAAATCTTACGTGCCCTCGTGGCCTACGAGCCGAGATATTAGCGATTAAAATCAGCGAAATCGCAACCCGGGCCTCACGCTGTGACGTCACGTTCGCCGTCTCTACGAAGTAGCCGCCCCGCGAGAGGGAGCTGTTCCCTGCCGGCGACGCTCGGCGGACGGCGGCGGATCGACAGCGGTCGACATTCGTCTCTGGGGATGACAATACGCAGAATTCTCTGTCTCTCCGTTGTTTCCTATTAGCCTCTCTGTATTCTCCCTTTGTTTTCATCATTCTGGGACGATGGAACCACAGCTATCGGATAGATCCTGGGCCTCGTCAACGAGTGACTCAAACGGACGAATTGCCTTCGCTCAACAATCTTATCGTCCCGTGATGAACAAGGAAAACGTGTTGCGATGTACTTTTCGGATTAACGATGGCCACGAGGGCACGTAAGATTTCACAGATTTCATTTTTTCACTCTAATCTACGAACCTGCGGGGTATGAATCAAATCGGGGCGTAACACTTCGTGAATGTTCCTTGTGAGTTATAGAATTTGACCAATCGGGGATGAAGTCGTATATTGAGAGCCATTCATAAACGCGGAAATTGGCGACCACTGATATCGATCGCGATGTATACAAAATGGCGACCAACGCAATATATGGTAAAACGATCGAACAGGTGAGAAGCAGAATTGACCTTGAACTTGTCAATAATGAAAAACGATAGAATAAACTAATATCCAGCTCTCTGTTTCTTGACCAAACGATATTCGCAGAAAACCTTGTGGCCGTTTACAAAAGAAAAAGTACCATCAGAATGAATAAGCCCATGTATATTGGACAAGCAGTATTAGATATTTCGAAAACACATACATATGAATTTTTTTACGATAAACTTAAGGCAAAATATGGCAACGATTTGCATTTATTGTATATGGATACCAAAAGCTTCATCTTAGAGATTAAAACGCAAAATTTTTACGATGACATGACCACCGACCTCAGTTCTTGTGATACTTCCAATTATCCCAAAGAACACCCATATTATTCACCTTTGAACGCTAAAGTTATTGGCAAGATGAAAAACGAGTGTAAAGGTGCTGTAATGACGCATTTTGTTGGCTTACGAAATAAGTTATATGCATATCGAATACAAGGTAAAGCCGAGGGTAAACGTGCGAAGGGGGTAAATAGGCAGTGATAGATAGAACAATAAAATTTGAGGATTACGTCAATTGCCTGCATGAAAACGTCCCATCGTTTAGAAGCATATCTACAATACGATCCCAAAAACACCAGCTTAGCACAGTCGAAATAAAAAAAATTGCATTGAGTGCCAATGACGATAAAAGATATGTTTGTGAGGATGGAATGAATACTCTTTCGTGGGGGCATTATAAAATCAACCGATTAAAACGAACTTGGGAGGAGGCTTTTTCCGACACGTGAATAACACCAATGACCAAGCTTTATTTTCATCAGTTCACATTCGGCTAGCAAAGAGAGTGGAAGTCCGTTGCCGCGAGAGCAAACAAAATGGAAAAGATGGATCGAGTAAATGAGGCCATAAGAACCTGCGGTGACTTGTAGGGAGACATATCCCTTTTGAGCGATGAACACGTCAACCATCTACCGATAGAGTTCTTAAAAGTATTTTGTCCGATTCAAGTGCATGTTTTGTTGGAGAAAGTGTACGGAAAAAGTGGGATCGGAATAATATTTATGCTATGAACACTATAAAAAGGGAAGAACACACAGTGATGAGCCACCACCAATGAAAAAAGATTGTAATGGGTGTAAAACGAAAGAGTACATGAATTTGTTTTGGTACATGGAGAGATTGTAATATTTATCAGTGAAACGATTTACATGGTGCATTATCCAAGTATGCAATTAGTAAAAGATTACCCTCGACATGCGAACGTTATCCTCCATCGCAAGCGATTTGAAGGGGCTAGTTATTCGCATGGAGGATATGCTTGAAAATAAGAAAGGATAAAAGTGTGGCTCGAAAGTGAGGCGGGTCCATTCATTTTCTTTCACCGTCAGAGTCAACGTTAATAATGATGAAGTGGAAACACCCTTTTACCTTTATAATTGCAGGTCCTTCAAGCAGTGGAAAAACACAATTCGTTTTGAAGTTTCTCAGAAATTTACCATTATTAGTGGATGAAAAAATAAAAAAGATCATATGGTAATGTATTTTTGGAAGCGCACCAAATATTAAGAAGGACAAGGGCATTCCAACGGTCAAGTTCAGTTGCAAACTTTCTAAAAGCTTCTAAAATCCGAAATAGATACTAACTCTTTACATAATCCATGATTTGATGCATGACTGATTCAGTGACAACAAAGTGAGTGAGCTCTTCACAAAAGATTCGCATCATTCAAATATCTCTGTCATTATAATCAGTCAAAATGTTTTTTATCAATCCCGTTTTTCACGTACAATATCTTTAAATGCAAAGTATATTGTGTGCTTTAGAAATCTTCGCGATCGGTCGGAATTCAAATATTTATCCGGTCAAGTTTATACCGAAAATCCAGCGGCTCTCACAAACGTATATAGGGAGGTGACATTAAGGCCATTCACTTATTTAGTGCTCGACTTTGCTCAGGAGACGGACGATTGCTTGCGTTACAGGACGCGCATTTTCCCCAAAGAAATCACCAAAGTTTACGTGCCACCGCACCTGTTGGACAAGATACGAATGATAGATAGATACCACACCTGCTGAACGTGATACAAGATTACATTCGTTTTTGGTGAAACGCGAAAGAATGGGTAAAATGGATAGAGTAAAACGAAACAGACATATTTTAAAAAAATTAAGAAAACGAAATCGAAAAAGGAACGCAAATCTATCATAAAGTCGGTGAGTTCGGATGTCATAAAGACTTTGAGCGAATGTTGTCGAATTGTGTTACAAGGAAAATTAAAGATAAACCCAAAGTTAAAGAAGAAATTGCTCAGTTTCAAGGATGCTGTCAGAGAGAGGGGTTGTTATAAAGCCCCCCTGAAAAGAAAACGTGCGGTGCTCAATCAAAGAGGAGGGTTCTTATCGTCTCTTTTAGCTACAGTTCTCCCCTTAATCAGTGGAGGGTTAGTTTTGATTAAAATAATGAGTTTTCAAAAATTTACTTTGGTGGACCCCACCATTTATGAAAAAGGACAGAATATTAAAGACCGATTATCGAAATTGGACTAAGAAATTCGTGGTGTTTTGGGTCGAAAATATTTTTCCGATTATCAAAAATGGAATTACTACCAAAAGATACTTGATTCATATTTGTAAACAGTAGGTGATGAACCTGATACTTCACCACGAGTTGATTTTGACAGTATTTTAGCTACCGTCGGTCAAAAGAGGAAAGAGAAGAAGAGGAAATCTAGGAAAACTGAAAAAAAGGACTAGGAAAACACTCGAGCGTAAAAAAGGAACTTGACAAATTACCTGATGCGGAAATCGACATTTTTAGGGTTCGGAGAAAACAAGTTTTAGCAATGGACAAGAAAACTGAGAAATTTTTGACCGAAAGGACCTCTCAAATTCTCAAAAGTGGTTTCATTATAAACGAATAATGAATTCGTATTTAGAAAACGTTCTCAACAGTAAGTAGCCGATAGCTGATGTGGGAAGATATTCTAGTGGGGTAGAATCATCGCATAATTTAGCGAGAGCAGGAAAGGAGTTTTTGCACACCAATGCTAACATTGGAAAACAATTGGAAGAAAGGCACGAGAAAGGAGTGAAACATGGAGGATCTACTGACCGACTTAGAGCAACAACTTCAAGAAAAAAAGCAGAAGCGGACGTGAATCTGGAAGAAGACAGCAGCAAGGACGTGGAAATGGAGGAGGAGGAAGAGACACCTATTCCCCTGACAAAAGAAAACCGGAAACGAAGAATAAAGGAGCCATACACTCCGCCATCGTCCCCCATAAAGAAGACAATATAGGAGGACGAGATTCAAGCTTGGATTCCTCATCCTTGAGTAAATTCTTCTACGAGCCTTCCCATCCTGCCAATTTTTCTACTACAGACGCACTGTGGAAGGCTTCGGGAAAAAAATTCTTCAAGAATGAAATACAAAAATGGCTGGATTTGCAAGATGCTTATACCTTGCACTAATCAATCAGGAAAACTTTTTCTCGAAATTATTATGACGTCTCTTACATCGATGAGACTTGGCAGTGCGAATTTTACGATATGAGAAATTTGAAGAATCATAATGATGGTTTTCAATATCTCTAAATAGTCATCGACTTATTTTCTAAATATGCCTGGGCTGTTCCTTTAAAAAATAAGACAGCTGAAGTTATTACCGAGGCTTTTCGTGTAATTCTTAAGGAAAGAAAACCATTGAAAGTTCAAAGCGACAAGTGGAGTGAGTTTGCCAACGAAAAATTTAAAACATTCCTCAAGAAACAAGGAATAAAATTTTATACTACGAACCAGCCAGTCGTCAAAGCAGCCGTTATGGAAAGATTCAACAGGACATTGAAAAGTAAATTCTACAAATATTTCACCAAGAACAATACGGTCAATTACGTGCGAGTGTTTCCGAAATTTCTCCAAAGTTATAAGAATCGGGTGCATTCCAGTATCGGACTGGCACCCTCGAATGTGAACATTTCGAGTGCTTTTGCGGTGGCAAAAAGTCTATTAGAAAGAAGAAGAAAACCGGAAGATGAAACGAGATTTGCGGTGAGTGATCACGTACGAATCAGTGAAGAAAGAGATCCATTCGTGAAAGGATACACAGCCAATTATGAAAAGAAAATGGGAAACTGGAACTTAACAACCTAAACAATGGCTGAGAATTTTCTAGCTATTTCGAAATACTTCCAAACTGCCCAGAACCCAAGGAAACATTCCCACCAAAAGATCCCAATGAAAGCAATCCTAATTCACAAGCACCAGATTAGAAAGAAACCACAAGACAAATTAGAAAGTCCCAAAACATTAAAGCATTAGGTGGAGATGAAATCATAGCAGAACTCGTATTATCTGTAGCTGGACCAAATACATAGCAGCTGGACCAAAGATAATAGCAGCAATAACACAAAAAGTACAAACATTTGGTGAACTGAACAAATCTCTAATGACAAGGAAGACGTCCATATTCATCCATTTTATTAAAAAAGGAGATAGAACAGATGTAAAAAACTACAGAGGTGGAAACCCCTTCCTGTCACATAAAATTCTCATCTTTCTTTCAGGCTTTCTTGTTCAGTAACAATTTTTATCCAAAATTGGCGAATATCAAACAGGCGTCAGGCTAAATAAATCACTCCTTGAACAAATTCTAAATCTAAAACTAACAATTTGGCACCAAAAGATGTCCAGCAAGGATATTATCTGCACCTTCGTTGACTTCAAAAAAGTCTTTGATTCAGTTGATCGGGAATCTCTTGATCAAATTTTTAAAGAAAAAAGGCTTGACCCTAAAACACTTGCAACCATTATACAGACGCTCACTGACCAAAATGTTAAGGAAAATTCAGTGGCAAAATTTTGGAACCCTTCGAAATCAAAACAGAAGTAAGTCAAAGAGATGGACTCTCAACATTATTCTAAATTTGTGCACTAGAAAAAGTGATTCGATAAGGGTGAAAAGACAAATGAAGTCGAAAAATTGATCAATCAATCAAATTAGGAAAAACAAATGTAACAATTGACAACCTGGTTTTAGCAGAGACCGTCATGCCCAGGCGATGTCTTGCACTTCTGCAGGGGGTACTGGGCAGCGGCCGATGACCCATCATCAAGGGTACGACGTTTGGATTTTCCATATTTTTGTTCGTGATTCCCTCTTCCTCCCCAGCATACGCCCTCTCCCAGGATATCCCAAGCCTTTACGGTTTATATTTCTACCCCTCACCAGCAGCGGCGAACAATCCATCTACACTGTAGATTTTACAGTCATCTGTCTGTAGGTTCTGAAACATTTAACCTTTTGGACTTCCAATGTTCTTGTTTGAAATTTCCCCTTACCTCCCCAGCACACGCCCCTTTCCCAGGGTTTCTGCGAACGGTTTCTGTTTTCCAGCCCTACACCTTCTGAAACTGCTTTGTTAGACGCATATCTCTTCCGTCACCCACATTTTTCATGAATATTCTTTATACCGAAATATTTAATAGTATGATGATGATGACGTAATATCGGGATTAGTCGAGCTAAATCTTTCATTATTGGAACTGCAAGTGTTTTCTCCGTAATTATGGAGCATTTTCACCACATCACATCTGAATCTGTATTTAATATATTTGACGACCTCGTAGTCGAAAATTATTGGAAGAGCATTCAATTAGAGCAGAAAATATAGCAACGACCTAAGTAAAAAAATCACCATATGTTTAGATCTATGTTCAATTGGAACAGAAAAGTCGAAGTTAAAATGAAATTAATTATGTGGTTCATTAATGTTTCAATTGACAATGGAGTACCGAAAATGCCAAAATAAGTTAATCATCCTGCCTTCCATCTTCTGTACTTCAACGATTGTTCGAAAAGTACGGGAGTATCTAAAGCACCAACTCCTTTTTTGGCCACCCATAATATGGTTACCACGTTTTTTAATCGAAAGGCACTCCGCTGAAAAAAACGGCTGAAAAACGAAACAGGAACCAATGAGTAGTTTCGTACCAGAACAGAACTTTAACTTTCTTATTCAATGTGACTTCGTTTCAGATTGAAACCTTAAGTCTGGCTTGGTTTTAGTTTCATTTCGGAATGAAAGTAGAAATTAAACCAAATATTACATTCCGAAACCGTTTCTTCTCGCGAATAGTTTCGGTTTCAGTGAGTGGGAGCTACGATAGATACTCTTATGATAGACCGTCGACAGTAAAACGACTTCTCTCAATGAAGACCATAGCGCAAGTATCTACATTTGTCCTTTCTAGAGCACGTAAACACCACCACCAGATTTTCGACGGCCCAATCATCTTTGGAGCAGACATGCTCCTGCTCCCTCCTATTAGGGAATGCCCAGCGCCTGAGAACTTCGGAGGAAAAGCGGCGCGACTACCTTGAACCACTACACCGCTTCCCCTCTGTCAATATCGCGCCCTAGGTATCAAAACTTTCCCTTTAGAGGGGCATCTTCAGTGGTCATCGACCTCAAGGACGATGCGGACAATATTTCTATAAAACCTTAGATAAAACAAAAGACAAAGAACAAGAAGGGAAATTATTGCTTGAAAGCCATCCTTGAAATCTGATGGGCACATTTGTTCTTCTCCTTGGGTGCCGCATATCGGATAAACTTGTCAGTTTAAATGGTCAGGGCCTCTTCCTTCTCCCTTCGTACTTCTAAAGAGACCTCCACCCCTCCAATCGTTCAACCGAAAATTGTACTCACAGTCTCTTTGCATCGAGACCGAGACAACTTTTCTACCTCTCAGATTACCGCAGAGACGTTATTTTGAAACCGTTCTTCTAATCACGCTAATTATCTTTATATTAAAGATCCATTACCTATACTTCAGCACTTGCTTCAACCGCAGAGGAAAATTCCCAAGGCCCCCCTTTTATTTCCCATTAAGACTGACCCGCCAAACTCAAGCCGGGAAATCCCAGTTGGTGGGGGATGGGGAGGAGGGAGGAGAGTGAGGATGGGACGCTACAGTAAAAAATTCCGAAAAACAGGCTGCTGTTATTAATAGGAATAAATAACTGTAAAAATACGTTTCATATAATTTGTTACGTGAATTAATGTACATGTTTGAGTGAATATCGAAAGACTTAAAGTTTAAGAGCGGTAAAAGAAAGAGGACATATTTTTCTTGTTTCAAGCTCCACAGGAGAATATTCATGTCACCACTTGGATCCCCCTAGCTTAATCATTCACATCAGCCTTTCCGGAGGCACTTAAAATAGCTTGCCCATTTCATGGTTTTTCAGAATGTTTACAGGTCTAAGATGAAAAGTAAAGTAACGGCACAGCGATACAACACTATACCTTTGCCTTAACCAGGCTTTTAAATTATCCAAACGTAGTTGATTCAGGTATCTCTTCATATTATTTTATTGCTTGTTTACGTGAAGAATCGGAATCGACTCGGATACTATTTGCATTACGTAAATGGCATTTCATGGAAGATTACTCATGGAAGATAATCGTCTATGCCGAAGGAAATAAAAACCTCGTATGCAATTTCATGACGCCGATTCCTTCTCCCATCTCAATGCAAAGTGGTGAATGCACTCGCCATCCTCCTATATACACTATGATTGCATTGTTGATTTACTTCCTTGAATTTCGTTTACCTACTATCAAAGTGGAAAAGGGTTATTATAATACACGACTAGTGTTTTTATATTGAAAGTAGCTAATATTCGAGCCTCCACAGCATGTATTTAAACCAAATGGCTAAACTGCCGTTCTCAAACACATTTACATTTCATTGACTGGCTGGAAGACATGGAACCTTGGAAGGGAAAAAGGAAGAAATAGAATTCTCTGAGATGTAACTGGAGGGAGAACAGAAAAAGCGCAATAGACGGAAAGACTAACGAGAAGTTTCTTAGGTAGGTGAGTGAGGAAAGGAAATCTGGATATCACACGTCCAAAATACGCATAGTATAAAGAAATGGAGCACTAAGGATATTCGTCATCTTGTTCTATTATGAGGCCTGTTATATCATTATTCAAATCTCCTATTTCACAATGTTGATTAGAACGGTATCAAGCGAGAAACTGAGGATAACGCACTAATTGGGCAGATAAAGGCTTGAGCGGAGTAAAATGCATGCCGAGGAAGCGTGGGCGTGTGGTTGCTGGCTCAAAACAAAATGGTAACTTAGTTAATTCCTATCGGACAGATTTGATTGAGAGACGATTTTCAACAGCACATCAAATATGGGCAGAAGAGCTGCTCTATTTTTTCATTAGTTATTAAGTTTTACGTTACTATGAGGAGTCCGCAGTAATAAGTGAATATAAATATAGTTCCGACGCATCAGGGGCAATGGTCGGTAAATGACCATCTTTGACAGCGCCGCGCCGCCGACGCGGAAGACATAATCCATCGGCGGCGGCGGCGTCACCAAAACCATCGGCGGCGCATAGGTCTAGGTAAGGGTAAGAAGCTCGAGTATTTCGTTAAATTGAGAGGCTACGGTGATGATTTCAACAGTTGGGTCCCGGCTTCTTCCGTGAAAAGTCTTTAGAATGACGGATAAGGATGATTTTTACGCTACACTTCTCAGCGACAGCTCTGGTAATTATTTCCCAGACAATACATTCGCTCACTTTTGCACGATGCAAATATCTGTGCCAGATGCCCATGAATCTCCCGTGGATGATGTGATGGTGAGAATCCTCCCAGATCACGCCGTAAAATTGGATAAAAAATACAGTTCGCTTAAACATTTGATGGATTCAATGCGCGGCAGCGTCTATTTGGAGAAACAAGGGGAGTATGTCGTTGAAATCAATAAAATTAGCAATGAACATACGAATGTTGATATGGAGGGTGGTGTTTCTGAGGAGAAGGAGAGTATTCCTTCGCAGGTTTCGCTAACGCGCACCAAGCTAGAGGACTGCTCGTGCAGCAGAAGAAACGAGATATACTGGAACACTTTTCATATACACTAATTTAATTAAACGACAACATATTGGAGACAAGTTGATCAGACGCTTGAGTCATCAATACGGGAGGCGGAAGGCAACAAATCTTTCAAAACCCATATTATTATCCTATCGAATGAAAGGAATTTGATAGTATCGAGATATTTCTCTCAGATAAAATGGGTAAACCATTTAGCGATGGATTTGATCCAGCGGCGGTAATTTTGGACTTTAAAAAGAAGAAATAGTATTAGTATGATTATTATGCTTCAAGATGTCAAACGATGTGGATCGATATATAAACTTCTTTATTTCAATTCAGAGTTGTGGGGATATTGGTTCATTATATCAAGCGAGTCATTTTAAACAAAGAGGACATGGATTAGGATCTTTTTGCAGTGGATATTGGAGATATGTAAAACCTTTAGTCAGTTCTGGACTGAAAGCAGTTGGCGAAGAAGCGATAAATGCGGGGATTGGAGCGCTCTCCGATATCGGGAAAGGAAATGTTACAAACGCGTTTCGGAGAGGCAAGGGCTAATTTAAAGCGAAGAGCACAAGAAAAGTTGCAACTAATAGTGGGTGCGGGCTTGCGTACAGCAAAGAGACGACGCAAAACTGTGACTGTAATGCAGATGAATAAGCGAGATGATCCTGAGAAGACAAAGAAGAAACGACGGATAAAAGGAAAAGGGAAAAAGATAATGATGAAGAGAGGGAAGAAGGTAGGGAAGAAGAGGGTAGGGAAGAAGAAATGCGTAGGGAAGAAGAAGAGGGTAGGGAAGAAGAAGGTGGGGAAGAAGAAACAAAGCTGCGGTGGATGGAGGGATATATTTTCGTAAATGAGAAAATCGTGTCAGTCTTTCTCGAGTGTTGGTGGAGCATTCATCAAACGAGATGGAGGAAATAGTTCCTTCGTGTTTGTACTTGTACAAACACCTACCTATCCAAACTAGCATTCTCGAATGCAGGACTACACAATATAATCCAATCAATGCAAACGACACACTCTTTTCAATAAAGGGAAATGGTGATCGATTCCTCGATCTAAACGATATTAGGCTCAAATTTAAATTAAAGTTAGTGAAAAAGGGGGGAACTCTTTACACGGCGAATACGGACCCCAAACAGCCGGGAGTCGTAAACAACATCCTGCATTCTATGTTTGAATATTGCAACGTGTATTTTAACGCGAAAAAGGTGACGTCCTCAGAATATTATGCATACCGAAGTTATTTGGAAAAACTGCTTAATTACGGCTCCGACGTAGCTCGCACGCCTATGGTTTGCAGTAGGTGGGAGCTCGATGACGGAATGGATTTAGACAGCATGGATTCATCGAACACAGGTTTTCTGGAAAGGCAAACGCGGTTGAAAGATAGCGCTTTGTTGGGAGTGGTGGGTAAACTGCACGTGGATGTTTTTAATCAGCCGAGACTGTTAGTTAATAATGTTGATGTCACTAAAGAGTTATCATTTGCTAAGCCATTATTCTTCTTAATGGAAGAAGGGGAGGATGCCATTTTAAAAATTATAGAAGCTACACTGTGTGCTACACAATGCGAACTCGATCCTTTCGTTCTGGTGGCTCACGCAAAACTTTTGTCTGATGGAACGCCGATGGTTTTACCCTACAAGCGAGTATAAATCAAAACATTTACGATTCCCGCACATAGCACAATGTCCAACAATGATAACTTAATAATACGCAGGATTCCAAATTTGCTCATCGTCGTGATTGTAGAGAGTAATTCATTTCTAGGCACAAGAAATAGAAATCCATCTAATTTTCAGCATTACAGCATGTACGAATTCTCAGTCTTTGTGGATGATCGTGGATATCCTTGCGGAGGATACAAGAGTGATTTTCATACTCCTTCCAAACAATTTTGCACGAACGCGTATCACCAACTATATGAAGCCTTGAGATTGCCTCATGGAGATGTCGGAAACCAAATAACCAAGAAAATATTTGAGCATGGATATTTCGTCCTGATATGGGATCTGACTCGCGACGGGTCGGGACACAAGGACCATGTTAGCCTCACGGATCGCACGGGAAATTTACGCCTGCAAGGAAAATTTCAACAAAAACTTCAAAATACAGTAACCGTACTCGTTTATGCCGAATATGATACGGAGACTTTCATAAATAAACATAGGGAGATTACTTTAATTTAGTCGTGAGGAAACTCCAAATGAGAGAGATGCAAACTCACGAAATCGAGCGCGTCTTCAGACATAATCCACTCAGGCGTGACTCTTTTCGTGGTCTTTCCCTCCGATGCCCAACCGAAATATCAAAAACCAGGCACGTATGTAATTAATTTCGACCCATCCGACAGCCCCGAGCGCATTGGTTTGCTGTTCACGTCATCAACTCGCAGCGTGCTGAATATTTCGATTCTTATGCGATCGAGCCTTTCGTGATTGGTATACTCAACTTTCTCTCAGAATTTAAGCTGATTAGAAGGGATACCAAGCGGCTATAAAATTTTGAATCTGATTCATGCGGAGAGTATTGCTGCCTGTACGTTTCTTCAAACCCACCGAACGTTCAGTTCAACAGTTCGTGAAAATCTCCCCCATCTACGCAAAAGCAATTGCAAAGTTGTTACATTGTTTACGAATTTTTTTGGCTCGGGAGTGAGAAATAGTCGGAAAATAGGGAGTCGCCGATGTCATCCAAATTCTCAAGTTTGCTGCGCGTTAGCGGAAACTGCTATTTAAAGCAGAGACTGCTAGGGAAAAACAGGAAATGAGACAAAAAACGCTTATAGTCGGATAAACAAGATGCTGGCTTCCATCGGAGAAGACGTGCACAAGAGAAAGAAGAGGAATCAGAAAAAGAAGAAGCGGAAATCTCCTGAAAATAATAATGAAAAAATTTTGGCTTTATCAAGAGAAATAGAGGCGTTACTTCAAGTTCTGATTCCTCCGGCCATACCGCTTACCGATAGTTTTCAAAAAATAATTCACTAATGCCATAAAAAAAGAAAATTGAGGGCATGAGAGTCTCACATGCACGGGTTACCTCCGAGAGACAGGCCTTATCGCCCGCCCACTTCCGCCGCCGCCATATGGCGTCTTATCTCTCCATGAGAGGCCAGGCGGGACGGGGGCGGGGTAGGGGCGGCGAAGGGCGGAGTAGGGGCGGGGGAGGGGAGGGACGAACGGGCGCGAGCGGCGTGAGAAAACATCATTCGAATCGCCCGCCAACACAATTTCGTTCGTCTTTCGTCTAAATCCAAGATGGCGGCGACATACAGTGGCGGTCTCTGGTGGCAATTGTCTTTGTATCCTCATATTAACACCTACTGGCCAATCCTCTGAGCTGCTTCAACACTTCTCCTTAATGCCTTCCATTTTTCTTTCTTCCGGTGCGAAAGCTTAAACTCTGGACTGTGAATAGTAGTGACCATGAGTCTAAATAGAGCATCTCAGTTATTGCTTTTTCAGACAGAATCTTCTCACCAAAGCATATCATCAATTACTGCCAGTGCAAGGACTGTTTTTAACATAATACAGTTTAGAAGACCGAACATTTTAGGGTATTTTGGCCTTTTGGCGTGGTGTGGTGAGTACTTCGGATTTGAGACTGCTCAAATATAAAACAATAGTCTCAATGATTCACTCCACTGTTAAAAAATGGAATTGAATATTAAATTTTTATGTTTCCAATTTCTCAAATTTGCCCGAGATATAATTATATGGCACGTTAGTTATGCTCTCTTAGCGCTGGTGGCGTCCTCTGTCTTCTTCAACAACAAATTCAGTCAAAAATATTTACAACATTTTACATACATCTCGCAGTGATACCATTCATCAAATGAAATTGTATTGCTAGTGCATGTATTAGAATATTTGCACTGTGAATATCTTTGTATTGAATGAATATTGAGTGAAGTATCTGGCAGAAAATTACTATAAATGAGAGTGTGAGAACAGTCTCCTACGAAATCGGTCGTGTAAGTGGTAGCCTACAGCCAGGTTGAGAATTCCATGGGCATGTTAAACAAAAAAATTCATTTAGTTCGATTATTTATATTAATCTACAGCAATATTTGGATTATTTAAAGAAAATTTTGGCATGACCAAATCAATCTTGCTTCAAGTAATTTATTTGCCGATTCATAGTTAGAGTTAGGTAATTTTACATTAGCTTGGCAATGCGTTATAATATTGGGTTACATTTTATTCTTACAGAGCAACCTTCCAATGTTATATGTTAGAAGAATGCGTTGTTCAAACTAGTTTCTGTCTCGTTGCAGGAAATCAGCGATCCATTGGCAAGGAAAATCACTTCAGATGTGTGAAAATGCTCATCATATTGATTCGTTTTTTATGTTAAAAATCGCTGCTTGCGTTAAATGGACGCCGGAAAGGCTGTGAATTATCCTCACGGATTTAAAAATACTACGATACTTCTCAGTGTGAAAATAATATTCGCAGGACAATTACTAAAGGCGGTAAATACTTCATCAAATGTACTCATCCTTTCCCCTATAACCTGTTCTTTACCTCACTTTTTCTTCTCTACCATGATGATTGCATCGTCTTTCGATCCATTATTGTTGCGTTTATTTTTGTAACTTTCGTTTTTTATTTCTTTTTAAATCATAATATTTCAGAATTAAGCCTCATAAGCATTTTTATGTCTGATTCCGTATATAGTCCCGAAAAAGGCTTCATTCTTCTTCACCTGGTCTTTCAACACTCAATATTTTCCACTTAAAAAGCGTATCTTTGCCCCAAAGGGTGACTATTAGTCAACATGCACGATACCCATTGAAATTAAGCAGTGTGTATGGATTCAGGGGAATTTTTGACGGAATTCAAAAAAAACCTCTGCTTTGGGCAATCATGTCAGTGGGAATGGACAGTGCTATGTGTCAACTCTAATTTATATGGATTTGTTTGCATCGTTCATTTTACCCAATATATCTTTCTTTAATATGGATAAATTTATAATAGATATTAGTCTTTTCTATTAAATTTAAGCGTTTGGTCTTCATTCACCTTATCTGAAGGAGTTTTCAATTACATTCATAAGGAAATAAAATTAATAATTCACTTGAAAAGCTTAAAAAGATATTTAATTACCCATTAGCCGTCTTATTATTCTCTATATTTCTCCCAATTACTGATAGGAAGCCTTCATTTGCACATTTGTGTTGATCGTTATAATCAGAAATTTTCGAATTATTGTGTAATATCTGTTGGAATGGCAAATTTACCGGAAATATTATGGAAAAACGATTGAGCAATAGTTGAGCCTGATACCATTGAACGGAAATATTACTGCCTCTTGCACCAAAATTTGCATAACGGCTGAAATTTCCTTGAACTCTTTTAAAAATTTGACTCGATTTTCAAGATCTTGATTCTGCTGTAACGTGCCTATTGGTTTCTCTTACATATTTTATTTATTTGCCTAGTTTCAAGTTTATATTTTCTAATGATTTTTATGTGCAAAAACCTGACGAATCCGAAAATTATAGTAAATTTGATAATTTTGTTTTAAAAACTCGTGTTTTGGCATTAATTTGAAATAATTTTTCCGCGAATTACCTCTTTTTCCTACACCGGTTACATGAAAAAATGTTCCTCCTCATATTTCGACTTCCATTTGGCTTGCTACTAGCAAGGAAATTTTTACACCATCCATAGAACTTTTGAAAAATTCGTGGAAAAAAATTATCGTGTTTCAAATTTTTAATGTTCGTCACGAACTCTGAATCGTAATGACAGCAGTGGAAAAATATATATAATTTGCAAGGGCATGAATGAAAGAGTACAAGAAGTCTCTAAAACTTACGTTACATAAAAACCAAAGTCTGAAGAAGATAACAGCTGAAACTAAACATGAAGCCACCGGCTGTATCGCATTGACCCGCCGAAGCAGCTTTACTGTACCGCCTGCTTTCACCCTTTGCTTCGAGTGACGAGGCCTTCATCGACCAAGAAGACGGCCGGAAATTGCCAGCTAATCTTGATGCGGCACCGTCCGCGCCTTGGGCGATGTCCGCCTCTTCGTTCCGTTGATGTCGCTCCGCCCGGGGCCGTCTCTCGTGCTAGTGGGAGGGAGTGGAGGAATATGAGCCGGCAATTTCCATCCCGGGGCTAATGCAATTGGACCTTTGCGATTGAGTTGCCAACACACTTGCGATGTTTATCTGCCACCTCAATCTCCTCCTTAGCACTATTTGGGAGAAATGTTTCTCGATCCTTCCCGCATGCCCTTCATAACGTTTTGAATACATAAATTCACCTTTAAATATTTAACAAACGGTGCTCAACGGTAAACAAACAAACATGCTGAGGCCATCCCTTTGAGGCCATCTATTGATATTTCTAGTTTTGCCATTTGTATTTTTGCACACCATGGCTGAAAAACAGTGAAGCCTCTTGCCACACGGTGAAGCGAAATCAAGCACAATGAAAATGGTCAAGGGAACATTTTCATGAAAACATCAAAACAGAAACTGTGAAAATTTTTACATCATCCATAGAACTTTCGAACAATTCACGGATAGAAAGTAAATAGTTTTAGTTTTTCAAATTTTTTATGTTCGCCAAGTACTCTAAAACGTAATAACAGCAGTGGAAAAAAAAAAATATATATATATATATATATATATATAAATACGTTGATGGATTGGAGTCAGCCATGCGGCGATGAACACACGATGTGGATAGGATGGAGGAGATAGACACACAAAAAAAGAGACGATCACACTTACATAACTAGCTTTCGGAACTTGTCCGTCTTCAAGCTATGTAATTGTGATCGTCTCTTTTTTTGTGTGTCTATCTCCTCCATCCTATCCACATCGTGTATATATATATATATATATATATATATATATATATATATATATATATATATATATATATATATATATATATATATATATATATTTATTTATTTATTTATTTATATATATATATATATATATATATATATATATATATATATATATATATATATATATATATATATAAGTCTCTAAAACTAACAAAAAAGTTGCTAAATAGTGTCCTCTATGAGCCAATAAAACTGGTCGAAAGATTTGTGGAAAGGTCCCGAATTCATCACACCTAGGCATTTCTTCGAGAGAAATGAGCAAGTAGCAAATTCTGGATTGCTTTACGTAGGCTTGGTTTTAACAGGTGCCCTGACGTTCGATGTCACATGGCACCCTAAGAGAATTAATTATTGATAATGATATCTCTTGTATGCAATTGTGTGCATATTTAACGGACGTGTTATGAAAACTTCAAAGTAAAAGCGGAGAAAGATTTCCTTTATCAAGGGAAGCAAAGGGCCGATCGATTCTTCATCGAAAATGTGCAGAGGGTCTCCGCAGGCATTGAATTGGAATCTTATGTCGTCATGCTTAGAGTAGAACATGGGAAGCTTCAAAATTAGAATTGCACTTTGGCAGATCATTTCCAAGCGTAAACAGAGATGAGTGAGTCAATACACTGCGGCCGAACTTCAAAATTGTAACCTTCATAACAACTGAAGGATGGCCCTCAAGGCAAAGATACTGACAGCGATCTCCTTATAATGCAGTTCTTACCTAAGGAATCCAAGAGTTGAAGTGTTTGTCCTTTGGTGTCATTGATTATTCGTTGTGCTTTGGCCATCCAATCGATGTCTCTCATCCCAAGATGAGAGCCTAAAAACGTCTCAACCTCTGCGGATGTGTGGATGATTAATTTTTCGTTGTTTTCGTCTACCGCCGCTTTTTTTTCCTTTAATTTCGTCTTACAATATATATTTTTTGCATTTTATTAAGTTACAATACAAGTCAACTTCTTTTTGGAGATATTTTTTGTAATGAGTGGGCTCCATTTTATCCTGTAAATCCTAAAACACGAGTTCACAAAAACTTAATTTGGATTGTCTAAATTTGAGTGTTTCACTAAAATATACATCACACAATGAATGAGTGAATAAGTAAGCTAAAGACCAGCTAAGTATTACAACATAAAAAAGAGCGATCGAAATAAAGTAAATAATTAGTGCTTAGAGACTAAACAACTTTATAAATTCCACATAAGATTCTTATTGAACGACTTGGGTTTCTTCTCTGTTCGACATGAAGAGGTCAATTTGCAAGTTCGTTACGTGCAAATACATCCCCTCCGAGGCAAAGTAGTGGAAGAGGCATCAAGAAGGGAGTAGTAAGGGTTAGGGAGGGGGGTAGAGGTACTATGTGATTTGGTCAGGAGACGGAGGTGGGGGACGGGTTCGTTGCAGCCGTGTCGTGAGATGAGGCCTCTGCGGGAGTGGGTCAGTACAAGCCAGCAGTGTAGCTGCCTTGTATTAGCGTGGTCAGGAGGGGTTGGGGGATGGGTTCGTCACAGCCGTGAGAAGACAGGTGGGAGGAGGTGGCGGCGGAGAGGACAAGGAGCGGTCGTGCCGTCATCAGTCACGACCGTGTCGTAGGGAGGAGGAGAGTGTTAGGGTTTGGATGAGTATTGGAGCGGGTGGAGTTGGCCTAATGGCGAGGGAAGTTTCAGTAGAGGTAACAAATTTGGTTAGCAATAATAGATTTTGCCATTCCTACAAATATTGAAACTTCCACTAGGCCTAGGCGTCCAACTTGGGACCCTTGCTTTCCACATAAAGGATTTCTGGATTGAAATTGCTATGATGGTTGTGGGCCAATACATGTTTTGCAAACAGAGAGGAAGGATTGTTGTTTATGAAGCATGCTTCATGCTCTTTAGTTCTAGTTTTAAAACTGTCCTACTTTGCACACATCACACGTCAGTGTATACACCACACTCCTAAGTACAGGGTCCACCCCATTGTTTCCGAGACTGATTATATTTTTCAAATTTTTTCGGTCGTATAAGGCCTGCTTTATCTTCCCTTTGGGTAGCAACTTGTGGATTCTGCGGGAAATACTCCCCATAAATAGTTTAAGCCATTTGGTTGAGTTCTCCCTTGATCGGAGAGTGGGAGAGATTCTCTCCATGGCCCTCTTCTGGCGTTTCGTTTTGTGGAGTGTGTCAATAAGAGTAGGGGAATAACCGTTGTTTTTAGCGATTTGGTTTATGATGCGGAGCTCCTTGGTTTGATTGGCCTCTGGCATGGGGATATTTAGCAATTTGTGCAGTATTGAATGAAAAGCGGCTAATTTTTGCCGGCATGCCTTTCGGCTCGCTCTCTTTTACCTGGGACCACCTAGGAGTGCACATCGCTCAACTCTTTGCCTGTAATTTTGGCACTCTGTTAAAATTGGTGATTGATTGTCGAGCTTTCGACGTCAGAACACAGATCGGTGAGCCCTTGCAATATTTTGTTTGCAAATCGTAAGATAGTGCAATATACTAGTTTTATCTGTGATTTGTTCAATATATTTCTTCGTTCCCGAGTTTCTCCTTTTATCTTACTCGAATATTTGGAGATAACTTGTTTTAACGGCGTTTTCGAAAAGAAACCTCTACCCCTCTTCCATTGATGCTTCAATGTACATTTCATCGGATTTCTTCTCTCCAAGCTCTTGCAGCGCGTGGCAAATATTTGAGCGGAAGGCAATGCTTGTCGTCGTGCTTACATTTATTCATTCTTTATATTTGGCGGTTAACTGGCGCGGAAGAAAATTCATATGAACCCTGAATGTTAGCATGATTTCAACTTCCGAAGGTCACTACAAACGCATATCTGAGTCAAGGGGTTCTGGTCTTTGTGCATGCATACACATCTTCATCACACTGAATGGTAAAATGAAATAGTGTACTTTTATCGGTGCTTGCATTTATTCTTCTTTGTTTTGAGTGGTTGATGTAACGCTGCTCCGGAATTATTTCCTCATTAACGCACAAAAGACAGGTGAAAGCAGCTGCTTGATTAACCAGACTGTCTTGTTTGGAGAAATTTTCAATGAAAAAGTAATCATACCGAGCTGTTCTATCTATATTCCTCCCTCCTTCTCCTCTATATAATGGCTCGCTTACGCTGTAAATGTACCCTGATAATGTTTGCTGCGCAGTCAAAACCTGGGTTGGCAATTAACATTTAAATTGTGAAATATACTTAATTTTTTTACATGTATCTAGTCTCCTACTTTTCTCGTCAAAATATCGTATTAGTAGGCAATTAGTAGCAAACAAGGTGCGAGATCATGAACACGGTGCTTCATCTATCGATCGAAGAAATTTCCATGCATTGGTTTAGGGTCAAATAAGTCTTTGCTATCTGCATCCCCTGGTAAAGGCGTTTTAAGTTCCAGCTCGTGAGTACGTAACGAATCTTCTTTGAATAATCATATGCTGCGATAACTGCCCCACCCATCTCAAGGCCACTATGATGGAAAGGAAGCCCGATGCTTGCCGAGGACGCGGAGGGGAATGTTACTCAAGTAACGGAAAATAATAAAAAGGCGTGTTATTTAGGGCTAAATTGAGACTAAGGCAATCCCTTCTTCCACCTAACTCCTTGTCGGATAAATACATGAAATAAGTGTGATGAAAGATGTACACAATTGTGGGAAAAACGTAAGGAAAAACGTAAGGAGGTGATATCGTTGACGAAAAAACCCACTGCAGGAAAACACCCACACATGAAGGGGAGAGTGGAAAACCTGCGAAAACCTATAGACTGCTTGAGCAAACGTAACATCAACATAGAGCAATGCAGAAATACACATGAATGATGATAATAATTAAAAGTGTAACTTATGAATAAATATGGGACGATTTAAATGAAAAAAGTCGATTCGCGTGATGTGCCTTTTTTTGGGTGGATTAAAAAAAGCTGAAAGTTAAGAAGCAGTTTCAGAAACATTTCATCCACACCTTTAAATATGTCGCTATCATAGTGTGTCAAGTTGTTTCCTCTTGAAATGTCCAAAACAGAGGGCAGTTAGAGGACACCAGAAAATCGCCACTTTTCCAGTTCTATTCGCGATAAATACTTGAAGATACATGGTAAAAAACAATGTAAATATTATTAAACGCTTCATTAAGAAAGCAAACGTACGATGTATATTGCTTGTATGAAGGTTCAGGTCAGGTAAATTTCATAATCTTTATGCAAACCCGAATCAAAATAAATTTTGCACCAGATGTAGGTTCAACCAGTTTACGATATTTTCTAGTATTCAAGCCAAGTGGACCGCGGATACGGGAATCATGGATACGGAGGTCATATGTATAGTACCGTCCAAAGGTTTTGGGGGACATTATCTTAGAGTTTTCCTACACTTCAGATGTCATTCCCGTGGAATCTTATTGAACTAGAAAAAGTAAGTTTCTTTATCAGCTGTCAGGATCAATCACAGGAAATTATTAAAGGAATCTCGCTAGCGTGAAACGTAGGCGTTAGTAATCTTTACACGTTACGAATGGAGCTCTGATCTAACTTTGTTCTAAGCGCTCGTAAACTGTCATTGCTTTGACGGCTAAGTGCTATCACATTCAGGGATTCATTTTCTTCGACAATAAATGCAAGCCTATGTCATGAATTACAGTCAGTCAGTGTCGTGCATCAACAAAACTAATATATATCCATTCCGCCTTGTCCGAAAGTCATTTTTTCATAACGTTGGTCTGGCCTGAATGGATACATTTACGCCTACGAAATGCCGTCAAGCTACCACTAGGGAGTGTGGCACGGGGTGATTCCACACCAGGCATTTATCCCTCATCCCAGCTGATATAAAAAACACATACTCCCCCAGAATGCGAGGCGCAGGTCAAAAGCAGCCAGGACAACATGCGCGGTCAGACCACATACTAGCAGAGTGCCACGTGGACGAATATGCTACCATGCAGTAAACTACTCAAAATACGACTACTCGTTATAATTTGTGCGACAGATAAATTGTTCTACAAGGTACTAAATCATGCTAGAGCTTTATTAAGCCGGAAATTACCCGCGGGGCTAGTAACTAATAATGATATTATGATAATTACCACAAGCGTAAAAGCCAATTTTACCTAGTCATCATCAAAATATCCTAGAACTGATCTATTGCAACTATTATGGTCCTTTATTGTACGTAGACAAAATGTTATTTAGAATCTATCGGTTTGGCAGTCTATTTTCCCTAATCTTATACCTGTGATCGTTTCTGCCATAGTAGTTTGACTTCAGCAAAATTTGTTGAAAGTTCACCGAAAAATCTAGCCTAGACTACATTCTTATCTAGTCTAGAAAATTAAGATTTTAGACAGCAACATGCTATGTTTATCGTAACAAATTCCAACAAATCTAGCTTCCCCCCGCTGCATTTAATAGATTTCTGAAACTTGTCCTACTTCTTAACGGTCCCATATACTAGCGGTGTACTCGAGGTGAGGTTTTATGACAGAAAAATACCATCGCTCCCTTACTTTCTCTTCATAATTTTTTAGTATTCTTTAGTAAATCCTAATTTATTAAAATAATACTAGACCTGTCCGCAAATTTCACCAATGTACTTCCCTCAAGACAGGTCCAGAGTAAGGGTCACACCGAAGTACTCAAATGACTCCACGTATATTAGTTTGGCTTGATTTATTGTGTACGTCTCTGAACGCTCACGCATACGGGACCACGGAGGATCGTACGCACCGCGTGATGAAGGGAAGGAAGGGGTATACGGAATGAAAAAACAGGGGGAAAGAAAAAGAATGGGGAACAAGAGGACGCTCACCTGATAATGAATGAGGATAACACGTCGTGTTAACGCCGGTCCCAGGAGGAGGCACTCCACGCTTAATTCCGCCGCTGCACCTCCGACTGACAATCGCCGGAGAGAACACGTTTTCTTGAAGCCCACATGCACTGCTGCCGATGCGATCTAGTGTCTCACTCTCGGAGCATATAACACTCCTGGGCGCTACCATCTTGAGCGCCCTCTTATTCGTCAAACAAAACAGGGACGGAAAAAGGAAAAACGAGGGAAAGGAGATGGCGGGAGGTTTAAAAGAACAAAAAATAACAAAAGGGGCTCACGCTGGTGCGCACGAACATCCCGCCCACCTGAATTTCGGTGAAAGTCACTTAAACAATAAACAAATTCTATTCTAAGTCCTATCCATTGTTGGGTAAGAGGTTCTATAGCTTCACCTCCAGAGGCCCATCTGGAAGACTTACTACAGAATGTGGGTTAGGCCATGGATAGGGAATAAGGAAATTAGAAGGTAATAACTGAAAATTAACTCTGAACACTAAACGAAACTATTCTGAAGTTGGTAGAGGCACCAACTTCACCACCGGTCTTTTGAATTTACCCGATGAACACTGTAATTCCGCGACTCTAACAACGCCCGTGGAATCAGGAAATGTTTGAATAACACATTAACAGTGAAGGGGGGAGGTTCGGATCGCGTATTAAAAACAACTCACCGATCTTAAAATTCGGAGGCATTTGCGTCCATTTCGCTCGCTGCTGTAAGGTATGTAGATATTCCCGCGACCGTCGACGCCAGAAGTGGCGATAAATTTGTTCCACCAGTCGCCACCTAACGGGAAGCGGAGTATATTCGTCTGAAATGCGGCCAGGCAGGCCTATTAGTGGACGGCCTATCAAAAAATGACCAGGCGTTAGGCAATCTACCTCCGAGGGATCAGATGATATGGGAGTTAACGGTCGAGAATTGAAAACAGCTTCTATCTTACAAAATAACGTCCCGTATTCCTCGAAGTTTAGAGTATGACCATGAAGAAATCGGCGCAAATGGTACTTTACTGATTTTATACCAGCTTCCCATAGTCCGCCTAAATGTGGCGCCGAAGGAGGATTGTACTTCCACTGAATACCCGACGCAGGAGATATTGAAGACAAAGCTTCTTTATGAGGAGCTGATCTGATCAAGTGGTACAGATCCGTTAAAAACTTACCTGCTCCCACGAAATTGGTGCCGCAATCAGGATGTATTACACGCGGGGTTCCTCGGCGTGCAATGAATCGTTGAAAGGCTGCAATGAATGCCGGAGTGGATAGCGACGTAACCTATTCCAAATGCACCGCCTTTGAAACAAAACAAACAAATAAACATAAGTAGGCCTTTCCCAAGGAGGCATTTCTCCGGTTACTAAGCTTGTAGGAGAATGGACTCCCATAATCCGTTCCCACATAAGAAAACGCCGGTTGCGGCACAACTCTAGCAGTCGGAAGGTCCGACATAATTGGATGCAAAGTTGCTCCACGATAGCGTGAACAAATAGTACATTTTAGTATCTCCGATATAATGAGGTCCGAACCGAAATAATCCAGAACTGCCTACAAATTAAGCCTTCCACTATACGTGGACCACCATGCAGAGATACCAAATGGTAATGGCGGATGATAAGAAGTGAAAGATGACTATCTTTAGGAAGTAGCATAGGGTGTTTACCTAACGACGGTAACAAGGAATAGGTAAGTCTGCCGCCCACCCTAATTATTCCATCGTCATCTAATATGGGACGAAGACGAGCAATACTGAGCGGCAGGCGATTGCCTTTATGAAGTGAGTCAATAATAGATTCGAAGTGAAAAAATTGTTCCAATTTCACCAACCGAAAAAGACCCAGCATTATCCGAATGTGATTGTGATATAGATTGGATACTTCCCATAATCACCCATCCGAAAATTGACTCAACAGCAACTATGTCTGAATTTGATAATTTCTTCCGCCCACCAAGGCAAAGGTGGGGAAATAAATCCATCCCCAGCAAGAAATCCACGGGCGATGGGTTATCAAACGCCGGATCTGCGAGGGGAAGATTGACAAAACCTTGAAAAATAGAAGAGGGAAGAGGAGCGGTCGGAAGTTTATTCATTACTTTCGGAAGAACCACGGCATTTGTGCGTAGCAAAGGCGATGACGCATTCCTAGGAACAAGCGCACAGGAGACAAGTCCTTCAGGCTTTCTCAATGGTGTTTGAGCTAGGCCAAAAAGTTTGCCCTGATAATCAGCTACGGTCAACCCCAGGCGTTCGACGGCAGCGGAGGAAATGGCGGAGATTTGCGACCCGGAGTCAATCAAAACCCTAATGGGCTACAAAGTCCCATTTCCCGCTTCAATTAATACAACTGCTGTTCCCAAGATGACTGTCCGCGAAAGATCAGTTTGAGCGATCGAGGAGAATATCGTGGAAGGCGAGGCCGCCCGGGAAGACGAGGCCGCCCGTGAAGATGACTCAAGAGGCGAAGGCATGGCTGAACCGGAATTATTCACAGAACCATGTGGCTCACGACCACCCCTGTTCTCAAGAGCTGAATGGGGGAGCACCCGAGTTGAATTGGTGCGCTCCTGCAGTTCACCAGGCAGGTGAAGAGTCGTGTGATGATAACGCTTACATTTTTGACAGCGCATATTTCTCTCTTGACATTTCGGGGCCCAATGGCCTGGGCGCAGGCAGTTAAAACACAATTTTCTCGAACGAGCAAAATCAGAGCGGGCAGCAAACTCCGAATTTAAAATTGGGAACATTGGAACAACGAATGCGAGCCAGATCAAAATAAGCATTTATCACGGGTGAATGCATTACTGCCCCTCTTAGGTGACGTTTCCCGAACGGAGACGGGCAGCGAAAGCTGTGGAAAATGTCGCTTAGTGCGAGGGGTTATATCCTTTGAAATGCTACCACCCGAGGTTTGGAGAATTTTAATTTTTTTCTTCACAAAATCAATTAGTTGACTCACCGGAGGAAATAATTCCCCCTCCAATGTTTCCTCAAAACGGGACAATGTATCAAAGTCCACAGCCCGAACTGCCAATCGGAAAAGAATAAATTCACCCAAATTTGGAATGTTTAAAGTATTCAATGCGGCATGCATCTCAGAAAATGTGGTCACAAATAGCTGCAACGAAGATAATTCTCCGGAAGATGCTGTCGAAAACCCCAAAAGTTTATCGAGATAACTGAACCCGATCACTCTGGGATTATCAAAATAATCATTCAATTCCTTCCACGCGGATGAATAGTGTACGTCGCCAAATGGGACGGAAGAAATTAATGCAAGAGCCTTGCCTTGCAAGGCCGACTTCAAGTAGGAAAATTTCTCAATGCGAGATGTGTCCTCTCGTTCATGAATGACTGCTCTGAATAAATCGCGGAATGCGGGCCATTCAGAAACTGCCCCAGAAAACTTAGGCACTTCGATTAGTGGAAGCCTACTTTTCTGCATCGGCACTGATTGAGAAATAGCACCTGCATCGTCAGCTCGATTTTCAGAGATACGGGAAAACACCGAAAGAATAAAATAAAACATGTCTTCTACCTTCTTGGCGTTTTCCAAATCGGTAGAAAAAACTTCCATCCAATTATTAATGCAGCAGTATTCGAGGATTTCATTCTGCGCTCCCAGATAAGATTGATGTACCTCTTTCAAATGTGAACACCGAATGAGAAACGCTGCATATTTCGCATGGGTAGAAATTTCAGCCAGTTGCAATCTACTTAACTCGCTCGCTATAGAATAGGCGGTCAAGATAGTCACCTTAAGGGGGCTCACTACCTCAGCTAAAATCGCCTCTGCAGACCACTTTTATTTTAATTGTCATTATTATTATGTCCTATTATTTTTTTGTGTAGGAAGTTTAAGTTTTCACATTTTTGTTAGGAAAGAATGTATCTGAGCTTTCATTGAGATACATTGTTCACTTCACTAGACATATTAATGATAATTAGTGTTTTCATTGACCTTTTTCAGTCATTTTTCAGACCTCTTCATTGCCCTTTTTATTCACTAAAAGAAACATATCACGTAGTAAGATCACATAATGGTCTTTGGTATTTAATTTGGTGTCATCTACTTTATTATGCTTGTCACTATAAGGCCTCAGACTTTAAAATGCTAACGCATGTTTCGTGTTTTTTCGCGATCTAGTCACGGCATATGGCCGACTGCCCCCACCTCCTCTGCCGTCACCCCCTCCTCTAACTACTCCCCCCCTCGACAAGAAGATTAGGACTTTCCCATTCCACTCAGGTCTCGGAGGGGAGAAGCCAGTCGAGGAGAATCTGAGAAGTAGTGAGCCCCCTTAAACTGGTCTCTTTTGAAGCGAAGTAGCTTGATTTGAGCGTCAAAAGCCTCTCTGGTGACTGCCATTCGGTTAATTAAGTTAAAACCGGCACCTAAGCTGCACACGAATTTCAAATTTATTAAACTATATTAGAAATTATCCCCTTATCATTCCTGATTCCCGGGTTTCGGCACCATGAACGCTCACGCATACAGGACCACGAGGATCGTACGCACCGCGTGATAAAAGGAAGGAAGGGTACACGGAATGAAAAACAGGGGAAAGAAAAAGAATGGGGAATGAGAGGACGCTCACCTTAATTCCGCCGCAGCACCTCCGACTGACCATCGCCGGGGAGAACGCGTTTTCTTGAAGCCCACATGCACTGCTGCCGATGCGATCTAGTGTCTCACTCTCGGAGCATATAACACTCCTGGGCGCTACCTTCTTGAGCGTCCTCTTATTCGTCAAACAAAACAGGGACGGAAAAAGAAAAAACGAGGGAAAGGAGATGGCGGGAGGTTTAAAAGAACAAAAAATAACAAAAGGAGCTCACGCTGGTGCGCACGAACAGTCTCATTGATTAAGTTACTCTCTTCCCGAAAATTTATAACAACGCACTTTTAAAAATTAATTTCTATCTGCCAAGTATTGCGCCAATTGTTTATATCACATAGGTCATTTTTCAACGCAATTCTTTCAGACTCTGTGCCAATATCCCTGTACAATACTGAGTCGTTCGCGAAAAGGCAAATTTTGCACGTAACAATGGTGGTGATATAATTAATGAACAAAATAAATAATAAGAAACTAATGACTATTCCCTGGGGTACACCGGATGTGACTTTAACTGTATCTGAGCTCATGCCATCTAGAACTACCCTCTGTTCGCGGTAATCTACGAAATCTTTAATCCAGCAAATTATACAGTGAAGTATTCCTTAGGCATTAAGCTTATCAGGTAATTCCGAATGCGGAACTCAATAAAAAGCTGTTTTCAAATCTTAAAATATCGCGTTTACCTGAGCGAGCCTTTCCCTAGAGGAAAAAACATCGTAAAGAAGATGGCTAGCTGGGTTTTGCTGGACCAGCCTTTTCGTAATCCATGCTGGTTCTGAATTAATAAGTTTTGACTATTTAAATACGTCAAAATTGAACTGACGATTATATTTTTCAATATTTTGCACGAGATTAACGTGAGGGGGATAGGTCTATAGTTCCTAGGATCTTCCTTATCACCACTCTTAAAGATAGGAATAACTTTTGCGATTTTCCAATCGTAAGGGACACTATGTTATACTAGAGATTTTTCACATATTATTTTCAAGTACGGTGCAATTTCTGACGCTAATTCTTTTTTAACTCGGGCGGGAATTTCACCGGGATCAGGTGATTTCTTGGAGTTTATGGATTACAGGTGACTTTCTATGCCGCGACAAGAAATATTTATAGAGTGAATTGGATTTTTGTTTAAGCAAGAAAATGTAGAAGTGTTATTCTGAGGGCATGAAGTATTGACACTTTGAAAAAAAGTTGTAAGGATATTTGTTTTTTCTAATTTACCGCTAGCTCTCTTTCCTTGACCGTTTTTAGTCACGTTACTGTAGATATATTCCCTTGAACCTCCCTCACGTGAGACCAAAATGCCTTGGGGTTATCTTCCAAACATTTACCTAAAACTGTACTCTTAAATTCCATTAATGCTACTTGTAAGACTGTGTTTGCTGTCGTTTTAGCTCCCTTGTGTTCATCGCAAACTTTCTCCAGTTCCACGTCGGATATATCCAGATAGACGTTCTTCATTTTTGCGTGCAAGTTTCGTTGTCACCTGAGTGATTACCGGCCGTTCGCATTATCCACCTAGGTTCCATATTGACTTTTTTCCAGTTTTCTTGGTATTGCGTTATTTTTGGCTAGTCATATGAAGTTACGAAAAGTATTCCATGCGTCGTTCTTAGTATGGTATTGGCTTACATCACAAAAATTTTATGAAAGGTTGACAGTTCCTGTTTGTAACTATTGAAATCCCCCTTTTGGAATAAGTACACTTTACTTTTTCTGGCTAATATTTTAGCTAGCTAGTATTTTAGTGCAGCTAGTTTTTTAAAAGTATTAATATGAAATTTAGCACTTACTGCTATATGGTTACTAATTCTGTCCCTTGTTACAACATTAAGGACGCTTTCAGGTATGTTTGTCTCTAAAAGTTCTGAAACGTTATTTCCTCTCGTGAGTGTTGTTACTAATTGATGCAAAGAATATGATATAAAAGTATAGAGAAGAGTTTCGCACACCTCTTTATGTTTACCGCCACGTTTTAAACTTTACGTCTTTCAGTCTATCGAGGGAGCGTTGAATTCACCACCGATAATAATATTCAATTCTTTTTTTTCATTAACAATGATTCACCTGTCTTTCCGTTGAACCTTTCTGGTATCCATTACACAGCCGAGGCAGCTAGCTGTAGCATATTCTAGCACTCTAGGCCGTTTTCAGGGTGAGGTGGGTATCACTCTATGGTAATTCATAAAAACGGGTCACCTTAGGTAATGGTAAAGATAGAAGCTCTTCTATAAATCAGGATATCTAAGTATCCGAACGAAATAGAAACCGCAGCTCAGGTATGGTACACATTGTGTACGATCGTTGCATACCTTTTAGGCTTCATTCCTTTCTGAGAATTATACCAGTAACCTTTTGAATGTTTTCATGCGTCACATTCCCAGATTAAAACTGAACGTGCAGAATCTGCGAATGACATGAAACTGTATTGAAGTTACTGACAGATTCCGACACTATGAGCAAAACAAGCCCGAATGATCAATAATTAAAACATGGACGAGAGTGTCAAGAGGAAGAACATGGTGTTCATGATCCTCTTCCGCCAGTTTGAGAGAAAGAATGACCAATGCTATTCTCCGGAAGATAAATACTTCAATAATGAATCACGCAGCGTAAAGAAGGAATTTATCCCCATCCGCGAGTCCACAAGAAGTTTCAATGCAATATGTGCAATTTCTCTGAAGATGATATATACTTAAATTAAAAAGAAAATTAATAGTAGAAATATTGCAGAAACAATTATCGGTCCAATCGAGAGGCACAATGGAAATTTACCACTTGACAGCAAACTGGATAGACGATAAAAACCAGGGATCACCATCAACATTCTGATCAACTCTAAAGTCACCTATATGAAATCAAGCCATCAGATTTCACTTTTAGCTCTGAGATTTAGAAATCCAGAAAATTATTTTTGGAGCTCATGAGCTGTGGCATCATAATACTGGCTTCAAATGGCTTAGTTTCTATTTGCTACTCGTAAGCACTAATAATTAGGGATTCATTATGGCCTCGGCGTTAGCAAACTGATTCATGAGATTAAATCTCCTGGAAGTTTGTAATATTTTTTCATATGGATTTTACCAGGTATCTCAAATTCAATATCACGGCGCAAAATTTAAGATATGTTGTACATAATGTAAATTAATTGATAAAAGTTATGAGACAAATCTTATTACTTGAAATAATTTTCCGTCAATTTCGACATACTTCGAGTGTGAATCTGAACAAGCAACTCATTCTCTCCCCTTACCTTCTGTTGTGCTGTCACGGAGAAGTGAACCGGATAGGTAGACGCTTCCAGGTTTTCTCTCCTCTTATCTTAAAATTATCCCATTGAGTTCATCTATTTACCTTCGGCAGCTTTTGTCGTGCGCACAGCGTAGGGATATACGGGCTACTCTAGCCTGCGAGTGGTGGCCCATGTCGGCACCAATGATGCGTTCGAGCGTGGAGCTGGAGAGATTTTAAATTCCTTCAGGGGTTTAAACTCGGAGGAGGAACGCGTCCGGAGGACATCTGGTGTCGACTTGCGGCGGCTGTCCAATTGCAGCATTGCTCCGCGGACCTACCGCGGTAACCATGTTTGGAGCAGGATTGACTGCCTAAACGGGAGGCCGTTGGAACTTTGTGTAAGCATAGAAGCGGAGTTTGTAGATCTTCGGCCGGTGTTTGAATCGCGCTGGGCTACCCTTAATCATTCCGGGGAGCATACTCCGCCCAGGCGTCAGAACGGGTGGCTCGTAGCTTTTCGATCATTGTAGGTATTTTTTAGGCTAGAAAGTTGGTCATTCTGTCGGATTCGAAAGTATAGTCCCGTAACAGTCTCCAGGTAAATACGTGTGGCGTAGACTTACACTGTCGGAAAAACTCAGGGAAGCATCAATACATTATTGTTACTTCCATAGCGAAAATAATTCCAGCACGCGCTCTCAAGATAACTGCGTAACTTCAAAGAAAAACTCGTTTCTCAGTGGTTTCAGAGAACATCAAATAGACAAAACTGAATTACAGAAAACAGTAAACTGACATTCATCAAGCTGAATGCGATATAAATTTAGCAATAATTACTTTCTGTAGAGTAAAGAACAGACGTGCCGAAGTTGAGCAGATGTTTCAAAACGCAGATACAGTCATTGGAACAGAGAGCTGGCTTACAGAAGATATTAACGATAGTGAAGCTTTTCCGACAGGATATAAAATCTATAGCCGTGATCGACTAGAAAGGACTGGCGTCGGAGTATACTCAGCAGTTAAATCACAACACAGCAAAACAAAAGAAATATCCATATATGTTCAATTTACAAACCACCGGCTTAAAAAATAGACGTTTTTTACAAATTATAAGCTCAATTATCATCATTGACCTCGAGAGATAACAATAGCGAAATATGCATCGGTGGAGATTCCAACCTCCCGACCGTAAATTGGAAAACCAAAAGCGTTGAAATAAATTCAAGGAAACGTGATATAAGCGAGGCGTTACTTATTACACTTTGACACCTCTCTCTTAGTTAGTTAGTAAATGAACCTACGAGAGGTAATAAAATGCTAGATCTTTTAGATGTTAGTCACTCTACAATGATTAAACACATCGATATCCTTGAAAACATAAGTGATCATAAAGTAATTACTACGAATTTGAAAACAATAATAGAATCCACGGTAAAATCTAAATGAGAAATGAATCTACTTATTTAAAAAAAATGCGATTACATAAAATTGGAGGGACGTTAGAAGCTTCATCTACGGAATTTGTACCTACTAAAAAAGACAGGAGCACCGAATTATCATGGAGGTATTTTGTATATCTGTAGGCCAAAATTAGCAAGAAAGGCATCTTAGTGAGTTTCGACTTATTTTCACTCTCCACCAACATTCCGATCGAAGACGCAGTGGAAATCATCAAGCCACTTACAACTGATTTCCTCCCAGAAAACGTCCCGAATATGGTGGAATGTTGTCTGAGAAATTGTAATTTCCTATGGAATGGGAAATTCTACAGGCAAACGAAATGCACCGCAATGGGATTCCCTCGCTCCCCAGTAATTGCTAACCTATTTATGGAGTATTTAGAACTCAAAGCCCAGCAGTCATACAACAAAAAGCCAAACCTGTCTGTGAGTTACGTGGATGACACGTTTGTAATATGGCCCTCATGGATTAGATGAACTGCAGAAGTTCCTGGAACATCTTAACAGACTAAATGCCGCCATAACCTTCACCATGGAAATGGAAATGATAAAGTTGCCTTTTCTGGACGTCCTGGTTAAGAAGAAAGAAGATGGGTTTCAAGGACAATCAGCGTTCCTAAAAAACATCCATTCTGACTGCTATCTTTACGCAGACTCCCATCATCACCCTCAACAGAAGACCATTGACATAAAGACCCTATTGCACTGAGTATGCTCTCTATCTGACGCTACTTTCATAGCAAAAGAAGAACATTACCTGCTGAAAATCTTACAGATGAATGGTTTCCCGCGAGAAACAATCCTAAAAATAATGAAAATGACGAACAGAGGAAACTGATGGAAGGATGAAAAACAAAGAGATTGCGCCATCCTGCTGTACGTAGCCGGAACCATAGAAAAAAATCGCGAGAGCTCTCCGCAAATACAACGTCAAATCGAGGTTCAAGTGCGTTACGAAAACGGCAGACATCCTCCTCAACTCCAAAGACCGCCCCCCGGATGACATATTTGGAGGAATATACGAAATTAAGTGCATCTGCGGTCACTCATATATCAGCTAGTCCTCAAGAGCACTGAAATATCGACTTGATGAGCAGAAGAGGGCCGTGACAACTCCACCAGTCGGCGGTCACAGAGCATCAGTGGAATTAGCTCACACATAACATTTATTTCAACAACACCACTTTATTGACAAAAGAAGCTCACTATTTATCTAGACTCATACGTGAAGTAATAGCAATAGTGAAAATGCCGATAAATTTCAACCGAGAGGACGGCTACACTCTCGCCACGACCTTCAGCAAACGACGACTCGACGACTGTGAACGACTCTTCAGCAAATTGGACCAATCATGACACACCTCTACTAAAAGGCGCGAAAACGGATTAACATATAAGGACTGACCAAACTCTGCACCGGCATTTCAGCAGACTTGAAGAAGCCAGCTGGAACTGCGGCGAAATATTGTCCGTCAAAATGGATAAAAGTGGAAGAACACCTGGAAAACCATGCTCTTCAACAAAAAACGAAATCGATGATTTTCGCCATCTCATCTTAAGCACGGGCGCTGATGTAGTGAATGCAGAAACAGGAACAGATAGCTGGTTATCGAGTGAAATTTCGGATAGCAAGATCTTTCCAAAATAAAGTGCAATGTTAAGAAGAGACCGAATAGCGAGAAGAGGAGATGATTTATTCATTTCCGTAAACGATGTGATCGTAAGTAGAGGCGAAATACTTCCAGAGAGTGACGTGGAAAGTGTGTGGTGTTCCATAAAGTGCTCGTCGAAAAGCATTTTTGTATGCGCATATTACAAACCACACTAATACAAGTATAAAAACAAAGTTGCAGTTAGAAAGATAGGCGAGCATTTCATAAATCAAAATAGTGAACGTAATATTATAATCATATGATGGTCACTCCTAAGATGGCCACACCGAAATATTGTAGCATTCGTTTCTGGCATGTCTTTCGTTCCGTCCGCAATTGGGCGGAATTCGAGTGAGCTATTGATAGGCTGGACATTTCATACTTATTACGGAAAGAAAAGTGGACTGTATGAAACAAAAAAAAAAGAGATAATTAGATAATGGGCCTGCAGGAGAGCACTGAGTGACTTACCCCAGGCTTCCAGGCTAGCAGCTCCCCCGTCAGACGTCTGGATGATAATGGTGATACCTTTTCGACGGTTCGTCTGTGAGTGAGGCCGGGTTCATCGCCTCATGGTCCCAGGAAAGCAATACATAACAACGAAATATTCCGACAGGTGTCGGGATAAGGGGCAAGTCCCTCACTGCCCTCTTTAGGCCAAAAAGTAAAGTAGACTTAGGGCGTGAAAACCAAACATTACCGCCCACCAAAATTTGTTAATCAAATTTTAATTTAAATTTCAAATAGTAATATTTCGAACTTCTTATCCTGGGAAGAGGCAAGCACAATGCAAAGCAAAAAAAAGCGATATATGCAAAACATAGAAAAGAAAGAAAAAAAAACTCTTCGCGAGATTGAACTAAAACCTTTAACCTTTGATGGGTAGCTCTATGGGTGTTAGTGACAATAGATATGTTAAAAAAGAGTAAAGGATTCCGAGCATCTTCACTTTGGAGGGGGCGGTCACCAAAGACTTAAAAAACGAAGGATAGGATGCCCACGGAAAAGGAAAAAAAAGGAGCTACCCTACTTAAGAAAAATAAAAATAACTGAGATATTCCTAGCTAATTGACTAGGAATCGATTGGTAACTTTACCAATTCAGCGACAGGTCGAGTTAGCTTACCGTGTGCATGGCGAACATTGACAACACGGATGCGACCATCTCGACCTGGAAATATTTCGGTAATCCTTCCTAATCTCCACTGTTGAGGAGTCTTATCGCTCCTGATCAAAACTAAATCTCCAATGGCTAGCCTTTGCTGTTCCGTAAACCATTTGGAGCGCATTTGCAAAGTGTGTAAATACTCCTTGGTCCATCTTTTCCAGAAATGCTGGGCTATTTGTCTGATGAGTTGCCATCGAGACAGTCTGCTACATTTTATGTCAGTTATTGGAGACTCTGGCGCGCTAAGTAGTGGTGCACCGATTAAAAAATGCCCGGGAGTTAACGCGTGCAAATCATTTGGATCGGACGAGAGTGGAGTCAGTGGCCGTGAATTGTGAGTAGCTTCAACTCTGGTAAAAACAGTAGACAGCTCCTCAAATGTCAAGGATCGTTCCCCTATTATCCTCTTTAGAATATTCTTGGCACTCTTCATATTTGCTTCCCATAGACCTCCGAAGTGGGGAGCAGCTGGTGGATTAAAGTGCCAAGTAATGTGTTTACCAATGAGCACACCAGTAATATCATCCTTTACAAATGAATTTTGAAATTGCTTATTGACTCCTACAAGATATCTATTGGCTCCAATGAAATTAGTTCCATTGTCAGAATAAACATGAGAGCATAATCCTCGCCGTGAAATGAATCTGTCAAGAGCGGCTAAGAATGCATCTGTAGACAAATTGGAAACGACTTCTAAATGACAAGCTTTGGTGGCAAAGCAAACAAATAAACACAAATATGCTTTAGAAATCTTGGCATTCCTTCTAAGGGATTCTTTGATATAGAAAGGACCACCAAAGTCCACACCCGTATGATAAAATGGGCGACTTGGCCGTACTCTTGAGGGTGGAAGATCACCCATTAACGGACATGTTGGGGTTGCTCTCAATTTAAAACAAATAGCGCATTTATAAATGCGGGTTCTAATTGCCTGTTTGGCCGATACAATCCAAAACTTTCGCGAGAGCAAATTTAAAAGAGTGCCAGAGCCTGCGTGGTTATACGTTCTATGATAATAATCTATGATTAGATTAGTCAAAATAGCATTTTTAGGAAGCAGTAATGGATGTTTATTCTCATAATCCAAAGAAGAACGAGTTAATCTCCCGCCCACCCTGATACAACTGCGGGGGTCTAGAAATGGTGTTAATCTCTGGAGTGCAGTGCAGCAATGCAATCCTAGTTTGAGATTTTTTATGTCTTTCTTGTAGAAAAACATTTGGGTTGCGCGAACACACACAATTAATGATTCAGAAAGCTCTGATAAACTCAATATTCCTGTATGACCCCGTTTACGCATTGGATGAACATAATCAATAAACCTTATACAATAAGCAATTACTCTCTGGAGCCTTGGTAAAGAAGAGAACCTATCGATGAAAGATAGATCCACATGCGTCGTCGTATGGATCGTGAAAACTGGGACATGGGATTTTGATTCTGGGAGTTCATCGACATTGATATGATTTGGATTACTAATTTCCCATTGATCATACGGATAAGAGATCCATGAGGGACCGTTCCACCACAAAACTTGTTCTATTAGCTGTGAGGGCAATAGTCCGCGACTCGCACAATCCGCGGGGTTACATTTGGTAGAAATATGATTCCACGTTATTATAACTGGAGAGTCGATAATACGCTGCACTCTATGGCACACAAATGTTTTCAAAAGATATTGAGGTGTTTTAAGCCAAGATAATACGACGTTAGAATCACTCCATGCATAGACTGAGGATATGGTGATACATTTTGATAACGATTCAAAGACAACCTCAATTAAACCCGATAACAATACAGCGCCAAGGAGTTCCAAACGTGGAATAGAGACTGTTTTAATTGGGGCTACCCTTGATTTAGCCATGAGTAAGGATACTTGACCTTGCTTGTCGAGTTCCCCACTCCTCAAATACACGACTGCTGCATATCCTTTCTCCGAGGCATCACAAAATCCCAACAAATTAAACTTTCCATTCAAATCACCTGATGAATTTTCTGCTACAATTCTTTTTAATTTAATTTTTGACAAAGATGGAAGCTGACTAATAAAAATTCCCCAATCGTGAAGCAAATTATGTGGTGCAGGATCATCCCAGCCTAGATTAAGTTTCCACAATTCTTGCATTAAACACTTGACCCAGAAAATTGCAGGGGATATCCATCCAAGAGGATCAAACAATTTTGCGATAGTTGAAAGGATACCTCTCTTCGTAGAAGAGGACTTCAAAACATTGATATGGTACGAAAAAGTGTCCGAAGTAGGTTCCCAGTGAATTCTTAATACCTTCACCATGTGGTCACCATCTTGCCTGAAATATACATCAGATTGGCAGAGGTCAATAGGCAAGTTTTCTAACACTTTGGGAATGTTTGATGACCATTTTCTGAGTTGAAACCCACCGGACTGCAATAGCGCTTGCAGCTCTTTAATTAATTCAGTAGCTGCTGATTCACTTGAAGCCCCCGTCAGCAGATCATCCACAAAGAAATCTTGTGATAGAACAGAACACGCTTGCGGAAAATTCTCAACTTCATCTTTAGATAATTGTTTCAGTGTACGAATTGCAAAATAAGGGGATGAAGTGAGCCCATAGGTAACTGTGTTTAGTTCATACTCCTGAAAGGATTCGTAATCAGATGATCGCCAAATAATATGTAGATAACTTCTGTCCTGAGGCAGTAGGTGAATCATCCTATACATTTTGCAGATATCCGCCACAAGTGCTACTGAGTGTAAGCGAAATCTTATAATCAAATCTGAAATATCTTGCTGTAATTTAGGGCCCTTTAAAAGAAAGTCATTCAATGATTTGCCGGAGCTAGTTTTGGATGACCCATCAAACACTACTCGAACTTTAGTCGTGCTGCTAAAAGGTTTCATCACCGCATGATGTGGTATGTAACATTTCCCCGATCCCCATTCAGCAGGTGACATGTGTCCAAGATCTAAATACTCCTTCAAGAAGGCTGTGTACTCAGCATTAAGTTCAGAATTCCTGTTTAATTTACAATCTAAATTTGTAAATCTTTTGATAGCTTGCATTTGGGAACCACTCACAGACAATGCTAGGTTCTTGTCTTTTAATAGCAAAGGCACTACGTAACTCCCATTGGGATTTCGATAATGCAAGGTTTTGAATTGTTCCTCAGCAACTTTATCTTCAGGTGAGATACTTTCAATGCTAGGCAATTCCTCAATGTTCCAAAAATTTTGTATGGAAGAATTCAAATCATTTTCAACTGACGTAAAACAAGTGGTGAGTGTTCCTAATTTAATGTTTGAAACATGGTTCGATACTCTCGGTGCCATGAGGCCCAAAATGATGTATCCAAAAATTGAAGGCCATGCACTAGGAAGACCCTCTTGACGAATTATAGAACCTTCAGTCATAACTTCAGAGTATAAATCTGCTCCAAGCAAGAAATCAATTTGCCCTGGCCTGAAAAAGTTAGGATCTGCTAGATCCAATGACGAAAATTTTTCACGAACTGAACCGGATATAGTAAAGGACGGCTGACCAGAAGTGATTTTAGGAATTACGATCGCAGACACCTGAATTTCCGTGTCATTATTACGCGGTCTCATCGTAAATGAGGTGATACCATGGGTGGTGCACACAGGAGTACCTGATAATCCTAGACAATGCACGCTCATTTTTCTCCTAAGCAGCCCTAATCTTTGCTGACAATCAGTTGTCACGAAACTAGCTTGTGACGCTGAGTCAATTATCATTCGAATGGGTTCAACGGTTCCGTATCGTGTTTGAACGAGTGCAACAGCGGTGCCTAAGAGAACTGCGGTCGGCTGAGCATGTGAATTAGTCATGCAAGACATCGAATTCACAACTGAATTATTTGTCGCGGAAGAGAGTTGAGCCTCATCAGACAACTCTCTGGAAGTGTGTGCGTGCTTCGTTGCTTCACTGCCTTCATCTGACTTCGAATTTGAACCTTGCATCGGATTGTCTTTTGTGCATAAAAGTGAATGATGCCGAGAAGAGCAGTGCCTACATTTGTACTTAGACGCACACTCTGCTGATTTGTGAACACCGGCTAAACAATTGAAACATATACCCTTGGATTTAATGAAGTCCCTTCTTTTCGATACACTTAAAGAATTAAATTGTGGGCATTGATAGAGCCTATGAGGTGAATCACACATTTGGCATTTTATTCTTCGCTCACGATCCGGTTGAGATGTTGAGATTAATGTTGTTTTCTGAGACATTCCCTTTGTCCAAGTAGAACTCTTTAACA
Organism: Ceriagrion tenellum; assembly: GCA_963169105.1. NCBI lineage: Eukaryota > Metazoa > Arthropoda > Insecta > Odonata > Coenagrionidae > Ceriagrion > Ceriagrion tenellum. The sequence continues at coordinate 3,889,937 of OY720638.1, forward strand.
CATCAAATTTAATTTGCTTGCAACCAGATGTTCTCAGAATGTTAACATATTTGCGTCCGAACTCTAGCAGGTGTGATATCGAGGGGAAATCAATGCCATGATTTTCCATTTCAAACTGTTTTTTCACTGATTTGTCAAGAGCTTTAGCCGCTACATAAAACAAAACAAACTCAGACAAATTCGGAATTTTCATCGCGTTTAGCGCATTCACATTTTCCGAAAAGACATCAAAAAAGTTTTGCAAAGCGTCAACTGAATCACTATGAACACGCATAGTGAAGAGTTTATCCAAATAGTTAAAAGCAAGCAATCTTTTATTTTCATATTGCTGGACTAGTGTCCTCCAAGCAATCACATAATTGTCTGAAATTATAGGAAGACTTGAAACTAAAGCTAACGCCTGGCCCTTGAGACTAGATAAAAGATAATGATACTTCTCTATATCACTTAGACTTTCGTTTGAGTCAATCAAACTCGTAAATACATCGAAAAATTGCTTAAAATTTGCCAGGTTCCCATCAAAACACGGAATACTAATATTCGGTAGGCGGAGAGAAGGAGGTGCCGTATATTGGCCTTCACGAGAGGTTGCAGGCGTCACCTTTACCACTCGACTCGCAACCGCGTTGATTTTATAGTACTGGCATTCAACTCGTTCCTCGATATCAACTTCAGATGCCTCCACGTCTAAATTTAAGTCGAATGCTAACTCGCGCAACTCGTTAGTTAGACCAAGAAAAGATTTATAATCATCTTGCAAAGATGAAAATCTACTTAGGAATATAGATAATTCTTCCTCTTGTTCTAAGTCTTTAGATGAAATTTTGAACAGCCGCTCGATCGTTCTAACTACGACATCGCGTCTTTGTTTCAAGATATTAAACTGCCGTCTCAACGTACGATTAGATCGGGAGTCAGTCGTTTGCCTTTCGTCATCTGAAGTCATGTTAAACACAAGTAACAAGAAAAACGAACTTGCCTTTCCCAAGATAAGCCTCTCACAAGATAATTAATATCCGGCCCGAAGGACAAAAAAAAATATGTCTTTCGTTCCGTCCGCAATTGGGCGGAATTCGAGTGAGCTATTGATAGGCTGGACATTTCATACTTATTACGGAAAGAAAAGTGGACTGTATGAAACAAAAAAAAACAGATAATTAGATAATGGGCCTGCAGGAGAGCACTGAGTGCCTTACCCCAGGCTTCCAGGCTAGCAGCTCCCCCGTCAGACGTCTGGATGATAATGGTGATACCTTTTCGACGGTTCGTCTGTGAGTGAGGCCGGGTTCATCGCCTCATGGTCCCAGGAAAGCAATACATAACAACGAAATATTCCGACAGGTGTCGGGATAAGGGGCAAGTCCCTCACTGCCCTCTTTAGGCCAAAAAGTAAAGTAGACTTAGGGCGTGAAAACCAAACAGGCATATTGGTCTTTCTTCAGCAAAATTCTGTCGGACTGGATCTTAGTATCCCCGTATAATACGGCGTCTTCCCTAAAATACGAATTTTGCTCGTGACGATGGTGGTGATATCATAAATACACAAAAGGAATAAGGAATCAATGACACTTCTCTACGATACACCGGATGTGATCTGAACTGTGTCCGAACTAACGCCATCTAGAACTACCCTCTGTTTGCGATTATCTAAAATAACGTGGTTTTAAATCCTATATATCATATCGTGATGCATTCCATAGGCTTTTAGCAAAACACGTAATTTCAAATGCGAGACTTTAAAGTAACCTTTTTCGAAAACCAAGTATCACGTCTACCTGAGAGAGCCTTTCTCCAGAGGGAAGAATGTCGTGAAGAAAGAGGGCTAGCTGGGTTTCGCAAGATTTCTGGAATCCATACTGGTGTTGAATTACCAACTTCTGACTATCTAAATACCTCATAATTAAGCTGTCCATTATATGTCACAATATTTTGCGCGTGCTCACCGGCATAAGATGCAGGAATTAGACTGCAAAACCCATAAATTTGAAATGTCATTTTATTCCACGTACAGTAAGAGACCATGATGTTGCGATTGATCATTTGTAGGATACTTTGTCCCTGACTAGGTTGAATAGGTTTTTTCACTTGTTCAAAATATTTTAACATCATTATTTGTTACTAACCTCGCAAACAATTTCCGGCATAATTTAGCTCTTACATGATATAGTTCCGTTGTAGAACTAATTATCTGTCGCAGTAATTATAACAATAGTCGTATCTTAAGTAGTGTACTGCATGGTAGCATGTTCGTCCACGTAGCACTTTCCTAGTATCTTATCTGGTCTGACCGCGCATGTTGTCCGGACTGCTTTTGGCCTGCGCCTGGCATTCTGGGGGGCCGATTTTTTAAATTAACGTTCGAGCGTAAAAGGGTCATACCACATAAAATTATGGATAATATTTAGAAAACAATTGCCGATGCTTATTTTTTAACTCACGTTCGAACATATTTGGTCTCTCGCTCGATTCCTCGGCGTCGACAACAAAATACCTGTCGAAGCGCCCATTCTCGATCGAAGAAGGGTTTCTGATGGTTTCTAAATTGATGGATATCTGACGAGCTATCGTCGTTTGGAATAATTTACGGACGATATATGAAATAGAACACACCATTCTTGACTTCAATTACAATTGGCTACTTAGATTGCGGTTTACAGTAATATATTGGAGAAGTATTTCAATAACGTGTTTTGTTTTGATTAATTACAGCATCCAATTGTCGCAAACTGTTCTATTGTAGCGCTTTTTTCACTTTTTATAACAGTGGGAAGTAAATCTCATTTCTGCAAGGACATGGGTGTAATAATTTGAAAGGATAGTGAAAAGGTTTATTGTGTGTTTAAGCGACAGTGTTAATTGTGGCATATCAGTGCTTACAAATGTTACTTATGAGCTGTGATGGATTGCGTGTGTGCTCGTGGTGATTTGTTAACATATTATGGTAAATAAGAGCTATGCTTCATCTCTTGAGCTTGTGTGTTGGGATAGGTATTGTTCTTCAAGACTTCCAAATGCGTAATAAATGTCGGAGGTGACTGACAGCAGCAACTATTACGTTCTTCCATCAAATGTCTTGCTTGAAATTTGGATTCTATGTCAATTGAAATGATGTTGGTGACTTAGGATTGCTTTTGGGTAGGAAGTGTGGTTTTTTACGTCCTTGATAAAGGATAAATATTGAAGTGTTTCTTAACCTTAATTCAGTAACTTGCCATACCAAGAGTCACATTTGTATTACATAGCAATATTGTGTACGAAATGGGTGTTTGCCACAATAATAAACCCATGTACGTTAAATGCAAGTGATAACTAATTAATTAGCAGCAGACATTCGAACATTTGGCTATGACAAGGCTTTTTCTTTTGCTTGAGGGCAAATTGTGCGATCGCTTACGTCCTAGTGAAAGGGTGATGATTGTTTTGTCAACTTATCTGTGTTGTTTCATTCTGGTTTGAAGTATTGTATTATACAATCATATCCTTAAGCAGTTGAGATGAAAGTTGAATGGGGTTCAAGTGACTTTCAGTGATAAAAATTATTATACATATTCTGACAAAACTGGTGGAACAAAAGAAGGATTTATATAACAAATGGTTATCAACCAATGATCCTGATGACCGTAAGGAATATGCAAGAAAAAGATACGAAGTAAAAAGGGAAATAAGCAAAGCAAAAGATGAAGCATGGGAAAACACATGCCTAGAAATCGAAAGATTTATATATAAAGGACCAAGATGGCATGGAAAACCATAAGCGAATTAAAAAAGGAAAATAAAACAAAAGTTAACATTGATAATATTAAGATGGATGAATGGGTGAAATATTACCAAAATATTTTCTTAGAGGACAGAACAGAATTTATGAATATACAAACTGAAACAATTTTAGGAAACGTAGAAATACCAGAAATAAAGATACAAGAAGTTAAAGAATCACTTAAAAAAATGAAAAATGGTAAATCCCCAGGTCCGGGAGGTATTCCAGTAGAGTTGTTAAAAAATGCTCATGAAAGAGTATTAGAAATATTGACGACAATCTTCAATAAGTGTTTAATTCACGGAGAGGACCCACCAAATGAGTGGAAGTTGGCTTACTTGACACCAATACATAAAAAAGGTTCAAAAAAGGAATGTAAAAATTATAGGGGCATTAGCGTGACGGCCACTTGTGGAAGACTGTATGGACGAATTATTAAAGAGCGGTTAGAGCATGAAATAACTATCGGGGAAGAGCAAAGCGGATTCACAGCAGGACGATCCTGTGTAGATAACAACAAAAAACAATTAAAACAACGAACAGAAAAAATAAGAATAAGAAACGGAGAAACGTATCTGGTATTCATAGATTTAGAAAAGGCCTACGACACAGTTCCTATCAAAAATCTTTACCGCATTCTAGATGAAAGTAATACAAACGGAAAATACATTATAGCAATAAAAAATCTTTATAAAAACCTAGAAACAAAATTAAAAATAGGAAGTCAATTATCTCCGTCAATTAAACCCAATAAAGGACTAAGACAAGGGTGTTGCCTATCACCCACTCTTTTTAAAATTTATATTAACGAAGCTCTGAAGGATTGGATGAAGAAATGTGCTGAAATGGGAATAAAAATAGACGGAGACTCACTATATACATTACTTTTTGCTGACGATCAAATAGTAATTGCATGAGATAAGTACGATGCGGAATATATGATAAGGAAATTGATAGAAAAATACAATAAGGCGGGTCTGAAAGTAAATTTCAATAAAACAAAATATATGGTAATTAATGAGAAGGCAAAGAATCTGGAAATAGAAGGAAATGCCATCGAAGTCTGAATTGAGTATAAATACTTAGGTGTAACGATTGGAAAAGAAGGAACCAGTAAAAAAGAGATAACAAATAGAATACATCAGTCAAAACTCGCAATAAATAAAATGAATAGCATATTATGGTCAAAAGACATAAGTAGGAAAACAAAATTGCAAATATATAAAACAACTATTCAGAGTATACTCCTTTACGGAGCAGAGACATGGGAAATGACCAAAAGGGATACGCAGAGACTGGAGGTCGTAGAAATGGAAGAAGCAGCAGAAAATCTAAACTACAAATAATAAGAAATGAAAATATAAGAAAAATTATGCAAGTAGAAGAAAACACCATACAGGAAATAGAGAAAAGACGGCTAAAATGGTATGGACATGTAAAAAGAATGGAGGAGAAACGTTGGCCAAAAAAGATATTAAATTGGCAACCACCCGGGAGGAGGAAGAGAGGACGACCACCAGAAGACTGGACAAAGCAAGTCACCCACGATATGAAAAGGACACAATTAGAGAATGAAGACTGGAGAGACAAGGAGGCTTGGAGAAGAGGATGCGAGAGACGGTCGACGGCTGTATAGAGCTGGCTTATATATATATATATATATATATACACACACGATGTGGATAGGATGGAGGAGATAGACACACAAAAAAAGAGACGATCACACTTACATAGCTAGCTTTCGGAACTAGTCCGTCTTCAAGGCGTATCACGGAACAAATGTCGTGTGCGCTGGTGAGGATAGGGGTAGGAGGGGCGGTAGGTTAGGGGAGTGGGGATGGGGGAAGGGGAAGGGGTTTTTCCCAGCGGTTGACGAACGGTTCTTGAAAAGGGGAAATTTTTACCAGCTCGTGTCTTGGCCGGAGAGAGCGGAAGGGGTCGCAGTGAGGGTGGGGGGGGGGAGAGGGAAGGGAAGGGGGTAAATGGAAAACAACGGGGAGCGTGCGATTAATGTATTTTATTTAATCCGGGCGCGGCGTACGATTTTAGCAACCAGATTATGGCCTGCTCCTTCTGGCGCACTTCAATTAACGGGGCGTCCGGGGGAAGGGAGATCAATATTGCCACCTCAAAGCACTTGTCAAAGGACAAGCCATGCTTCCGCACATGAGTAGGGACGGGGAAAGTGGAAGATGGGTCCTTACAGGTGCACCGATGGTTATTCATTCTAATATTAAGGGGTGTAATACATTCGCCCTCATAAAAACCGGGACATAGTTTACATTGTAACACATAAACTAAGTTGTGGGAGTCGCAAGAGCCGGAGGCTTTGATGTCGAACGGCGTCTCTGTGTTAGGACTCTGAAATGAGGATAGGGGGCGAAACATGTTGCACGTTTTGCACCGTGGTTTGTTGCATCTCTGTGTGGTGGGACGGGGAGTGTCATTCGATGTACCCTCTCGCGAAGAATTGGAGCGAAGAAGATTGGCTAAGTTAGGTGGACGTCTGAAACATACTGTGGGGCATTTGGGTAGGAGATTGGCTGTCGATCTGTTAGTATCTAAAATTGGGAATAAGTCTTTGAGGATGGTCTTACTGTTTCTTCCTATCTCCCACTCACAGAGGATCCAACTGCGGCGTATCAAGCGGAAATACATGACTTCTTAATTTCAACAGGCCCAGATGAAGGACTGTCCAAGTCCGACATCAATATTCTCTCGCCCACTCACTTCAAAACCCCGTATTTCTATCTCCTTCCCAAAATACACAAAGAAGGCGTCCCCGGACGCCCTATCATCTCCAACTGCAATTCCCCAACGGAGCGCATATCGGCCTTCGTGGACTATCACCTGCAGCCTATAGTTGCTAAACTCCCTTCCTTCCTTCGTGATTCCTATCACTTCCTAGACATCCTGAAAGCAGTAAATATTCCCTCCAACAAAAGCGTCATCATGGCTACGGTGGATGTTACTTCATTGTACACCTCGATTCCTCACCATGAAGGTCTAGAGTCCATATCCCATTTCCTTTCGAGAAGAAATCACCCTAGAATTCCCTCCACCAACTTCCTTATCAAGCTAGTTGAATTCATTCTGAAACGCAACGCCTTCACTTTCAATGGGCGTTTCTTTCTTCAAGCCAAGGGAACGGCTATGGGCACAAGAATGGCCCCTTCTTATGCCAATCTCTTCATGGGAAAGCTCGAAAGTGATTTCCTCGCCACCCAGGAATTACAACCGGAGCTCTGGGTTAGATTCATTGATGATATTTTCATCATATGGACCCACGGCGAGGATACCCTAGCGAACTTCCTCAAATCTCTAAATCAGTTCTCATCCATTCGCTTCACATCGGCCACTTCTCCTTCTCAAATCACCTTTCTCGACGTAGACATTTCCATCACAAATAATAACACCTTTGAGACTTCGGTCCATATCAAGCCCTCCAACAAACAACTGTATTTGCATTACAACAGCTGCCATCCCAAACACACTAAGCACTCAATTCCTTATTCGCTGTCGATCCGTGGCCACCGGATTTGCAACTCCAAAGAAAAACTTCACGAATACCTTGATAAGCTTCACAATTCTTTATCCAATAGAAATTATCCCGAGCCACTTCTAAAAAAACGTATTTTACCCTCCTCTGCTAATTTCACCCCACGTAAAAAAGACACCCCCCTGGACGCCCTAAATCTTCACATCACATATTTTCCTGGCGTCCAAAAACTCAAGACCATCCTCAAAGACTTATTCCCAATTTTAGATACTAACAGATCGACAGCCAATCTCCTACCCAAATGCCCCACAGTATGTTTCAGACGTCCACCTAACTTAGCCAATCTTCTTCGCTCCAATTCTTCGCGAGAGGGTACATCGAATGACACTCCCCGTCCCACCACACAGAGATGCAACAAACCACGGTGCAAAACGTGCAACATGTTTCGCCCCCTATCCTCATTTCAGAGTCCTAACACAGAGACGCCGTTCGACATCAAAGCCTCCGGCTCTTGCGACTCCCACAACTTAGTTTATGTGTTACAATGTAAACTATGTCCCGGTTTTTATGAGGGCGAATGTATTACACCCCTTAATATTAGAATGAATAACCATCGGTGCACCTGTAAGGACCCATCTTCCACTTTCCCCGTCCCTACTCATGTGCGGAAGCATGGCTTGTCCTTTGACAAGTGCTTTGAGGTGGCAATATTGATCTCCCTTCCCCCGGACGCCCCGTTAATTGAAGTGCGCCAGAAGGAGCAGGCCATAATCTGGTTGCTAAAATCGTACGCCGCGCCCGGATTAAATAAAATACATTAATCGCACGCTCCCCGTTGTTTTCCATTTACCCCCTTCCCTTCCCTCTCCCCCCCCCCACCCTCACTGCGACCCCTTCCGCTCTCTCCGGCCAAGACACGAGCTGGTAAAAATTTCCCCTTTTCAAGAACCGTTCGTCAACCGCTGGGAAAAACCCCTTCCCCTTCCCCCATCCCCACTCCCCTAACCTACCGCCCCTCCTACCCCTATCCTCACCAGCGCACACGACATTTGTTCCGTGATACGCCTTGAAGACGGACTAGTTCCGAAAGCTAGCTATGTAAGTGTGATCGTCTCTTTTTTTGTGTGTCTATCTCCTCCATCCTATCCACATCGTGAGTTCATCGCCGCATGGCTGACTCCAATCCATCAACGTATTTATATATATATATATATATATATATATATATATATATATATATATATATATACATTTTACTTGGAAAAGTATGTCCAGTCAGATCGGCCGCAAAGGACCACTGGACGGGACGGCGAACCTAAAGTAACGACGTGATGGCACGATATCTCGTCAATATAAAAAATTCAACGAAGAGAATGACAATAAACAAATTAGTCGTTACGTTATCGTTCATCAGTAGTTATAACGCGAATACCAGCGCAAAAATTTATATCAATATAATTGCATTGTTTTCAAAAGTCAAAAACGATTGAATGAAAGGATTTCTGGAGAAGGCCCTATTTGTGTACAAAAAAATAGTGATATGAAATATTGACTAGTAATTTTAGGTTTGGAAACTGAAACAATTTCAATAGTTTCACTATTTTCTTTTTAAAACCTTTCCATAATGTTCAGGACTTAACAAAACTTTTGTAAGATTTACGTAGAATTTTTTTTTGGATATTCCAATTACATAGAATATTTTTTGGACAGTCTAATTCTACGAAAAACTTAAAAATCTTTTGTCAACTCCGGAATGATACAAAAATAAATGTTTGCATACAAATACTTACTTACTCCTCGGCGCTACAGCCCTTGTAGGGCCTTGGCCTCTCCGACGATGTTAGCCCAGACACCACGATTCCCGGCATGCGTTCTCCATCTTTTAAGTCCCATTTTCTCAGATCAACCTCTACATCATCCCACCATCTTTTCCGGGGTCTCCCTCTCAATCTTCTACCACCAGGATGACCACGAAATATCCTTTCCACCATCCTGTCCTCAGGCATTCTCTCGACTTGTCCTAACCACCTTAATCTATTGCTCTTAATTTATGTCACTATGTTAGGATGTTTGTGGAGTTCCTCGAGTTCTCTGTTTCTCCGCATTTTCCACTGTCCACCTTCCTTTGTAGCACCATAAATCTTTCTTAGTACTTTCCTTTCCCATCTTTTAAGTAGCTCTCCTTCTGCCGTGGTAATGGTCCACGTTTCTGAACCATATATGACCACAGCTCTAATCACTGTTCGGTAAATCTTTGTTTTCAAGTTCCGACTGAGGTTGCGTGACTTGAGCACTTTCAATAAAGCTCGATAAGCCCTATTGCCTGCTGCAATCCTGGCTTTTATTTCTTCATGTATTTCATTATCTTATGTCACCAGCTTTCCCAAATACTTGAAGTTGTTACATCTCTCATACTTATTCCCATTTAATATTATAGATTTATCTCGAACAGTAGTACTTTTCCTGGAAGAGAACAAGCACTGTGTTTTGGCAGATTTCACTTTTAGCCCAACTTTTCCTGCCTCCATCTCCAATCTCTCCAGTCCTTCCTCGAGATCTTTAAGTCTTCTTGATATCATATTGACATTATCAGCATAGGCTAGGTTTTTCAATATACGGTTGTACAATGTACCACCTGGGTTGCTGACTTCTGTTTTTCTCATCACTCGTTCCAGTACCACATTGAAAAGAATGGTGGATAGCACGGTGCCTTGTCACAAACCCTGATTAATTTCAAAGTCCCTGGTGATGTTCCCTTCTATTTTGACCTTATATGTTGTATTCTTTAAGGTCATTTGTCCAAATATGATTAATTTGGTTGGAAATTCCATATTCACCATAGTCTGAAACAGCTTATTTCTCTTTACACTGTCGTACGCTTGCCGAAAATTCACAAAAATTGGTGCACATCCACATTATATTCATAGCACTTTTCCATTATCTGTCTAACCATGAAGACGAGGTCTGTTGTTGATCTATCCTGTCTAAAGCCACATTGGTAGTCACCAAGAATCTGCTTCACCAATGGGTTAAGTCTCCTAGCCAATATTTTGGCTAAGACTTTATAGACCACACTTAACAGAGCTAGGTAGTTATCACAATTGGCCACATCTTTTTTCTTAAGAATTGGGCAAATAATTGCCAGACTGCATTCCTTGGGCATCTGTTCTGATTCCCATATATCTACTATCAGCTGGTGAATGAAGAGTGTAAGCTGTTCACCTCCATATTTAATCATCTCTGCTGAAATATTACCACTTCCTGGTGCTTTATCATTTTTTAGGGTTTTTATCACTTCCTTCACTTCCCCTATCGTTGGAACTGGTACTGGGATAGTATTTGTCTGAGGTTCTTGGCATTGGTGTCCACACTCCTCTTCAGCTACTTCTGGTGTCATGTTCTCTGCAGTGACATTATAAAGTTCACTTAAATTTTCAGCCCATCGTCCTAGGGTTTGTTCCTTTCCCCCAACCATATTTATTTCCTTATCTCCGCAAAATATTGTCCGTGGTTAAAACCCTTTTTCTATATCGTGTATGATGGTATAGAATTTCCGCACTTCCTGGGCGTTCTGTTGCTTCTCCATAATCAATTTCCCCTCCCAAACTCTCTTTTTCCCTCTATATAACTTGTCAGCTTCCCTTCTCTATTGTCTGTACAGCCCTGCACTTTCTTCTATCAATCATTGTCCTCCTTGCCCCATTTTTCTCCTTAATTGCTTCTCTACATTCTTCATCAAACCATCCTCGCCTCTTTACCTTATCTTTATCGTTATTTACAGTCCGGTTTTCATTGTCTTTGGGTTTTATAACAAGAGGTTTTTTTTACGATATAGGGTCGTTAGCCCTATGCTCAACCCCCAACCTGGAGGACTAGAGTACTTCTCTTTGTCTGGCCTATCCCCTTGACCTGTACGGCTTGGGTGGCCCTACCAGGAGCTTATGCTCCCGCCGGTATAGCTCTCAGGTTCAACAAGGCACTCAAGCTCCCTCATTACGAGAAGATGGAAATACTAGAGAGGGAGTTGCATACAAATACTTCGCTAAATTTGTATACTTAACAATTTAATGTTTAAACATCAGGATCTAAGTGCAAACTTCAGACGCATATTGATATTTTAAAAAATAATTTTTCTCGGATTTTGCGGAAAAAGACGTAAAATCCTTTTCCGTCCGAGGACCGAAATGAACGATGAACCGAAAGGAGCGATGGACCGAAAGGAACGAGTGACCGAAAGGAACGAGTGACCGAAAGGAGCGATGGACCGAAAGGAACGAGTGACCGAAAGGAACGATGAGCCGAAAGGAACGATGAGCCGAAAGGAGCGATGAACCGAAAGGAGCGATGGACCGAAAGGAACGAGTGACCGAAAGGAACGATGAGCCGAAAGGAGCGATGGACCGAAAGGAACGAGTGACCGAAAGGAACGAGTGACCGAAAGGAACGAGTGACCGAAAGGAACGATGGACCGAAAGGAACGATGGACCAAAAGGAACGAAAGTACCGGTCGTTCCGGAGAAGTCGGTCTTCGGGCCTTCCGTTCAATCTATGTACCCGTTCGTTCGCGAACGACTCACCTCTCACGTGCGCGGTTCGGATTTCTGCTGGGTTGAGGGATTCATATTTGGTGTGGAATCACCCCGTGCCACACACCTTGTGGCGGTCTGCACGATATTTCGTAGGTGTAGATGTAAAGGTTAACACAGTTATGGTTAATTTTATACTTTACTTGACTCATACTTAATGGACCACTATACTCTTTAGACTCTATAGAAAGACTTTATCGGAAAAAGTGAAAAATCTCCAAATCATTTTCGGAACCCCTGAGCAATCTACTTATTACCAAGGTTCTCCCGAGGCCCCACATTTGACCCATGTGTTATAAAAACTGAAACCTAAAAAAAATGTCTCTCGTTATTCAAAGACATCATCCCAAAGTTGGAAAGGAGTGGAGTGTATAAACTCGTGAGTGAATGCTAAGCCGCTTACATCGGGCAGACTGGTAGAAAGTTTTAGGAGAGACTTAAGAAACAATTAGCTTCTTGTAAACAAGGCAATTCAAATTCAAACTTCGCCTTCGTTGGATAACCGTCATGAACATGATTTTTCCCAGAAATTTAACACTATGATAGAAATGGTCCCAGGCAGTGTGAGCACGCTGATTTATAGATGTCAGCGAATTATTGCACACTTCCTTCTCTCCCCACCTCAACCTCCCTCTCTTCCATAAACCTTCTTAACTCGACCTTCTTACCCTTTCCGCTTCCACTATCTTCCAACCCGTCCACCGATGCAATCCCTCCCACGCGCCGCCACCGCAAGTAGTCAGCAAAGTAGGGCTACCCTCAATCAATCTCCCTCCCCCCCCTCTTTCATCTGCCACATTCCTGACCTATAGCTCATAACCGCCCCCGCCTCCGGCAACCCCTACCCCATCCTACACACCCAGCGACTTTTTGCATCAACGATAATAAATTCACTTGAATCGAATTTTTGTCTTTTCTTGGATAAAAAAATGCTAGATGGTAGTTTTTATTACCGCTATGTCTTACGTAGCCAGTAAGTTAGGCCTCAAGGTAGACAATAGCAACCAATAGTTATCATGTGATCAGAGAGTGAGTTGTTACGCGGATATTTCAAACGGTACTTCTTACTCGATTAGTATGAAAGAGCTTGATTCCCCTCGCACTCCAAGTAAACGACATATGAGCCGTTTATTTTGAAAGTGGCCTAACTCCATTTTTCAATTTTTTCCGGTTACCATGGTTACATGTACAACTTCATGTTATTTATCAGTAAAGCATTTCAGGTTGCTAATATTCCGAGCAAATACGACAATTCTTGACACATAAGTTTTCAGAGTTAGTTCAATAATTGAACCGTGTAGTTTGAAAGTGGCCTAACTCCATTTATACTTAAATCAAGATATTTACTATTGATAATGTCGGAAAGCAGTGACGAAGGTAATTTTCATTAATTAGTATTTACAAATTAACCTCAGTTTTTGAACAATTGCGTTAGATGAATAACCAGTACGTTTAATTAATACAAAACTTATAATTTAATATTAAATTTTAGAAATTATTTCACCCATGGGGAAGAACAGAACAAGACCATTTAGTTCAGATAATGAAGAAGAAATAGTAACTAATGATTTAAAGAAAACGAAAAAGAAACAGAATTATAGAACAATATTCGTCTTCAGGGGATGAATATACGAATAACAATGGAGAAAATATTGATGAATCATGCATCCAAAAAGTGCGAAAGATTAAACGGAATTCAGGAAAAAGGTATTGTACTCAAACCGGAAATATTTTACCTGAAAAGATTTTCGAAAACAAAGATTGCCGTTGTCGGAATGCTTGCACAAAAAATTACGATGAAGAAGAAAGAAAGAATATTTTTGAGAAGTTTTGGGGTTTGGGAGATTTTAACAAAGAAAATTTACGAAGCTGTCGAGCGCAAAATTGTGGAACGAAGACGTCCAACAGACGGAAAAGGTTCGCCAAGAAATTGGAGTTTTAGGTATTTGTTAAATGCTAAAAACAGAAAAGTTCCCGTCTGTAAAAAATACTTTTTGGATACTTTTAAAGTAAGTGAAGGACGCTTAAAACGAGTATTAAACTCTGAAAATGTAGGCAATGATTTACGTTGGATGATGGTTGGATCATCAAGAAAATTATCTGAGGAAGGGAAAAAGCACGTTCAAAACCATATTAAAAGTTTTCCTAAATTTGAATCCCATTATACTAGATCTCATAATCCTAATAGAAGATATCTACATCCTGATCTAACTCTTAGGAAAATGTTTAATTTATACGAGCTTCATTGCGAGGAAAATAAAATAAAAGCCGTTAATGAGTGGACTTACAGAAAAATATTTAAAAAAGATTTTGATTTACATTTCCACCAACCGCGCAAAGATACATGTCAAAAATGCGACTTATTAAACATCAAAATTAAAGCATCGAATGATGATGAAGAAAATAATAAACTTACAGAAGAACACGATGTCCATTTAAGACTAGCAGAATCAGCTAGGAATTCACTAAAACAAGATCAGGAGCAAGTATCACGTAATTCAGATTATTATTTTGCTTTCTCGTTCGACTTGCAAAAAGCATTACCGTATCCCAAGTTGACTACCTCAGTAGCATATTACAAACGCAATATGTATGTTCTAAATTTGGGTATTCCAAATTTTCATAACGATAATGTTTACATGTACGTTTGGGATGAAACTATTGCATCCAGAGGTGCTCAAGAAATTGTTTCATGCATCCTAAAACATGTTAAAAATTTAAGAAGTGAAAGACACATTATAGCTTACAGTGACATGTGCGCCGGGCAAAATAGAAACATTAAAGTAGCTTTAATGTGGTTAAAAATTGTCCAAACTTTTAATATCAGGACATTCGTTTTTACCAAATGATAGAGATTTTGGCGTGGTAGAAATGTCATTAAAAAATAATTTACTGTTCGTTCCGCAAGATTATTACAAGATTATTAAAAATTGTCGGAAAGGTAATAATTTTATTGTGAATGAAATGAGACAAGAAGATTTTGTATCAACAAAATTATTAGAAGACGCAATTTTTAAAAGGGTAAAGAATTCTGATGGAGAACCAATAAACTGGTTAAAAATATGTTGGATGCGTTTTGTCAGAAATGAACCGCATAAAATTTTCTATAAGACATCAATGAATGAGAATGAAAATTTAAAAGTCCTGAATTTATTACCACGTCGGGGTAGACCAAGAAAGTTCGAAAATATTGTACTGACACCACTGTATAAAAATATCAGACAAATTACAACAGCAAAATTCAAGGACATAATTGACCTATTACGATATATACCACCAGAACATCATGATTTCTTCAAATCCCTTTCACACGCACAAAATGTAAATGAGTAGTAAATTGTTTTGTAATAAATTTATGTTTGTAATTTTGTACGCTATGTAGTTAAAAAATGTTTTGAATCGCATAAATTATGTTTCCAAAGTGTTTTAAAGATATGTTAAATCAATTCAGTATTGTTTTTTTCAATCTGTAGCATCTTAAATTATGTTTAATGGACTTGGGCACCTTCAAATTTTATAATGAATCTGGTTGTTGGTTTTTAAAGTGGCCTAACTCCATTCTTGATAAGAAAACGCATATTATTCACTTAATAATTGCCACTATTTTAATAGGAACTATAAATTTAACACTCTTAGATACACTTAAGCAGTATGACTCATTAGTATCCTATACGTATATTTTTTAATTCATTGAAACGCAAACCCTTAAATATCTCGATTTGAAGATAAATGGACTTAGGCCACTTTCAAAATAAACGGCTCATATATTCAGACGTAATTTAAGTTGCTCTGTCCTACCATTTTATGTCTAAATCTACTTATTACCCTGCAGGCAACCACGATTGTGTTTGGCATGGGATGACTTATCACAAGCATGAATTAGATTAAAGCAATTAACCTTCACTAACATGCACCACACTATGGGCATGGGAAAAATGCTACAGAAACTACAAAAATTCCCCATAATGCAACTGTGTAAACGTGACACCAGAGTCACGTAGGAGATATGTGAAGCATAGTCTTAGCACTACTCATCAGATTTAGAAACATGCATTTGGGGTAATATGAATTGATTGAATATCAGCTACGCTACATGTCAACTAACCTAGTTCAAAGTCTATAAGCTGCCTAGTCTACATTCTGCTCTCATCTACCGTAGGACACACGACATCTTTAACCATTCTGCTCTATAGTCTATTTCCCTTATTTTATTCTCATGATCTGATATATCGTAGTATGCTGGACTTCGTTAGATAATGATAACTTCATTGGAAAATAAATTTTTTAACAATACGTTCTGTATTCATTTTTTGTGTTACTAAAATACCTTTTACTCAAAGTTTAAAAATCTCCAAACACTTTCCATGCGACTGATCATTGAGCGCGTCAATAGCGCTTATAATGGCATACATACAATGGCATGGCTCACATATCTTAGTCCCATACGATAGTGATTTTGGTGAAACTCCAAATCGCGTGGCACGTATTCTTGGATAAATACACGTGAGCCGCTTGCTTGGGTCGAAATTCGGCAAATAAATGACGATCAAAATACATCTACATCTACGAAATACCGTGCAAGCCACCACTACGGTGTGTGGGATTGGTCGATTCCACACCAGGAATGCAGCACTCATCCCAGTTCAATCAGAACCGCGCGCGTTCCACCGAATGCCAGGTGGAGGCCAAAGCAGTCAGGACAACGGTACGCAGTCAGACCACAAACAAAGAGAGTGATACGAAGAAGAACATGCTACCATGCAGCATACTACTCAAGATATAACTACTGGTTGGTATTATTAATGCGACAAATAAGGCACTAAGACATGCAGGGGTATATCATACCGGAGAATGCATGCGAGATTAGTAGCTAATAATCATGTTAAGATATTTAGCACTACTGAGAAAACCTATTTAACCTAGTCAGTATCCTAGAACTGATTTATCACAACTATTATAGTCCCTTATTATACGTGGAAAGATATTATTTTCCATAAAATAGTATCGGCATGACCGCGCTCCTCTGGCCTCGGCTACTTTCCCCGAATCCCTTCACGCTGCTGCGCGCATCTTCATTCGTTTTTCCTTCATTTCGCCTCCGAGAGGAGTCAGGGTCTCCGAGGTCCTGTCGCGCGCGAGACGGGTGTCGGATTCAGTCGCCCCTTCCCTTCCATTGGCCCGGAGCGGCAAACGAGAGAGCATCTCCTCCTCCACACACAGGTAAGCGGGGCCCCCTTCTTATCGACCCGCCCCCTTCCGCCCCATCGGCACGCCCAACCCCCCCCCCCCCCCCCCCCCCGGCCACCGCCACATGCCCGACCCGACCCCCGGCCACCGCCACATGCCCGTCCCGACCCCCGGCCGCCGCCACATGCCCGTCCCGACCCGGGCCCCGACCACATCCCAACCACCCCCGGATTGCTTTGTTCATTTCCTTCCGACGAGAGCAGAAGGCCGAGTCGGAGAGGTTGTGTTGTTGTGTTTAGGGGGGGTGTGCGAGAAGGTTGAGGAAGGAAGGGGGAGGTGCAAGGAGGGAGTGAACGAGGGAGGGAGTGCAAGGGGGGGTAGCGAGATTAAATACACTTCCTCTCCCACTCGTCCACCTGCCCCAGCGATCATATCCAATCGGAAGGGACATCCTTTTCCTTTTTTTCTGAGTGTGGCTCCCGAGTCAGATTCCCACGAGCTGTGTTTTTATTAGATGATGTAATTGACACTTTTTCAAATATTTGTTTGCTTGCCTAGATTAGTGAAAACGTATGCGAGTGTCTGGGATGACCTCATAGGTTGTTGTAACTTTGGCAATTTTTAGTAAACCAAAGCGCTAAATTAGTGATGTCCTCATCGTAATCGTAATTCGAGTTCTACATGCTTGTGCTAGTATTTGAAGCGAGGATATCCGTTATCCCATCTTTTTAAATCCTAGAAAAAATATTGAGATAACATGTAATATCAAGCCAAAAATATAGGCTGTAATGTGAGCGTTTGAATTATTTAACGGCTATAAAGTTGTCACCCTGTCGTGAGGCCCTACTTGGTTGGGAGCGTTAAAGTCAATAAGAAGCCGATTGGTGGCACTGATCTTTAATTGTATCACCTCAATGGTGGCTCTGGGTCCCTGTCGCTAGATGAGGCCGGGAAGGGTCGGGAATTGGTCCGGTCCTGTCTCCGGTGCCGGCGTCGAGGTCCTTCGCGGCTGACTGACGGCTTCTGGGTCTTCCCTCGGTGTCGGTCTCTGCTCCGAGAAGATCTTCGCTCGACCCCAATTGTCAACTGCCCTCCTCGCGCCAGCGACGCACCCCTAAACGCCTTTTGGTCAAGGGGGGGCGGGCGGAGGCAACCTTCGGGCAGGTTGCTGACCCGGGGGTCGCCTCCAGGGTACGGACTTTCTCCCGAAACGCCGGCGAAAGGGTGATGATGAAGGCCGCGAACACAATTGTTCCGACGGCGGGAGAGCGGGCGCGGTCCTTGGGATGGACCCACCCTGCAAGGGGACCGCCCTTCGGCAGGTCACCAACCCAGGGCTCGACCCAAGGATACGGGTATTCTCTCGAATCGCCGGCGAAAGGGTGAATATGAAGGGAGCGAGCACAATTGTTCCGTCGAAGGGAAAGCGCGGGCCTTGGAGAAATCGCCCTGCTAAGGGACCGTTCACCCCTTCTTGACGGGGAGGGAGGAGGACACCCTGAAGGACAGGTCGCCGACCCAGGGCTCGGCCCAAGGATATTCTCCGAACCGTCGAAATGGTGATGTCGAAAGGCCGCGGACTTAGCGTCGGTCGTGGGCGGCACTTGTGTCTTCCCAACAACCCGAAGTACATTGCCACATCCTGTGGCCATAAAATCTGTTCATACTGCTATGAAGAGTTCCGATTCTGGGTAAAGTTTAAGGATTCAGGGTATATTAAGAACCTTAAATGTAAGTATTTTAAACTAATTTTAGGTAGGACTTGTGATGACTGTAGCCTTTAAAAAGATATGAGTGAATAGAATTATTTTATGAGAATTCATCTTGGAGTATGGACATCAATCTTTCTACGTAACATTAAATTAATCGTTGGGGACGTGTCTCCATGCATAACTTTTCCAGTGCCTTGATACCCGCAAAGTCATCAAACTCGCCAAGAAATAGGTGTAATTCTCCTCAAAAATTGCGATCGTTCAGAGTATTCTCAAGGTCCTTAAACCACCAGGTGTTTTCTCGTCCCAGATCACAGTATTTCGGGCAAGTTCAATAAAAACCTTAATGAGCGTTAATTCAGATAAGCAAACTCTGCTGATACTGTATGTAACTTCGTTTTCATATACTCTGGTTGATGTTATCACCAATCCGGTGGCCATATTTGAAAATGACGTCAGTGACAACAGCGCTTCCATCAATCATTTGGTAATTACGAAGAGTTAATTGGTGCGAATGCTCAACGCGACTGTAAACTAGAAGAAAAATCCCGAGCTCAAGTTTGCAGGGAAACTACCTGAAACACAAGTTGCATCTTAACTGCGTAATATGCGCAAATCCACCATGTTTACGGCTACATGGCAGTTGCAAGGGAAGAAACAACAATGAACCGCAAATTCGTGAAGCCGAGCACATGGCATTTTAGAAATATCCAGAAGCCGGAAGTGCGTATCCCCCAAAGCGTCCTGGAAACCTTCTGAAAGTTAACAATAATACTGGGACAATATAAGCACGAAGCCGCGAGCGTCGAATCACAACCGGGTTTCACGAGTGCTGCCGTAGTAGGCTCAGCTGGAACTCAGAACAGTCAATTTAACAAGTTCAGCTGGAAGCTCTGCTAGAGTATAGTTTTATTACGCCAATATGGTTACCAATTATTCATATTATATTATAAGTATTTGATAACCAGTAACACAAGAGAGAAAAAATATATATTACAATTATGGAGTCGTAAAAGTTATTTAAGCAGGTCATAAGATAGGGCGAGTATACCTGCAGTGACGTCACACTTGACGCAGAATAACGGAGACCGAGTGGTAGCTTGGACACGAGGGGTACGCCACTTTAAAAACAAGTGTACACCGCATTTCCATTTCAGCCATTTCTGTCCCTTTCTATCCATTTCTGTCCCTTTCTATCCATTTCTGTCCAATCCTAACCATTTCTGTCCATTTAGATCCATTTCTGTCGATTTCTATCAATTTCTGTCCATTTCTAGCCATTTCTTTCCAGTTCTAACCATTTCTGTCTATTTCTAACCATTTATGTGCATTTTCATCCATTTATGTCCATTTCTATCCATTTCTATCCATTTCTATACATTTCTGTCCATTTCTATCCATTTCTGTCCATTTTTTAACTTTTCTGTCAATTTCGCGACCATTTTTCAACAAGCGCACACCATGTCTCAGAATTGCATACCCCTCGTTTGGACAACAGAGCCACAGCTAGCACATCGTACACGGGGTAGAGCGGTTCGCTATATCGGGAGTTCGGACGTTAAGGTACGTTTATATCTGACAGATATTGCATGATATTTATGTCAGACAGAAAGTATGAACAATGTCAACAATGAAGAATTTATGTCAGAGACATATATTTCAAGCAAAAGCTACATGTGTCGACACATCCATAGCAACAGATGTAGTCACTGATTGTTTGGAAGTTCAAACACGTCCGACAGATATAGCGGAAGTTGACTGCTCGACTACTTTTCTAGGAACAAGTATCGAGTAAATATGGATGATAAAACTCATAGAAAAGAGTGATTGAAAGTTGAAGTAGAAGAACTAATTAACATGTATCACGGTAAACCTGAACTGTGGGACATTAAGAGCAAAATTTATAAAGATAGAATAAAGAAACACAATGCCTTAACGGAAATTGCGGAGCAATTGAGCACGTCCGTGGAAGAGATTCAAAGAAAAATCCATAATTTGAGAAATCAATTTAACAGTGAATTTAAAAAATGCATCAAGACAAAATCCGGCCAGGGCACTAATGAATTGTATCTATCAAAATGGCCGTACTATAATTTGCTGTTGTTTCTGAAAGGAGGCTCAGTGTGCAAACCATCAATTGGAAATTTACCCGTGGTAAGTGAAAAAATGTTTTCTTTATTTACTTCTCCAAGTTTAATTGATTTCACTCAATGGTACATTGCTTAAATAAATTACATCACTTATAATTACATTAATCTGTATTGCCACGGAACTTCCCCTTGGCAGCTAACAAAATATTCCCTTTACTCTTTGCGTACTTCTTTAGCGTTGTTTGAGTAGTTATTGCTTCCTTGTTGTGACAGTGGTAGTAGGCTCTCTGCTGGCAGATCTTCATTTCGCCAACTGCCACATTTCGCCAACTGCCACAATCATATTATTTCGCCTGTTTCTAAATTTTCTCGGTCAAATGTCCCTTCCATGGCATATACATTTGCAGAATATTTTTCAGACAATAAATAATTGTATGAACTGAAAATGGCCAAAACTACAGACTCCACACGTTCTGTAGCAAGAAGAAGCGGTTTCCTTAGTACTCTAAACACACTAGATATGATACCGAAAGCATTTTCAACTATTCTTCTTGCTCTAGCAAGTCCGTAGCTGTAAACTCTTATGGAACTTTGACTATTAAATGGATATGGTTTCATGATATGAGGTAGTAAGGGAAAAGCATCGTCCGCTACAAAAACATGTGGCACTCATAATTTTCCTCCTGGGAGAGGCCTCATTTCGAGACCTGCTGCTGCAGTTTGTATAAAATTTGCTACTCCACTGGCTCTGAAAACTCCCCCATCGGATACTCTTCCGTTACTGCCAACGGTGATGACAAGGCATTTATATGCGGCATCCACAATTGCCATAAAGACAACACCATGCTGCCCTTTATAGTTAAAATAATAACTACCGCCAATCTCCGGAGCTTGGATAAGAATATGTTTACCGTCAATTGCACCCAAACATCTGGGAAAGTCCCACTTCAACTGGAAATTGTTAGCAACACTTTGCCAGTCTTTGGATGTATACGGTGGCTGTAAAAAGTAAAAGAAAATAACTTTTGTAACTAGTTGTGCCTAACTTAATTAATTAATTGATGTTCTTACATTTTCACTAGGATGTTGTAATGGATCCAGTTGAGGAGGCAACTCCTCACAAACAAAATACATCAGACCAGTATGAGAAAGTGAATCATTTTGACTTAACATCAATATCACAAACAAATGAAATTAATACCAAGAAGAAGAAGAAGAAAATGGATGTTTCAACAGTTGATTTACTCATGCAAAAAGCTATACGTACATTGAACGAAGTAGAGGATCAATATGATGTTTTTGGAAAATATGTTTCATCCGAAATGAGAAGTCTATCTTCCGAATACTTACGTAAAAAATGAAAAGAATAATTCAGCAAGTCATGTTAGAGATGAATAAGGAGGAAGAGCAACTATCAAGTCCTGCATCGATTATCTACAGTGGTCTAAATTCGGTGGTTTCGGTTCATGGATATATGGAATCGTTAAATAATTCTAACAAAATTATAAATGTACAACCACCACACAATTTAGAGCACTTTCAAACTGAAACTGAAAATACTTTATCATCTATACCTTAATATAATCTTCTTTAAATGCTGAAATAATTGCTTTGCATACTTCAGGAACAATAAGGCTTATTGTACATTTTGGTATCTTGAATAAATAACTTAGGCTTGAATAAGAATCACCTGGAAAGATGTAATGTTAAATTTCAAACAAATTCTTATTAATAAACAGCTCATAAATAAAATACAATTTCATCACTTCTTACCTGACGCTAAAAATCGCAATCGCTAGTCGTTCTGTTGCACTAATAGCTTTCCTGATTTTGGTATCCTGCTTTGATATAATGGGACCCATCTTACAAGCAAGCTTTTCTAAATCAGCAGGTTTCACTCTTAAAAAATTCGTAAACTGCGCTGGATCTTCCAGACTGAGCTCAGACATTAACTGACAATAAGCACCTAAATTTTCGAGTCTCAAAATCCACTCTAGAACCCACACAAAATGTTTTTTCTTCTTTTTTCTCATCTTCAGAATAATTTCACTAGCCGCAAATCTGAGTTTCGATAATTTCATAATTGCGGCATAAAATTAACTGTAGGTGCAAACAGATATCACAGATGTACGTCATAAGACATATTTGTATATAATGACGGAACACGTTAGTCATATACGTGGTAGGAAGAGGGGAACACCAGCCGTTCCGAGTGAGGGAAAGATCGAGTAAATTGGTCTATTTGAATCAACCAGAATATATTTCACAATACCTGATGACGTACCAAATTAACAAAAAAAATACCCTGATGAGGATGAGGATGACTATATGATAATGAAACCTCCAACACTTGAGGATTCAGATGAAGATGGACAGCGTGAAATACATACATAAAACAGAAAAAAGGTGAATGCAATGAGACTTTTCCCCCTTCCAAAAATGATACATGTTACAAAAAAAATGACTTTGAGCTAACTTTCACATGTGCCCAAAAATAAAGTTTCTTGATCACTGGAATAGGTCACTGTCTAACACTTTATCGAAAGTTTGGTGAGGGCAAGATGCACGGGGGCAAAGGGAAAAGAGATTCTGATTTCGTGACTGGGGAAGGGAGAGTTTATCTGGATAACCAGAACGGTGGACGGGTAGCAAACAGCGACGTTCTTACCGTTTGCTGTTGATGCAGGAATTGTTGAAGCTGTCAATGGAGTCGCTGCTCGGATCCCCATAATCGCGGCAACGGGAAACAATCTTCTCCCACACCGGGGAAGAACACGGCCGTCATTCGTCCGCTTCACTCTCTTCTTCTCCAAAATTTTCCTTGCTTATCCCGTCCTCCACCAGCATAAATCTGGTTGGCTCATGATAAATAAATCTGGGTGATGGCTATTATGCTCACCGTACGACTTCCCCTAATGTTTCTCCTCGCGAAGCACACACTCCGGGCGTTTTTATATCCCTCGGGAGGGGTAGTCACTCGTAGAAAAATGGGGTTTTCGGTGAGAGGGGGTTACTTTTCACATACCGGGGATAAAGTGGGTCCCTAGGTAGCCCTAGTTAACTTGAGGACGCCACACCGGCCACCATTCACCCTGACACACTCACACGATAACATCACACAACCAGGCAAATGCACTGTATTTCAAAACACCTTGAACCAACACTCGATCAACCCTAGTTCGAGCCGTCACTATATATATATATATATATATATATATATATATATATATATATATATATATATAAGCTAGCAACAAGGCATTGAGGTTGGGGATGGATAGATAGGTATATCAGTGGACACTCACAGAAAGGCGATCCATGGCGACGCCGGTGTCCACTGCTCTCGGAAGCTTTCGGGTGAGAACCCTTCCTCAGCGGGAGAAATTTCTCCCGCTTTTTGCTAAAAGCTGAATATTTATATATAAAGTTTTGAGAATATTAGGCAGCTACATTTTACAAATAGAAAAATAGTAGCTTCATCTGTGAATTGCTAGTCAAACAGCATTGAATCTGGATATCCTAATCCTGAAATTACTTATCCTAAACAAGATTTTCGATGACATGGTCATCTAAGAAGTTTGCGGTAAACATTAAAATGCTATAAAATTTGCAAAGTACAGGGATTTAATGATTTCGTTGCATACATTTAGTTTTCTATTTTATAGTGCGGTTAGATGTCATTTCAAGCAAATAATTGGTTTAAATGGTTTATAATCACGTTAAGGCTTATTCAACCTAGAAAATATACCTACTCTGAATTTTCCATTGTGATCCATTGTGCTGGGGAGTAAAATATTATATTTTTCTGGGTTCATAAGTTATGTCTTGCATCTGTATAAATAATCCGTAAAATCCTCTTATTCCAAAACTGAGAATTAAAAGAAAACGAAATGACGTTAATCGAACTTCAAAATAAATAATGAAACGAGTGAATTGTCTTCCAATAGTCAGAAATTTCCTATTTTAGTTATGTATCATAATAAATTGTAATTTAAGTGTAAGTGTTGAACAATAGTGAAAATAATTTGGAAGCGACATTTAAAGATTAAAAAAAGACCTTTCGATAAAGTTTTGCATTCGAAATTGCTTGATAAGCTGACAGACTTTGGAAAAAACCACGATATATTATGATGGATTGAAGATATCTTAGTCATCCTCGAACAGAGGGTAGTTGTGGATGGCGTAAGCTCATATACAGCTTATGTCACATCCAGTGTACCCCAGCGAAGTGTCATTGATCCCTCATTATTTCCAATGCATATTAATGATATTACCCCGTCGTTACAGGCGAAATTCGCCTTTTCGCGGATGACGCAGCATTGTACTGGAATTTTTACACAGAGTCTGATAGAATTGCAATGAAGAAATACATAGATGCTATAAAGAGATGGTTCAGTACTTGGCAGTAAAAATTAAATTATAAAGTGCGTTTTTATAACTTTTCGGAAAAAAAATCTGCCTAACGAAACGTACCTAATTATCAATGCAAACTATCATATCCCGAGTCAGTTAGCTACATAAGTGTGACCCTTACTCAGGACTTGTCCTGGGGGAAGTACATACGTGAAATTTTCGGACAGTCAAATCGTATTTTGGGATTTATTAAAAGAACACTAGGATAATATGGCGAAAAAGTGAATGAGCGATGATTTGGAAGTGAAGCGAAAAAGCAAATGAGCGATGCTTTTTTCTCTCGTGTGACATCACTTGGAGCACACCCCTTGTATACCCTTAGTAAGTAGGACTAGTCTTGTATCTAGTAGGACTAGATATATGTCGCATTGAGCGTAGAGCAGCCAATTTGTCAAACATTCGTACGATGAACAAAGTAGTCTCACTGAATTGTTGAGGGACTTAGATTGGGAACCTCTATCTAAACTAATAGAACATATAGGTTATATCTTTTGCGTGAGTTTGATGTGAACTAGTTTCTGCCGAACATTCAATATATTTTGCTAGAGCCAACCAATTCCACATTTACATATATAAAATATAAAACTATCCTGCAAGCCACCGCATGGGCGTGTGGCTAGGAGTGTTAGGTCGCCAGACGTGTAGAGATGTGAGGTTTTGGGAGGTGAAATGGTGACGTGAATTATGGGAGTGCATGCAGTGGAGCTTAGTTTTCATTGTGGTTGCGTATTGCTCACGGAAAGAACGAGTTTTTGTACATATCTGTTCGGATGTGTAGCTCTCTTATTCCATCGCTTCTGTTAGACCTAGAGATGCAGCGACGGGTCATGATAATATCTCTATGTCACTCTGAAACACCATAAGTTTTGACGAAATGTGAGGTTAGAATAAACTGCAGGAATTTGATAAGTGGGTGTGGAGAAGGATAGGAAAGATGAGGTGGACGGAAAGAAAGACGAACGGGGAAGTGATTGAAAGGGTGTGCGAGGAAATGGAAGTTCTGAATGAAATCCTGGAAAGGCTGAGAGACGTCATCCAATAGGGAAAGAGAGAGGGAGAACTTTTCCCTCCTCCTCCTCAGTTTACCATTATTTACAACTTGGATCGCTTGACCCTTCCTCACTTCAACCTTGCGTTGACGTGACGCGTTACCTTCGGTTCGCTGACGAGGGCTACTTTGTAGGCAAAATACGCGTATTTGACCCCCACCCTCGTCCATTCCTGTTGTGTAGATTTGACCACGCTCTTATGGAGCTGATTCTCCCAGAAGTAGGGGATATTTGTGTGTGTGAGTGAGTGAATTTGTGTGCTGTTCAATTTGTTTCAATGCTATTGGTTTTCCAATTTATAGCCGGGAGGTTATATGGACTGATTTTGAAACACTTGCCAATCACCAAACCTCTTTCTATATCTATTATCACTACTAAAATCCTTCCGAATATTTGTAATAACGTATATTTTATGACTCAATCATCTCTTTTAAAGTTAAACTTTCTATCACATCCTGTGATCCAGTTTTTACTTTTCTGACCTTCAACTCCAATTGTTCTTTTCTTTTCTGGTTCTGTGCCTCCATTGTTGGCTTATTTTTGATTCACCTTGGATTCCCCACGTCTTTATTTCCCCTTCCTCACACTCTGCTCCATCATTCCTAATCTTCCTTTTGGCTCAGGGGTAAAGTATATGCGAGCGCAATGTCACAAAATGTACCTTGAATAATTATCTAAATAAAGAAATTTTTTTGAAATACCACGTTTATAAAACGGACTAAGAAGTGTAAAATAATTTCTCGTGGCCTCATTCAGGTTTATAACCCCGTAGAGATTCCTAGCCCCATAAGGAATAATCCTGAAAATATTTGTAATATTGAATTTTTAAAGCTATGATAATACTTGTAAGATTTAAAACGGAAAACGTGGCGCGCATGAATTAGATAATTGATGCACGAATACTTCACCTTAATCACTAAGAACTTTGTTGTACTGCAAATGGAATGCTGTGCAAGCTTCCTCTACGACACCAACTCCCAACACTCCTTACTATTATCTATTGTTTGCGCCCCACGTTTTTGTTTTAAATCTTACAAGTATTTTCATAGCTATTAAAGTTCACAATCAAACATTTTCAGGACAATCCGTATGGGGTTAGGAATCGGAGTGGGGCTAGGAGAAATTACTTTATGCTTTTTAGTGCGTTTTAGAAACGTAACTGTTTAAAAATTATTTTTATTTAAATAGTTATTTTCTGCGATTTAGTCTTCTGTGATCATATTTGAAATGGACAATTTGTAATACCCATCTACCAATAATATTGCACAGTTCAGCGGATAATAAGAATCAATTCGTCAATGGTATCGCTTTTGATATGACAGGCTTTTCCTTTTTATGCCCCGCTTTTTCTCCTGGTGCAAACATTTATCATTATGATTTGGTATTATATTATAAACGTATTTTTATTGCATATGATTGCATTGTCATCTAGTTCTGAGCCATGTTTTAAGTTTCAAGTCTCTAGCTCATTTGGAAATTAGTTTTAAATCGATTGCGAAATTTGTACCGCACAGATAAACAGACAGACAAGAAAGCGAGTTAATAAAAGCGTGGTAAAATGACATGAAGTGAGGAAACCATGATCGGTTTGCATTAAAACAAGAGTGGACATTTTTACTGAGTTATTTTATTCTGACCATCATGGATAAGGAATAAAAGATAACCAGCTTACAACGTCTTGTTGGTCTAGCGCAGTAGGAGTAAGAGGACAACCAATTCATGGTATATTATCCACTTTTTTGTCGTCAAAGATGCGAGTTTTGCCAGCATTTTAGTCATTTCATCTATTTGTCATTGTAGTGCTTTTTTGAAATCAAAAGAATATTTTTTCCCTTTCTTGGAATGAAAATAAATGCAACTACAGAGCAATTCTTCTAATAGCCAAACAATAACGAGTTTACTTTACGTTCCTTTGTTAGGTAAATCTGGCGGCAAACCTCAGCCAGTTTTTCCTGGTAGTACCGACTTATAGTACAAGTTGGTTCTTTTTTCAACAGTAGTCTCTAAAGAAATCCAATGCTAACGAACCGATTCACCCTTGTAGCATTATATTTTGAAAATAGTTTAAAATATACTTTTAGCCGCGGCTATGGAGCTTTAGTGTACTTCTCATTAGCCTTCGGGTTCTTTCAGTTCATAAACCTCTACGTTGGATGTGTGATTTATTTAAGTGTTGCACAGTAAATATATTTTTATCTTATTTAACTGTTAGATTTTACTAGACAAAACCCAGAGAAAACCCACAAAATGCCTCCAGTTTCTCGTTTACTGTAACCTTTAAAGATTAACAGTAAGTAATTTTGCAGATTTCAAAAACGTGCGTCTGATCACCAAGTGCACACTGAGATAACTGACTTATGGTGGAATAGTTCCTGGGCCTTAGATAACTATCATGACATGGAGTAGGAATCCACAACTTAATGCAAATCGTAACATTTTATTCTTTTTACATAAAATTGTAATTTCGGGCTATGAGAACAGGCGTCGCCACTCAAACAGCCGGCTAGTATTTGAAGAGACGAGGGCTGACGCACGGTCTGTTGCACTAAAAGTAGCTATATGTAGCTGGATGCTAGCACGACGTGATTTTTTGGCGCCTATATCGAAGGAGCAGCACAAAATAGGAGGCTACTGAAGGTCATGAAAAGCTAAATATCATACTTTGCGTGCGTCATCAGGAATGTTTCACTGACAGTCTGTGAGATCGGGTGACACCACATAAGGGTAAAAAAGAATATTTAAGCCCGAACATACTTTTTAGTTTGCATTCTCCATTAATGGAATGATCGTTTCATCTTCCTTTTCTCCGAATGATGGCTACCAATAATAATTCCTCTATACCCCATTTGGCCCATTTCCTACTATAATGACAATGATTTTCCTTTTTGATGTAATGTTTGTTTTACCAAAATATAAGCAATACTTCTGCGTCCCAAGTGGAATGAAGTTTTCACAAAATTCAATATTCCCCTGAAGTTGTCTATTCCTTTCCAGCCTTTATATAAAAACTTCTAACAGTAGTACACAGGCTAAATAAAAACTAATAGTCGCCCATTACTGGCATAAATGTAAAAAACCTAGATTATACCAACCGAATACTAACCATGGTTCAATAAATCATTATATTTACTGGAAAAAGTTGACAGTTTGTGCTCAAACATCTGTTTACTTGTGCGAGAAAAACGCAACTACTTACGTATTTAATTTCAGAAATCATTCTCTTTGGTTTCAGGTTAGCAGGTCCTGTCTGCATAGCCGATTGTTTCCCAGAAATTCACAGGCAGTAAGCAACGAGAACCTAAAGATGGATCTGACGCGACCAGAAGAGTCATTGACACAGATGCACATAAGTAATGCGACCTTAGTTCCTGACATTCGGGACGAGATGGGCGTGACTAAGCTGAGGAACTGCTGCTTTCCAAACGAGGGAGAATCGGAGGGCGAGTACGTTCCTTACGGCCAGAGACCCGAGACGTACATCGTCCCCATCCTGTTCGCGCTCATCTTCGTGGTGGGCGTCCTGGGCAACGGGACCCTCGTGCTCATTTTTCTGAGGAACCGCAACATGCGCAGCATTCCCAATACGTATATCTTCAGCCTCGCCCTCGGCGACCTGCTCGTCATCCTCACCTGCGTCCCCTTCACGTCGACCGTGTACACGGTGGAGTCATGGCCTTACGGTGAGCTCATCTGCAAGCTGTCCGAGTGCGTCAAGGACGTGTCCATCGGCGTTTCCGTGTTCACGCTGACTGCCCTCAGCGCCGAGCGGTACTGTGCCATCGTGAACCCAATGCGCAGGCACATGGGACGTTTCTTCACCGGACCCCTCACGCTCATCTCGGCCCTCGGCATCTGGATCCTCGCGCTCATCTTTGCAATGCCGGCAGCCATCTTCTCCTATATTGAGACCCACGACGTGGTCGGGAACCAGAGCATTGAGGTACTTTTGCAACACTTTCTCATTCAATTGAGGATGCGTATCTTCCCTTTCTCAAGCCCAAACACTATTTGATAAATTTTTATGCAAACTTTACCTTTTGTCTACCAAGTTTTTGCGTACACGGGGACAATATGTTGTTTGAGCAACGGCATTTATGCGTTCGTTCCAAATACTTTTCTAAGGCCAACCTATTACGGTAGAAGCGATCACAAGCATAAGATATAAGTAGTGAACTGCAGAACCGATTGAAAAATCATTTTTCCCGCGCACAGTTAGGAATCACAATAGTTGCGATAGATCAATTTTATAACACTCCCACTGTTTAGGTATTGAGTAGATAACATGCTTTTGTTTAATGATATAATACCATTATGAACAATATATTCCGCTTGTAATGTCCCGCACAATTTTCTTAGTTCGGAATGTTTTTATGTCCTCTTTTATGAACACATAATAGTTATTCTAACGACTATTGGAGTAAAGCACTATATATTACTTGTCCGCGTAGCATTTTCCTAGTTTTAATTTCACCGCGCTTTGTTCTGCTGAGTGATGTTTGGTCCGCACCCACGGCCAGGGGAACGAGCAAGATTCTGATATGAATTATGACGTGTGCTGTGTGCCTGGTATGGAATCACGCCTTGCCACTGACCGTAGAGGTGGTTTGCACGGTACTTCGTAGTTGTTGATGTACCATTTAACCTTTTAAATAGCTTACAGTTGTCTCCATAAAGATGAATAATGCGGCTCGGGCCAATGACATTCTTAACAACGTCATTTACAAGCAGTACAAAAAAGGGGATTCAGGACACTCCTTTGATGCACTCTATGAGACTCTTCAGAAGAGAAGTTTTAGTTAATGAAAACGCGTTACTTATGGCTGCATGAGAATCCAGAAATTACAGACACCAGGTTTCGGCAGAAATTATAACTTGACTCAAGTTTGATTAAGAGAAGGGTTTGGTCAACTGAATCCAGTGCCTTTGGAAATGGAGTGCCTATGGCTATGCCTATGGAAGTGTTAAGTGAAGAATACGGTTATGATGTATGCGCTCGAAGTCAATTGAGATATCAGGCAGAATGAAAATGAGCCATTATTTTAGAGGACTCATATGCATTTGAGGAGACAGAGTTTGACTTGAACGTTCAGACAATTCTGAAGTGTTTCTTGATCACGATATCACGTACAAATCACGATAAGTCGTACACACATTCACAAGCGAATTTTCCTTTCCCCCGAGAGCTCTTTGCATTCCTCATAATGTATTGCCTACTTCATTCTAAGTGTACCGATGGACCTACAATCATTATCGTATTCATATCTTGATGCGAATTTCCTACTTCGGAATGATTGTTAATAACATCTCACGAAAAACCTCTTTTGAAGAACTTTATTTCCACACCGAGAGAATGATTACGAGGAACGATGATAAAGCAAGCTGATGAATTCTGATAAACGATTGGCTCGCAAGATGTACCCGAATGGCTGGGGGTGAGCTATCACCCATCATGGACTCCATTGCACCCGAAAAATTTAATGAAACTACGACAATTGATGCATTAGCAGAAACTAGCTCACACTCATCTACAGGTGAAATTTCACAAACATGCACAACACTACTAATGCAATCAATGTTAGAACAACTGTGTATATTAACGTATTTTACAATTACATAAGGGAACTGATTTATAATAATAACACAGGAAACATGCCGAAAGTTCAGTTAGCTCTAGGTTGCAGGTAAAATTACAAGTATTAGGAAGCATGATTAATGGTAGGTTACACTACCTCCCGACAAGCCAACCGTAAGTCTCAAAAGGGGTCTCTTATCATTGTCGGGGGAGTTTAGGTACATTTTGAAACTGTCCGCTCTGCTGTCTATTTCCTAAATTTCATTTTCATGATTTTATCTACCTTAGCATATTGATATTTTATATTTCATTGACGTCGTCCGATAAGAAGTTGTTAATAAACTTAAGAAGAGGAAGTTAAAATTAAAACCGTTGCACATAGGTCCCAAATCGAAAAATACCAAGCCAAAAGTCATTTTTCAGCGTTCGACGGGGAAGCTCGGAAAGTTTGTTTTCGTGTTGTACACTACATGATCCACAACATAGGCTATTTAAATGGTTATTACACTGCTCATGTACTGTGAGACCTGTTAAACATGGGTGTTTCGGGATAAATACGCCTGTCGTGCGAACTCCTAAATTAAAAAAAAATTATTATTATGAAGGAATGAGTTCGGAAAATGTATGTACTTAAAAATACTGTATATTAAATGTTACTTTTGAACATCACTATTAATGATTTGGTTTCCTTTCCTTTAACGTTAATATAAATATTATAATATAATGTTAAATTTACTTTTTGTTTGAAACGAAAGGAGCAATAAAGTTTTGTGCACCACAAAACCCCAGGAATTCTCGATATATATATATAAAGAATTTAGTCTTTAAAATATATAGGAAATGAACATTTTTTTAATCTTCGCATGCAAATTTGACCTCTAAATTGTTTAAAGTAGACCTGCGCTGTGTGCAAGCGCAGGCTGGCCAGTGATTTAGCTCGAGGAAATCCCTTTTTTGGGGCTAGTTTCTCGAGATGATGCTCGTGTTGCATTGTTTTCTTTATCTCACACTTATCTGAAAAATAATTCTCTTGTTTCCTGCCCTAGATATTCTCCAGATTG
Source organism: Ceriagrion tenellum (assembly GCA_963169105.1). Classification (NCBI taxonomy): domain Eukaryota; kingdom Metazoa; phylum Arthropoda; class Insecta; order Odonata; family Coenagrionidae; genus Ceriagrion; species Ceriagrion tenellum. The sequence goes on from OY720638.1 coordinate 3,922,863, forward strand.
CCCGACGTGTTTCAATCTTGCTTGACTAAAATACTCCTCGCGAGGGTCAACAATGACATCTTCTGTGAGCTGCAACGGTAGCAAATGGACGAGATACTGAAACCAGTATGATGTACGAAGAGTTTTTTAAGCATACCCGAATAGTTTATTTGCTAAATTAGCCAAGTCACAGTATATTACAGCAGGACGTCTTCCTAATGATGCGAGATTGCCTGTTGAAATCACTTATGAGTGTATTATTCCTATAGTTCAGACGTTACATTTCCGTGTATGTCAAGAGTATTAATAGCTAAGATCGTGTACATAGTTGTAAAAAACTCCTTAACAAACGGCAACGATTCTTTAACACCAGTTTTTACGGTTTTAGTTACATAATTTAATCCATCTGATAATCATAATTTAATCTGATACCATTTTGCTTCTTTTAAGGATTCCACGGCTATCTAATTCATCGGTTTGTTAAAATTTTGAAAGCATCGGCAAGTGTTTTAAAATCAGCCAATATTTCCTCCCGGCAATAAATTGGAAAACCAATAGCGTCGAAACAAATTCAAAGAAGCGTGATATGAGGCCTTACTTAACACAATTTCACACATCTCTCTTACTGAATTAGTAAACGAACCTACGAGAGGTAATAAAATACTAGATCTTTTAGCTGTTAGTCACCCTACATTGATTGACGTCGATAGCCTGTAGAGCACAAATGATCATAAAGTAATTTTCACGACTTGTATTTCCAGGACGATCTAATTCATCGGTTTGTTGACACTTTGAAAGGGTCGGCAAGAAGTTTGAAATCTATGATATTGGAACAAGTAATTATTGTATATCTACGACGGATCTGTACGTCCATATTATTGCATGGTACTGCATTCACCCGTCCTGTTGAAGACTTCTTCAGGTATGCAGGCTCTGGGGACTCGGGGCAATAATACATGAAGATTCCAGGATCACCTCTCAAGGAATCTTCAAGAAAGGCTTCAAACGAGGAGATGTTCTGAAGAATTCTATAAACTGTTCCCTTCATTCCAACTATTCTCACTGTTCATTGGAAAACATCGTGAACTTAATTCCAGAAGTGAGGAGTTTCCACATTCGGGATGAATCGTAGAGAAAAAAGAGGCTGAGAAATTAAGGGATGATGTCTTTTGACGATATGTTTGATTATTTTACTCTACGATATGGAAAAACTCATATATTTTCGTAATGCTTATTATAATAATGCCCATATAATTTTAGAGAGATACAATATTTTGCACAAAAGTTAGCGTACACATATTTCATATTTACTCTTTGTAGTTAGCACGCGAAACGGCGCCACTCGAAGTCGCAGGTTCAAAAGATTTGAGTCAAATGATAACATTCAGAATTCAATTTCGGAAATTTTACAGTGCTGAATATCTTTATAGTTGAATTTTCGTAAAAACCCGATTCCAACGGCCATCAGTGTGAATTTTTTTTATTTGGTAAACGATGTCTCCGGTGAAATGAATAATATTCAAGAACAGTCAATATCTTCAAATTTGATTTTACGGCTTCAAAAGTTTCACAAAACATATAGTCTCATTTAAATGGTTAAAATCAACTGCCTAAACAATTTCTGTAGTAAAAGCAATGATAGTCAGAGATTCAGCAGAAATGACTTTAAATTAGTATTCAGCGGACCAAATGTATGTAGATTCCTCTAGTAATTTAGTAATATTTGTTGCGCGCCATTATTTTTCAATTATTTAAATAATTTCTCCTCTAAATTCAATGTAATTCAAACACACAGCAAATATTAATTCAAATAGGTATTTTTTTCTTTCTCCAAACACATTTAGGGCCGTTACGTAAAGCAATGTCCTGACCTCATTCCTCGTACGCGTGCCGAGTGATTACTTGAAATGAAACACGAGAACAGCTCATTTGCCTCATTTCTACCGTAGTTTCACGTACCTATCACAGCAAAATATTATGCTATAACTGCTGCGTTTCTATGTATCTCGCCCTTCAAGATTAAAAAGTGAGAATGTCACAGTTGCATCATAGAAAGAAGAGAGGGAAGGTTCTACGCATAAGGCCAATATGATCTCGTTCGTGATACTAGCCTTTTGGGAATCCTTTTCACATCGATTAAAATTTAGACTTAATATTTCATCTAATATCCTGATTGCATTGTTTATATTTTAGGAGGCTCCAAATACTTTGGTAGATTAGATAATGAGAATATAACTAAGGAAATAGGCTGCACTATGGATAGGTTTGAAATGTATTTACCCCGAGAATAATAAGGGACCATTAAAGCTGCCAATGCCAACTAGGTCCCGTAAACTTGGATGAAGCTGGTTCAGTTTTCAAGGTGTTTTCGGTATCTTGTAATAATCTATCTTCATTTTTCCTGGAAATTTTTACTGAGGAAGTTAAATCTATCAATTAATCTTTCCACGTTTAAATATTAGCAATCCAACCAGATTAAGCTAAAACAGACAAAAATTAACACCATCTTTACCCTCCGAAGTGCTTAACCCTGTAAGCTTCAAGAAAATAGTATCAATTGCAACTTAAACCCTAATGGTTTCATGCTCGGACACGACCTACGAATTCTGTACTCATGGGAAACAGCTCACAAACAGTCTTTTTTTCTCAGTATTCTACCGGTTAAAAGACTGTATTTTTTGAAAAACAGAGAAACTCCTCCCAGTTTCCTACGCTTTATAGACCCTAATATATCTCTAGTATTTCTTTTTTCGCCTATGTGTGCGATCTACCCTTTGTCATCCTGTCCATGAAACCTAATATCTTTCTTCCACTTCCCCACTCATCCAATATCCTTCTCTCGATCACCCATCTTCTTATTTCCTCCAGCCACCTACTCTGTCTTTCCAGGATGACATTCAGAAGTTCCCTTTCCTCGCACACCCTTTCAAGTACTTCCCCGTTCGTCTTTCTTTAGGTCAACCTCATCTTCTCCATCCTTCTCCACACCCACATATCAAATGCCAGCTGCTTATTCTAACCTCACATTTCATCAATACCAATTTATCGCCCGAGTCCGCATCATCCTCCCGGCAGCCCTGAGGGTTTTTGACACTGGTTCTGAATCTTTGCCTAATCATTACGTAATCAATTTAATAACTTTCAGTGTCTCCCGGCATTTTAAATCTGTAACTCTGCCTAAGATGGCGTTTTAGCTATGTGTTTGTTACTGTTAAATATTTCTCACCACCATCATTTCTCGTTCCTCATACATACCCTCCCACTTCATATCCATCTTTCCCTTCCTCCACCACTACACTCCAGTCGCCCATAAATATTAGGCTTTTCTTGTTCGGGACTCCTTTAATTATCTCCTCTAACTGTTCACACACGCCATTCACCGCATCTTTCTTAGGACTACTTGTGGGCATGTAAACCTTGGCCAATGCGAAATTTTTCGGGCGTGCTTTTATTTCTACCACTAGCTCTCTACCACCACTTTCACTGCCACCACTTTCTACCATCACGCTCAACTGTTTATTGTGTCCCCTCACCCCCAATTTTGCTTTCAATATTATAGTTACCCACGTTGACTCTCATCTTCACCACTATATTTATATTACCCTGTAACTATCACTCCAATAGTCACCGCTGTCCCTTCATCTCACCTCTCACAGCCCCAAGGCATCTATGTACCACTTTTCCATTTTCTATTTGATATTTTTCAGCTTCCCAGCCCCCATTAATATTCTAACGTTCCAAGTTTCTATTTTAAGCGGAACACCCCTCTTCCTCTTTTTCTCATCTTTTTATCTCTCGAGACCTTGTCTTTTGCGTGAATCTGTTGTGCAAGGGTTCAGTGCGATGCCGACCGCGGGGGACTTGCCTCCGGCAATAGTAGAGATATTGATTTGGTGTCAACACCGCCGAGTGAACTTTAGATACAAAGGGCAGATAGTACCCTTCGCTTAGTTCCAAAATAGCTTATTTACTATTATTATCTATCAAATCAACACCTACTACCCATTGACGTCTTTGGGAATGACAAGCCCTGTACTGAGAAGTGATGTGATGAGAAAAGATTTGAGGTGTGAGGAGATAGCATAGCTTGGTATAGCGAGGTTTGAAGGAACATTTATGGTTAAATTTAGCTATCATTCGAAACCATATCAGAACTCTTCGGGTGAAGGGCGAAAAATCAGTGCCTTAATGAGTATTATGAGAATACATTGTGCGGAATAGAAAATATGCAAATGGGCTCAATTTGGGTTATGCTATAATGTGCTTTGCTGAGGCTATAGTATGAATTATTCAAGCAAGATGTATGATCTCATGATCAGACATTGAATTACTACCGATATCTTGTCGTATGTTGGCACCATATGGCAAGTTTTCCAACCTTAACTTTTATCATTGAATGCCTCCTGCATGTTACCATCACTACGCGATCGCTGGCATTAATCTTTTGCCTCACATTTTTTCAGGTATGCTCCCCATATCCGGAAGAATTCGGCGAGTTTTATGCACGCTCCATGGTGCTGCTGAAATTCCTCGCCTACTTCGCCATACCACTCTCAATCATCGCTTTCTTCTACGTTCTGATGGCGCGACATCTGGAGGCGAGCGCCAGAAACCTTCCTGGAGAGGCCGTGATGCAGATGGCGCAGCCACAATCCAACCAAGTGCGAGCGCGGAAGAAAGTGGCCAAGATGGTCTTGGCGTTCGTCGTCATCTTCATCATATGCTTCCTCCCTTATCAGATATTCACCCTTTGGTTTCACTTTTACCCGTACTCGCACGAGGTATATGACGAATTTTGGCACGCGTTCCGAATATTCGGATTCTGTTTGAGCTTCATCAATTCATGTGTGAATCCCATAACCCTCTATTGTGTTAGCAGGGCGTTTCGAAAGCACTATAACAGGTACCTATTTTACTGCTGCCTCTCATCCGGGCAGAAGAGGAGGAATATGGAGGCCAAATACACACACCCATCCACTTATGACTCCTCTCATACCTTGGTGCACTTTAACAGCACTTTTCGACGCCATGACGTCACCACCTCGACAACCTTCCATCTGGACAAAACTTGATCATTATATGAATAATTTATTGGGCAAACTTGCGATTGTATTGAAAACTTGCCCTCACTCTTTGCGTCCCTCGTGATTTTCATTCGTGCATAATGTGTTAAATGCCTGAAATGTTTCTTTGTCGCGCTAAAAAAGGACCTTCTGAATTCTGGTTATCGCCATGATTTCCCTGTCTAATGTTGTATGATAAACTAAGTGTTTTGAAAATTCATATGTATGTTTTCCTTCACCTAGCCCTATAAAATGGCGTGCATGTGTTTTACATAACTATGGAATAAAATACTTTGAATAAAAGTACTAAATTTCACACCTCATTTAAAATAGGGATTCGCCAGTTTTGATTCGTGGGAATTTTTTAGCTCTACTTGTGTGGTACTTATTTGTGACATGGATTTCAATAAATTCATTTTAAGTTAGTGCAAACATTTAAAATGTATGCGCATGGCCAGAATTTGTGTTTGGGGGGTAGGATACCCACCTGTAACAATCCTGTCTGGCTCCGTCTAACAGATTTAAAATAAATATATCAAAAACGGTTATTTAAAATTACTCTTTTCAGTCCGCCAAAAATCTTAGTCATTTGAGAAGTAGGAAGGTAAGTAGAAAAGTAAAATCATGTAGCGCCTCGCATGTGGTCACAAGTATATTTTGCACTTAGGATCGCTCGATTTCCCGGTTAAAATACGAATTTAAGCACCATTGTAACCTGCTGACATGAATTTACAGTACCCCTGAGTTACCCCCGTCTCCCTTACCTCTATGCTTCCAAGGAGTCAGTAAAGAATAGATGCGTGCGCAGCAAATGAGAAAAACATGAGAATTCCTGCATCTCAGAGATGTCTTATAACTTTCGTAATGGCTTTCAAAGCAGTTTGCAAAAATACAAACTATTTTGCACATTTATCGACGCAAACTCTTCCCGTGGACTGCAACTTTGGCGGGTTGGAAGGGATTCCAATGACAGCAAGAACTGCACTGGTAGGAGCAATAATTATTGCTTCCGGTAGGGCTACCCATGCCAGATAGAAGCCGGAAAGAGTCGAAGGGTAGGAGACAGATAAAATGTATTCCGTGATAGTGCCATGGACCAACACTCTTAGGAAGCGACGTTGGGAGTCTCTCCAAACGATCAACTACCTATAAAGATTGTACCAGGAGGATTAGTACCCAACACCACAGCTGCGAACCGCACAGTGGTGGGAGGTAAGGGCTACTCTAGCCTGCGAGTGGTGGCCCATGTCGGCACCAATGATGCGTTCGAGCGTGGAGCTGGAGAGATTTTAAATTCCTTCAGGGGTTTAAAATCGGAGGAGGAACGCGTCCGGAGGACATCTGGTGTCGACTTGCGGCGGCTGTCCAATTGCAGCATTGCTCCGCGGACCTACCGCGGTAACCATGTTTGGAGCAGGATTGACTGCCTAAACGGGAGGCCGTTGGAACTTTGTGTAAGCATAGAAGCGGAGTTTGTAGATCTTCGGCCGGTGTTTGAATCGCGCTGGGCTACCCTCAATCATTCCGGGGAGCATACTCCGCCCAGGCGTCAGAACGGGTGGCTCGTAGCTTTTCGATCATTGTAGGTATTTTTTAGGCTAGAAAGTTGGTCATGCAGTCGGATTCGAAAGTATAGACCCGTAACAGTCTCCAGGTAAATACGTGTGGCGTAGACTTACACTGTCGGAAAAACTCAGGGAAGCATCAATACATTATTGTTACTTCCATAGCGAAAATAATTCCAGCACGCGCTCTCAAGATAACTGCGTAACTTCAAAGAAAAACTCGTTTCTCAGTGGTTTCAGAGAACATCAAATAGACAACACTGAATTACAGAAAACAGTGAACTGACATTCATCAAGCTGAATGCGATATAAATTTAGCAATAATTACTTTCTGTAGAGTAAAGAACAGACGTGCCGAAGTTGAGCAGATGTTTCAAAACGCAGATACAGTCATTGGAACAGAGAAATATGCATCGGTGGAGATTTCAACCTCCCGACCGTAAATTGGAAAACCAAAAGCGTTAAAAGAAATTCAAGGAAACGGGTTATAAGCGAGGCCTTACTTATTACACTTTGACACCACTCTCTTGGTTAAGTAGTTAACGAACCTACGAGAGGTAGTAAAATGATAGATCTTTTAGCTGTTATTCACCCTACAATGATTAAACACGTCGATAGTGTCGAGGGCACAAGTGACCATAAAGTAATTTTTACGACTTTGAAAACAACAGTAGACAACAATTTTATATTTTTTCTATGTTCACGTCGCTGTCGTCTAATCAACAATGTGTAAATATCGTAAAAACAATGTTTTTCATACCCACTCGCTCTAAACATCGGTGACAAATATAATTTTTCCATTAGAAAAAGTTGGGTTTCAAGTGCCCAGTAGTTAATGAAAGTCTAGAGACAGCGTGTATCTCATATCTTTGGACACGTTTCCATTGATTCCTGTCTTTCAAAGCACATGTTTTTTGCATTTTCTCGATCTATATATTAACTAAATTCACTATATAATCAACAATGGAGTCATTATTAGAGAAGAAATGTTTCAGTTTTCAACCCGAACCCCCCCTGGGGAAGTAAGACTCGCAACGCAAGCAGTAGCTAATAATCGCCTACTTGGTGCAGCTTGTACTCATATTCGTCTCTTCATCGGTGACTGATTGCTTCTATGAAATTCACGGTCGCATTCGTCCTTTGAAGAATTTTTCTACCCTGCGAAAGCTAGTTCTTGACATTCTGCTGAGGAAAAAATTAATTACGTCAAGTGTAAGCATTATTGCAGTCCATTTCTCAAATAAACAAAGTATCACCTTTAGCTGTGAAACATATGTTACTAACTCGAAATATATTCAGACGAAGCGCCTACCAAAACTAAAAGAGTATAACCAAGGAATGTATCCCTTGTAACTTATACAGGAAATGTCGAAATTTTAAAATTACGCCTGGTATAAAATGCATTGGGGCTAATTAGCATGAAATAATAAATATAATAATCATCAATAAAGGGGAAATTAGCTATATTACCAATTTTAAGGTCAATAATTGATTAATTATAAGAATTGATGGACTCTTCGTGCCTTCGTGATATTAGAAGGTACTGTCACAAATCTCCCAAATGATAGAATAAAAAACTGATTGCCAAAGCATCATATAGTCATGAGTAAAACTTGGCGGAGGTTACAAAAAGAGAGATACTTCGATTCATGAGTCTAATTTAATCACGTTTGCCGTATTTGATACAAATCATGATAAAAAATTCTAAGATGTCTTCAAAACTGGAAGAATTTTGAACTATTACGCGTGGTAGGCAACATGATGGCAGGTGAAGTCGTTTTTAATTGAGTTACATTTTAAAACTGAGAGAGAAGTTGAAAAATTGTGATGACATAGGTCCAAAGGACTCACTTGGCCCGAATTAGGGTCCATTTGAAATTTCTTAGTTTGCAATTCAGATATATGTTAGCCAAGATCGTTTCCACTGGTCTATTGTAAAACATTAGTTAACATTCCATGCTAAACTGGAAACAAACAACTTGATTAAAATTTGATTTGTACCTCCGTCACTCTATCGGAGGGCTGAGGATTGTGCAGGAAAATTATTTTAAGGTACCGATTCTACCTATATGAATAGTTTTTTGCTCCACTTTTCGTCCGAATAAAACCTTTTGTGACAAAGGGCGGAATAAGGAAAGGACTGATTGGTAATGGGGGCGCGCCTCGCTCTTCGGTCACTGAATGCCGGATGGATACGATAACGTCTTCTTCTTCAACCACGATCCTGCCATGCCTCATGGAAATCCATTTGTGCAGTTATCTAGAATATGAACAGATGTCTGGTTATTTTTATCGATTAGTTGGAAACTATTGCTTTGACCGGGGCTCATCACCACATCATCCCTCGATCTCGTGCAGAGTGCTTTATCCAGGTAAGTTACCAAGGGTTCCTTCTCCTATTGCGGCTTTTTGGGCCTTAAAGGCACAAGGAGTGGGCTCTGGAACGTTTTTCATTGCGGTATAGCCAATATTTGGTAAAATTTGAAAATTAACTATCACCTCGGAAAACACACGTGTTTTTTGGGTCAGAGTATCGTTTTTTGCTGCGCTGAATGAGTGTTGCTAAGTCATTTCACTCTTTCCTAATCAGCGAAAAGGCATTTCATTCACCCACTTTCCCTCGAATGGAAGCGCTGTCGGTGATATTACTGCAGCAGTTGGTTTCCTGCGTGCACTAATTTATTTTTGCGACCCAAATACAATTATTAGTTTTCTAAATCCAGCGTCTTATAGATATTTCGTAAGTTCGCGCAGGTACCTAATCCGTATTTCACCATTTGTGCTTAGGATCTCGATCCTAATTATCTAACTATTGAAGTAAATTTTGAAAAGAATTAATAATTAATTATGATTATATGAATATAAATAAATATATATACATAATTATTGTAACATAAATATTTATACATAATATAACTATTAGATAGTAGAAGTTAATATCTTTTAATGGAAAATATAATCAATTTCATCACAATTATGTAACTATTGAAGTAAATTTTGAATGCTATATATTATTTTGGATTTCTAAAAGGTTTAAATTGTAGTGATAATTATTGCTGTTCAAGTCACTTTGGAAACAATAATTCTATATTCCCGGTTACATTCATGCTAGCAGCCGCGATTATACGAGTGGAAAAAAATCATTATTAGTTCCTAGTATTTTTTAATCACTATTTTCATTTTTAGGTGAAATTTATATTAATTTATAATATATTTATTTTTAATCTATGAAACCTAAATTGTGAACAAGGATTAGATCCCCTTTTATACTAGGTGTTTATTTTTACTTGGGTAGTATTAGTTATGATCTTGAAACCCAAAGAATTTGGCGGAATTTTATTCTTTTCAGAGGAACCTGTTCTGTGATTGATAGTCCGCGATTTCATTTACTTATTCTTGTATTCAGTTTTTATACCTCCGTCATAAGAATATTTTTAGAATGAATTTTCTTAGTTATTTAATATAAAAATGTCAGATCGAGGTGAAGCTGATGTTTAAGTAGAAATGGGTTACAATAAATTTATTTATATGGATTATTAATTTTATAATTAATTTGAAGGTGGATTTAGAAGTAAATTGATTCATTATATTTTTTTTATTTTAGCTCTAAAATATAAACACATCGCCCGTCGCTCTCATAATAAAGTGAGATAAGTCGTAACATAGTAGATGTATCGGAAGATGTATCTAGTAAGTAATTATGAAATTATAGTTCTATTTGAGAACATTTTATTTACTCTGATAAGGAGGCTGTGCAATGCAGTTACATTTGATTGTGAATTCATTTACTTCTTTATTTTTTTGGTTAACGTGCACACCGAGCCCACTTGAAGATGTATAATGCCACGGCACTATTGTCATCTCCAAAATTTCACTTACCTTTTCCTCTCTCTCGATTTCTACCTCCCTCTTTCTCTCTCACTCTCTCCCTCGCCGATATATTCATTATTGCCATTCTCTCTCTTCCTCTTCACTCTCAGCCATATCGTAGAGAGGTGACCGGAGGGTGCGCAATAGGGGCATAAAAGAGAAGTGAATTTGCTGGCCGCCCCTGTGCCTTCTAAGTTCCCCTCCGTGACACTGTAGCCCCGCCCGCCAATACTCTACTACGCACTGCACAAGGGGCCGCTTTTTACCAACTATGAGGTTTTAGGAGCCCCCTGGTATTTTTTAAAATCTCCAAATGTTACCGAGATATTATACCAAGTATGTAAACTAACTTTTACGAATTGGTTTCTGAAGGGTACCTTAACTTTTGGGGCACGATAATATTACACACTTTCTTGTGAACGAACGTCGCATGCATTTTCGGAGTCCAAAATTTTTTTGTGAATACCGTCTGAAAATTTGAATGTTGGATGTTTTCATTTCCATATAGGATCTCTTTTCTGATTGAAACTTAGGGTGCGGAGTCGGTGGTCCTGAAGTACGTGAACCTAATATATTAACTGAATCCGGCCCAATCGGATTTGGTCTCGGGAATGGTTGCGGCGGAGTCATGCTGCTCGGACTCTGAGCTTGCTCTACCGTAAATTTATGGTGAACTGCTTTTGATTTGCTTCAAGTTAACACCCTCCTACTTCATATTTTTATCCTCCTAGGAGCTGTCGGCTTTCCTCCGAAGACTTGCACTCTGGACCCCATTGAGGATATCTGTTTAAAGATAACTACTCTCATCGGGAAGGCTTCTCAAACGCCTTCCTTTCCTCCTTTCTCTCCCTAGATTTCTTCATGTTAAATTCATAACAGGAGTTTCTTCCTTTTTGCTCTCAGCTAGAGTGTAGGTGGGTGACCAGATGGTTCGCGAGGAAAAGAGTGATTCCATTTTCTGGCCCTTGTCACCTCAACTGTTCCCTCTGCGGTGACGAAAGGCGAACTTTCTCATTCTCTACCACTCACACCACAAGGAGCCGATGTTTATCCATCGGGAGGTTTCCCCAGCCCCTTTAAAAATTCAGTAGATGAGCTTAGAATGCTACCGATTTTTTATACTGAGTATGTACATCTTACTCTTTCGAATTGGTTGTGGAAACGTACGGTGCCTTTTCAGACCAGTTAATGCTAAGGTTCTCACGCCCGTCATTTAGTGATTCTGACCCCATGGATCAACTGAGTCTGTGTGATCGGGCCGGAGTAATTCAAACATGGACGAGCGTTTCAAGACATACACTTGCCAATGATTCCTGTAACTTCCAATCACTGATTCCAATCACTTGTGTATGTCTTGAAACGCTCGTCCATGTTTGAATTACTCCGGCCCGATCACACAGACTCAGTTGATCCATGGGGTCAGAATCACTAAATGACGGGCGTGAGAACCTTAGCATTAACTGGTCTGAAAAGGCACCGTACGTTTCCACAACCAATTCGAAAGAGTAAGATGTACATACTCAGTATAAAAAATCGGTAGCATTCTAAGCTCATCTACTGAATTTTTAAAGGGGCTGGGGAAACCTCCCGATGGATAAACATCGGCTCCTTGTGGTGTGAGTGGTAGAGAATGAGAAAGTTCGCCTTTCGTCACCGCAGAGGGAACAGTTGAGGTGACAAGGGCCAGAAAATGGAATCACTCTTTTCCTCGCGAACCATCTGGTCACCCACCTACACTCTAGCTGAGAGCAAAAAGGAAGAAACTCCTGTTATGAATTTAACATGAAGAAATCTAGGGAGAGAAAGGAGGAAAGGAAGGCGTTTGAGAAGCCTTCCCGATGAGAGTAGTTATCTTTAAACAGATATCCTCAATGGGGTCCAGAGTGCAAGTCTTCGGAGGAAAGCCGACAGCTCCTAGGAGGATAAAAATATGAAGTAGGAGGGTGTTAACTTGAAGCAAATCAAAAGCAGTTCACCATAAATTTACGGTAGAGCAAGCTCAGAGTCCGAGCAGCATGACTCCGCCGCAACCATTCCCGAGACCAAATCCGATTGGGCCGGATTCAGTTAATATATTAGGTTCACGTACTTCAGGACCACCGACTCCGCACCCTAAGTTTCAATCAGAAAAGAGATCCTATATGGAAATGAAAACATCCAACATTCAAATTTTCAGACGGTATTCACAAAAAAATTTTGGACTCCGAAAATGCATGCGACGTTCGTTCACAAGAAAGTGTGTAATATTATCGTGCCCCAAAAGTTAAGGTACCCTTCAGAAACCAATTCGTAAAAGTTAGTTTACATACTTGGTATAATATCTCGGTAACATTTGGAGATTTTAAAAAATACCAGGGGGCTCCTAAAACCTCATAGTTGGTAAAAAGCGGCCCCTTGTGCAGTGCGTAGTAGAGTATTGGCGGGCGGGGCTACAGTGTCACGGAGGGGAACTTAGAAGGCACAGGGGCGGCCAGCAAATTCACTTCTCTTTTATGCCCCTATTGCGCACCCTCCGGTCACCTCTCTACGATATGGCTGAGAGTGAAGAGGAAGAGAGAGAATGGCAATAATGAATATATCGGCGAGGGAGAGAGTGAGAGAGAAAGAGGGAGGTAGAAATCGAGAGAGAGGAAAAGGTAAGTGAAATTTTGGAGATGACAATAGTGCCGTGGCATTATACATCTTCAAGTGGGCTCGGTGTGCACGTTAACCAAAAAAATAAAGAAGTAAATGAATTCACAATCAAATGTAACTGCATTGCACAGCCTCCTTATCAGAGTAAATAAAATGTTCTCAAATAGAACTATAATTTCATAATTACTTACTAGATACATCTTCCGATACATCTACTATGTTACGACTTATCTCACTTTATTATGAGAGCGACGGGCGATGTGTTTATATTTTAGAGCTAAAATAAAAAAAATATAATGAATCAATTTACTTCTAAATCCACCTTCAAATTAATTATAAAATTAATAATCCATATAAATAAATTTATTGTAACCCATTTCTACTTAAACATCAGCTTCACCTCGATCTGACATTTTTATATTAAATAACTAAGAAAATTCATTCTAAAAATATTCTTATGACGGAGGTATAAAAACTGAATACAAGAATAAGTAAATGAAATCGCGGACTATCAATCACAGAACAGGTTCCTCTGAAAAGAATAAAATTCCGCCAAATTCTTTGGGTTTCAAGATCATAACTAATACTACCCAAGTAAAAATAAACACCTAGTATAAAAGGGGATCTAATCCTTGTTCACAATTTAGGTTTCATAGATTAAAAATAAATATATTATAAATTAATATAAATTTCACCTAAAAATGAAAATAGTGATTAAAAAATACTAGGAACTAATAATGATTTTTTTCCACTCGTATAATCGCGGCTGCTAGCATGAATGTAACCGGGAATATAGAATTATTGTTTCCAAAGTGACTTGAACAGCAATAATTATCACTACAATTTAAACCTTTTAGAAATCCAAAATAATATATAGCATTCAAAATTTACTTCAATAGTTACATAATTGTGATGAAATTGATTATATTTTCCATTAAAAGATATTAACTTCTACTATCTAATAGTTATATTATGTATAAATATTTATGTTACAATAATTATGTATATATATTTATTTATATTCATATAATCATAATTAATTATTAATTCTTTTCAAAATTTACTTCAATAGTTAGATAATTAGGATCGAGATCCTAAGCAGAAATGGTGAAATACGGATTAGGTACCTGCGCGAACTTACGAAATATCTATAAGACGCTGGATTTAGAAAACTAATAATTGTATTTGGGTCGCAAAAATAAATTAGTGCACGCAGGAAACCAACTGCTGCAGTAATATCACCGACAGCGCTTCCATTCGAGGGAAAGTGGGTGAATGAAATGCCTTTTCGCTGATTAGGAAAGAGTGAAATGACTTAGCAACACTCATTCAGCGCAGCAAAAAACGATACTCTGACCCAAAAAACACGTGTGTTTTCCGAGGTGATAGTTAATTTTCAAATTTTACCAAATATTGGCTATACCGCAATGAAAAACGTTCCAGAGCCCACTCCTTGTGCCTTTAAGGCCCAAAAAGCCGCAATAGGAGAAGGAACCCTTGGTAACTTACCTGGATAAAGCACTCTGCACGAGATCGAGGGATGATGTGGTGATGAGCCCCGGTCAAAGCAATAGTTTCCAACTAATCGATAAAAATAACCAGACATCTGTTCATATTCTAGATAACTGCACAAATGGATTTCCATGAGGCATGGCAGGATCGTGGTTGAAGAAGAAGACGTTATCGTATCCATCCGGCATTCAGTGACCGAAGAGCGAGGCGCGCCCCCATTACCAATCAGTCCTTTCCTTATTCCGCCCTTTGTCACAAAAGGTTTTATTCGGACGAAAAGTGGAGCAAAAAACTATTCATATAGGTAGAATCGGTACCTTAAAATAATTTTCCTGCACAATCCTCAGCCCTCCGATAGAGTGACGGAGGTACAAATCAAATTTTAATCAAGTTGTTTGTTTCCAGTTTAGCATGGAATGTTAACTAATGTTTTACAATAGACCAGTGGAAACGATCTTGGCTAACATATATCTGAATTGCAAACTAAGAAATTTCAAATGGACCCTAATTCGGGCCAAGTGAGTCCTTTGGACCTATGTCATCACAATTTTTCAACTTCTCTCTCAGTTTTAAAATGTAACTCAATTAAAAACGACTTCACCTGCCATCATGTTGCCTACCACGCGTAATAGTTCAAAATTCTTCCAGTTTTGAAGACATCTTAGAATTTTTTATCATGATTTGTATCAAATACGGCAAACGTGATTAAATTAGACTCATGAATCGAAGTATCTCTCTTTTTGTAACCTCCGCCAAGTTTTACTCATGACTATATGATGCTTTGGCAATCAGTTTTTTATTCTATCATTTGGGAGATTTGTGACAGTACCTTCTAATATCACGAAGGCACGAAGAGTCCATCAATTCTTATAATTAATCAATTATTGACCTTAAAATTGGTAATATAGCTAATTTCCCCTTTATTGATGATTATTATATTTATTATTTCATGCTAATTAGCCCCAATGCATTTTATACCAGGCGTAATTTTAAAATTTCGACATTTCCTGTATAAGTTACAAGGGATACATTCCTTGGTTATACTCTTTTAGTTTTGGTAGGCGCTTCGTCTGAATATATTTCGAGTTAGTAACATATGTTTCACAGCTAAAGGTGATACTTTGTTTATTTGAGAAATGGACTGCAATAATGCTTACACTTGACGTAATTAATTTTTTCCTCAGCAGAATGTCAAGAACTAGCTTTCGCAGGGTAGAAAAATTCTTCAAAGGACGAATGCGACCGTGAATTTCATAGAAGCAATCAGTCACCGATGAAGAGACGAATATGAGTACAAGCTGCACCAAGTAGGCGATTATTAGCTACTGCTTGCGTTGCGAGTCTTACTTCCCCAGGGGGGGTTCGGGTTGAAAACTGAAACATTTCTTCTCTAATAATGACTCCATTGTTGATTATATAGTGAATTTAGTTAATATATAGATCGAGAAAATGCAAAAAACATGTGCTTTGAAAGACAGGAATCAATGGAAACGTGTCCAAAGATATGAGATACACGCTGTCTCTAGACTTTCATTAACTACTGGGCACTTGAAACCCAACTTTTTCTAATGGAAAAATTATATTTGTCACCGATGTTTAGAGCGAGTGGGTATGAAAAACATTGTTTTTACGATATTTACACATTGTTGATTAGACGACAGCGACGTGAACATAGAAAAAATATAAAATTGTTGTCTACTGTTGTTTTCAAAGTCGTAAAAATTACTTTATGGTCACTTGTGCCCTCGACACTATCGACGTGTTTATTCATTGTAGGGTGAATAACAGCTAAAAGATCTATCATTTTACTACCTCTCGTAGGTTCGTTAACTACTTAACCAAGAGAGTGGTGTCAAAGTGTAATAAGTAAGGCCTCGCTTATAACCCGTTTCCTTGAATTTCTTTTAACGCTTTTGGTTTTCCAATTTACGGTCGGGAGGTTGAAATCTCCACCGATGCATATTTCTCTGTTCCAATGACTGTATCTGCGTTTTGAAACATCTGCTCAACTTCGGCACGTCTGTTCTTTACTCTACAGAAAGTAATTATTGCTAAATTTATATCGCATTCAGCTTGATGAATGTCAGTTCACTGTTTTCTGTAATTCAGTGTTGTCTATTT